>CM060447.1:67025229-67625229 GCA_030545235.1 Helianthus tuberosus
ACATTGTCATTGCTTGATTTTTGACCAAAACAGTTTGGCTCCCACCGTGGGGCAATTGGTGCTTCATTCTTAGAAAGATTCGTGTTTTCGTGGTTATTTCGGTTCGCTACAACCAAACAGATGGCTTCCTCAGTGAAGAATACTTCAAGCTTGATGCCCTCATTCAGTTCCTCACAAGGCGTTCCTCCTTTGCCTCCACCACCTTCTGGATCCCAGAAGAATGCTGAGAATGCTGCAAAGAAACCAACTCCTATTTTCCAAAAACCACCTACTTCTTCTGTTTCAACTAATCCTACTACTAATGATCTCTATGCCTTGATTTTGCAGATGAGGAATCATGCACAAGAGCAGGATAAGACCAACGAAAGGATCCTCCGGGAGATCGATGAAATCAAGAAACAGAAGAAATCAGTGGAGGATCACTCCCCTCTGATGCCAAGATCGCTGAACTTTGACACTCCGGTCATAACCTCACAATACTCAGCAGTTCCGGACGTGCAATACTTGGGTGAAGTATCAGGAAGGCGTTATGGGACAACAACAATGAGTCAGGCATTTGGCTCTTGCTTCCAGCCTCAGGGATCATCTTCTCAACCATTAGGATCCTCTTCTCAGCATCAGGGATACTTCACGTCAGGAGGATATATGGGAATGCATGCGGTACAAGGATCCTCCCAGGTACAAGGATCCTCCCAGGTCCAAGGATCCTCCCAGGTCCCAGGATCCTCCCAGGTGCAAGGATCCTCCGGAGGTCCAAGGATCCTCCCAGGTCCCAGGATCCTCCCAGGTCCAAGGATCCTCCCAAGTCCAAGGGTCCTCTCTGGTCCTAGGATTCTCCTTTGTTCAAGGATCCTCCCTGGTCCCAGGATCCTTTCAGGTTCAAGGATCATCGCAATTCCAAGGATCCAACCCCCTTCAAAATCAAGGATCCTCGAGAAATATGCAACTTCAGAACTCAGACGTCCATCAATGAGACTTCATACCAATGCAGACCATTGCCTCCTCTGGTCCTTCAATCATGCTAGAGTCTCGACAAGATGGATTCACATCCGCAATTCCAAACTCGAATCCTGTGGGAGGTAACACTTTTAATAATTTATATAACACTAACCATGGCTTTATGCAGGATACAGGTATCAATCAGGCCATGGCTAGGGAACTGCAGAAGCTTAAGGATATGATATCCAGTGTACCAGGAGTGGTTAAACCCATTCCTGAGATTGCGGATGGTAGCCATAGGATATCTCATTTTGCACCACCTTTGTGTGATGCTGAGATACCTAAAAGATTCCAGATACCATCAATGAAGCTATATGATGGTTCAACGGATCCAGAAGAGCATGTAGCTCAATACAGGGAGAGGATGGAGATCAATCCAATTCCGGAAAGGTTGAAAGAAGCATGTCTATGCAAGGGATTTGGATCCACACTTACAGGATCTGCTCTTAAATGGCTGCTAAGTCTTCCCCCTTACTCTATTACTTCATTTGCTAATTTAGTTAACTTGTTCAATAGTCAATTCTCTTGTAGCAGAAAGTTTGAACGATTAACTAGTGATCTATATAGGGTAACACAAGGCCAAAATGAATCACTTAGAGATTATATCACTAAGTTTAGTAAAGAATCCTTAGATATTCCCAATTTGGATATAGCTACGGCTGTGGAAGCCTTTAAAATGGGATTGCTTAGGGATTCATTGTTCTATGATGATCTTGTTATGACACCTTGCAGGAATCTTGATGAAGTAAGAACTAGGGCCCTTCGGTTCATCCGCCTAGAGGATGACAAAAGGATCCAGGACAGATTGACAGGATCCTCAAAACAGGATAAGCAAGGATCCTACTTCAGGAACAATAAATCCAACTCCTATAACAGATCTGATAACCAGAATGTGCACGCAGTGGAACAAGAAGAGGATGATGAGAATTATCCTCTTATTTCTGAATATTGTTTCTCTGTTGATAACAATGAACTAATCCTTGCAATGCAGAATCTA
The DNA here is from genome assembly GCA_030545235.1 of Helianthus tuberosus. Taxonomy (NCBI): domain Eukaryota; kingdom Viridiplantae; phylum Streptophyta; class Magnoliopsida; order Asterales; family Asteraceae; genus Helianthus; species Helianthus tuberosus. The sequence goes on from CM060447.1 coordinate 67,027,226, forward strand.
GGTGAGAAAGCTAGATGGCCAAGGAAAAGTGATAAACCAGCTGCTACAAAGGATAAATCCAAGTGGTGAGCATATCATGAGGATTTTGGGCATCTCACTGAAGAATGTATTGCACTCAGAATGGAAATTGGTTATTTGTTGAGCAAGGGGCATTTAAAGGAACTCTTGGGACGAAAGAAGTCAAGAACCCAGGATCCTGAAAGGATCTCGGAAAGGGCTCCTGCTCCTCCGGTAGATGCACAAGTCATAAATTTCATATCCGGTGGATCAGACATCTGTGGTACATCCTTCTCAGCAGCAAAAAGACACGCTAAGGAAACCAAGATGGATAACGGAGACAGACCCGTCAGGACCTCCGTTGTCACCCAGGATAAAGTCATTACTTTTGATGAGGATGATCGTGTTGACATCCAGGATCCTCACCATGACGGTCTCGTAATTACATTGTTTATTTCTAACCACTTTGTTCGTAGGATCCTTATAGATGGAGGAAGCTCTGTGAACATCATTCAGCTGGATGTTCTCAAGAAAATGAATATCCCAGAGTCCGATATTATCCCAAGATCCTCAGTACTTGTGGGATTCAGTGGAGAAACAAAGAATACATTGGGGGACATCAAACTCCCAATCTATATTGAAGGATTGCATTCTTATCAAAAGTTTTGTGTTATTGATTGCTTATCGTGTTGTAACGTTATCCTTGGCAGGCCATGGTTACATGATATGAAGGCAGTTCCATCCACCTATCATCAGTGTGTAAAGCTTCCAAGTCCATGGGGAGTGGTGAAAATTGAGAGTGATCAACAGGAGGCTAAGAATTGCTATACCTCATCAATGAAACCAGCCTCAAGACCAAGGAAGCAATAGCAATTAAAGTATCCTTCAAGAGACGTCTTGGAGGCAAGAGAACAGGATTTGAAAGAAATCCTCATGGATCCTGATGATTCTGAATCCAAGATCTTCATAGGGTCAGGGATCCTTAGCGATATCGAACAAGAGCTAGTATACTTTCTCAAAAGAAGGAAGACCACCTTTTCCTGGAAACATGAAGACATGACAGGTATATCTAAGGATGTAATTACTCACAAACTTGGCATTGACAGGTCATTCAAGCCAATTCATCAAAAGAGGAGGAAGTTTGCACCTGAAAGAAATGCTATTATCCAGGAAGAAGTAGATAAGCTACTTCGAGCAGGTATGATTAGAGAGGTTAAGTATCCAAGATGGTTAGCCAATGTGGTTGTTGTTCAAAAGAAAAATGGAAAGTGGAGGGTATGTGTCGATTTTACAGATTTAAACAAGGCATGTCCCAAGGATCCTTTCCCATTACCCCACATTGACTCCATGGTGGATGCTACCGCGGGTCATGAGTTGTTAACTTTTATGGATGATTCATCTGGATTTCAACAAATTCAGATGGAACCATCCGATCAAGAGGATACAGCCTTTATGACCCCAACTGGTATATACTGTTATATTGCTATGCCATTTGGATTAAGGAATGCAGGTGCTACTTACCAAAGGCTTGTCAATATGATGTTCAAGGAACAAATTGGATACACTATGGAAGTCTATATTGATGACTTGGTGGTTAAGTCCAAAAGAGCTGAGGATCACCTTAAAGACTTGGAGGAAGCATTCAATATCCTTGATAAATTTAATATGAAACTAAATCCTTCTAAGTGTCATTTTGGTGTAAAGGCAGGTAAATTCTTAGCATATATGGTAACAAAGAGGGGCATTGAAGGAAGTCCAGAGAAAATTAAGGCTATCATGAATATCAAATCTCCTGCCAATGCTAAGGATGTGCAAAGGTTGACTGGCAGGACCGCAGCCTTGAACAGATTCATATCCAAATCCTCAGAAAAGTGCAAGGAGTTCTATGACATCCTGAGGAAAAACAAGAAATTTGAATGGACTGAGAAGCATGAAAGTGCCCTTAAAGCTCTTAAAGATTACCTATCCTCAGCCCCAGCCTTAATGAAACCAGAAAAGGGAGATGTGTTATCCTTATATTTGGCGGTATCCTCAAAAGCAGTAAGTGCGGTCCTTGTTAAGGATCACCAAGGTACACAACATCCTGTTTATTATGTAAGTAAGAGCTTACTTGATGCTGAATCCAGAATGTTCTCAGGAAACCTGAAATGTCAGGAAGGATGGCTAAGTGGGCAGTGAAGTTGATTGCATATGATATAAGATATGAGCCTAGGACAGCCATTAAATCCCAAGCATTAGCTGACTTTGTAGCAGATTTCAGTAGTGATTTGCAAAAGGAAGCTGAACTAGAAGTCCAACAGCTTGAAGAAACCAAGGATCCTTGGATACTGTTTACTGATGGATCCTCCAATGTGAATGGAACAGGGCTTGGAATACTACTAAAATCGCCACAGGGGGACATAATACCCCACTCCATAGCTTGTGAATTTCAAACTACCAACAATGAGGCTGAATATGAAGCCTTGATAGCTGGTTTGCAAATTGCAAAGCATATGAGTATCAGGTATCTTGAGGCACATGTAGATTCTTTATTGATCACTAATCACTTTAATGGATCCTATGCTGTTAAAGGTGAAAAGCTAATCAAATATTTGGAGATAGTCAAAGAATTGGCACTCTCTTTTGTATCCTTTAGTTTGACACAGGTACCTAGGGAAGAGAATGCAGAAGCTGATGCCTTAGCCAATCTAGGATCATCTTTGAAGATTCCTGAGGATATTGAGATCCCTATTATCCATATCCTGACCCCTGCTATCAAGGATCATGTAGCTATGGAGATAGGAGAGGACTCTGCAATCATCCCTAGTAATGATACCCAATCTCATTCAGGGTCATGGATACTCCCAATCATGAGATACATACAACATGGAGAAATTCCTACAGGAGAAAACCCAAGGGCCTTTAAAATTAAGGTATCTCAATTTACAATATTAAACAATATGTTGTATAAACGATCTCTTGCAGGACCATATTTGAGATGCATTGAGCATCCTGAAATTCAAGAAGTCCTAAAGGATTTCCATGAAGGAGATTGTGGAAACCATACTGGGGGCAGGGCATTATTCTCAAGGATCCTGAGAACAGGATACTATTGGCCCACTATGAAGAAGGACGCTGTGGAGTATGCCAAGAAGTGTGATCCTTGTCAAAGGCATAGTAATATCCTTCATCAACCAGCAGAGCTCTTGCATCCTATATCTTCTTCTTGGCCATTCATGAGATGGGGAATGGATATAGTTGGAAAGCTTCCTAAGGCAACAGGTGGAAAAGTATTCATGCTTGCTATGACTGATTACTTCTCTAAGTGGATAGAGGCTGAAGCCTTTGCTCAAGTCAGAGAAAAGGAAGTTATATCCTTTATTAAAAGGAATATTATTACTAGATTTGGCATTCCTTCTGAAATTATTTGTGATAATGGATCCCAATTTATTCGGAATAGAACCACTAACTTTTGTGACAGTTGGGGAATTAAGATGATAACATCAACACCAGTCCATCCACAAGCTAATGGTCAGGCAGAATCATCCAACAAGATCATCATCAACAATTTGAAGAAGAAGCTTAGATCCAAGAAAGGAAAATGGGTAGAAGAACTACCTTATGTGCTGTGGGCTGATAGAACAACTCCCAAGAATGCTACAGGTCAAACTCCATTTTCTTTGGTATTTGGGGCAGAGTCAGTGATCCCTACAGAGATGGTGGTTCCAACTGCAAGAACAAGCGTTCGTGATCCTGAAGAAAATGCTGAAAACTTGATTCAAGACTTGGATACTATAGAAGAAATCAGGGATTTAGCAAGGATAAGGATGGCCAGTTATCAACAAAGGATGGCTGGAGCTTACAACAAAAATGTCAGGCTCAGGAAATTCCAAGTTGGGGATATGGTATTAAGGAAAGCATTTCAAAACACCACCAATCCTGCTGATGGAAAGCTAGCACCAAAGTGGGAAGGACCCTATTTGATTGAAGCTGAAGCAGGAAAGGGGGCATATCGATTGCTAACAATGGAGGGTGATTTGCTACCTAGAGCTTGGAATGCTGTCCATTTGAAGAAATATTTCATGTGATCGTGATCCATGATCCTTACCAGACAAGTATCCTTGAAGGATCCCCGCTGATAGATGATCCTCTTTCTGGTAACATTCCAATCTTAAACTATTTCATTCTTTTTTATTCTTACAGGGATAAGGATCCTGCGTCCTTTATCCTCCTTTTACTTGATTTCTGAGTTTTGAAGGTTCAGGTATCTTTAACTAAGCATTGAGTATCCACAGAAGTATCCAGTTGTTTGGGCTAGTCCCCAGTCTGGGCCTGTCCCCAGTTTCGCCAGTAGCGCACGATGATCCTGGTATAGTTCATGGCAATGGGACCAGTACCCGCTTTAGGGGCTGACAATTTCGTTGTACTGGCTATATTCAGGATCCTACGTATAATGGTAGACGTACCATACATCCGTTCCTAAGGTTTCTAACGTTTTCACGTTAGCTAAGGTTTTGGCATTTTCATGTCACTAAGCTTGGATAGTCGCCAGTATGGGCCATACTCCAGTTTAAATACGATCCTTTGGGCTTGTCCCCAGTTATCCTTTGGGCTTGTCCCCAGTTATCCTTTGGGCTTGTCCCCAGTATATTGGGCTTGTCCCCAGAATTGTTGGGCTTGTCCCCAGTCACTAACAATCATCTTATGATGGCTCAGTTCCAAGTAATATCTTATTTCAGGTTTGTGAAGATAAATGGCCAAAGATTCTTGACCCTTACTTTCAACTAAGGTTTGTATCTTGGGTTATCCTAATTTTAAGTGTTGAAGAATAGGATCCTAACTTGGGTTCTCAGGTATGATCCTGAACTGTTTTGATTTTATTCATTATGTACTTAAGTGACACTTATCCTTTGACAACTGAAATGGTGATCCTTAAATTATTTTTTGTGATCCTTGATCATATCCTTAACTCTTAAGTGATATTTTTTAAATTTTTCCTTACTTGATAAGTTTAAACGACATGAACATCACAATAGATTGAAAAATAAAATAACAATAAGGATATCAACACAGGATATAGCCAAAAAGTTAAAGTCATTTTATTCACAAAAGCTTAAACCCTTTTAAGGTTGTCAAAATTGCCAACCCACGTTTCTACCAGCAAAACGTGGCCCGTCCACATGGGTTGGCAAAGGGTGTCCATTGTTTGTAGGTCTAACAACTGCAGGAAATTAAAGACGGTAGGATCACAATGGCTTCATCCCCCAAACCGAGGATCCCTCCACCATTTGTAATCCTACCTATTGTTCAAAGGATCATCCATGATCCTCAACCCTAGTTACTATTGTTCAAATACAGACCAACCATTGTTTACCAAAACATCATCAAAATAAAAAAAAACCATAACCAAACTAAAAAAAATGGGCTCCGGCTACGTCTAGAAATATCCATCATCGCCCATTGTTGCAGCCTACACCTTCGCTGCATCACCACCTCCAGCTCCACTAGCTTCACCACCATGATCCTTGCCACTACCACTAGCCTCAATCGCCAGAACCTCCTCAGCCTCCTCCTCGTCATCCAGTTCAGCCAGCCTTGCCTTCCAGCCTTCTACATCCCAGTTGCTCCTGTCAAAGGCAGGATCCTGAGCTTCTTGAGCCATTTGTAGCGTGGTGTTGTACATGGCTATGGCAGCAGAGACCTTGGCATCCTCTGTGATTTCGCTCCTCTCATAATCAAAATTAATCAGGATTGTGGCTGTCTGAGCTTTGGCATCTTTGAGATCCTTTTGGAGGTCAGCAATCTTGAGATCCTTAAGCAATGCGACTTGTTGGAGGTCAGCAATCTTCTTGTCCAGCTCCTCGACATGCCCAACATAGTCTTCAATCTCAGCAAATTTCTGCAAAGAAGATAAAGAACAGTTTAGGAACAAGTGACCCTCAAATAAGCTGGATACCTAAAGCAGGGATAAGGATCCTTACCTCATTGAAGTATTCAAGGAACTGGTGGCGGATCAGGGGCAGACCTTGCAGATCCTCAGCTTCGGAGGCTTTTCTTTTCTTGCCACCCCTTCCTTTAGCGGGTGCCTTGGGGATCGAAGCAGTTGGGCTGGCAGGAAGCTTCTTCTTGGAGGATCGGGCGGTGTCAAGCTCAGTGACACTAAATTTGGAAGCAGATCTTGATGATTTTCCAGTGCCTACACACCCAAAACAGATAAGTGTCCTAATTCTAGTCATATATAATTATTTATTTAAACATTTGAATATATAAAGAACAGGATACTTACTTGACATGGTGACAGAGCCTGAGGATACCTCTTGTGAATCTTGGGTGATTGTCTTGAATGATCTTGTTTCAGGATCAAGCTTTCTAAAGGCAACAAGTCTCCCCTTGGTGGCAGCAGAAGGAATAATATGCGAGAATGTGATAGCTGTACAAAAAGAAACAAAAGCATATTAGTAAGCATTATCAGAATGAGCTTACTTAGTGATCCTTCTAAGGATCCTCCAATCCTACCATCAGTGCTCCATTTCCTCGGCAAATCCTTTCCATCCCGGATAGAATCCCTTCTGACGAAGAAGAACCGCCGTTTCCAGTTGGTATCGTTTTTAGTAGCCTTAAAGATGGGATGTTCTTCTCCGGGTTTACGTTTGAAAAAATATCGGTGGGATCCAAACGTTGTGAGATCATACATCTCAGCCAACTCCGACATTCCTAGGTCAATTCTTTCCTGCTCGATGATCCTTTCAAGGGTATATAGGACCCTCCAGATCATCGGCATAGCTTGGATATAGCAGATGCCGGTAAGGGAGAAAAAGGATTGGGTAAAGTTTGGAAAAGGATAGGTGTATCCTATGGTGAAAGGTGTAACCGGGAAAGCTACCCAAGTTTCAGAGATGTTGTCACTAAGAGCAGTGGGATCAAAGGATCTGATAACAGTATTTGCTGGAAAACAGTGGCGAATTCTATCAATTTGTGCATCGGTGAAACAACAGCGTTCTTTTCCGGAATCTTTGATGATCCCTTGACTTTTTAAGGGGCTGTTCTTCTTGTGATCCTTGCCCGGTGAGCTTCGGAGCATCATTTTTGAACAAGATGATGGTAAAGAAAGAAGAGCAGAATACGAGAAAGGAGAAAGGAAAAGAATTACCTGTTTGATCGTCGAAGTAGAATTTAAAGGGAGTTCTCTTGAACATAAATGTGAAATGATCCCTATCTCTAACTCTTATTTATAATGATGCTTCTGCAGGGTAGTCATCTCACTGACGTCATGATCGTAACGGCTAGTCCGCTTATAACGGCTAGTTATCCGTTGGTTAAATACGGATAAGATCGACAAAATATAACTCATTTATTTACATATTTACTCCTTATATTTTGGGGGCAATTGTTAGGGGTGGATTTCTAAATGACCAGTGATCCTTATTTGCTGTTGGATTTAGTGATCCTCAATTCTGTCTGAAGTAGTGATCCTCAGAAGTGTTGCAGGATCAGGATCATGGATCACTATAAGGATCCCAGTACTAATGATTGTCTACTTTGAATTCGTAAATATTTTGCAGGAATACCAACTTGGACTTAGTCTTGGCGACATTCTTGGAGAATATTCTTAGTCTATTCTGCACGTGCTTGGCCAGAAATGGACGTTGTGGAGTCGTGGAAGACTTGCACCATTTGCGGAATGTTAGTTTGGCTTGATATTTTCTATTTGTAAAGGGGTAGCGAGCTATATTAGAGACACTTAGCTATTTTTGGCTACACACAGACTCATACAACCGCTCTCATCAGCTCTCGACAAAACACTTAGCATTTTTCACACATTTCTACACGATACATTATAGTGATCCTTGTACTTAGCTCGCTATCATCCGAAGTTGTAACAGATTGTTTGTTTAATTTGAGTTGGTGATCGGTAGTTTCCATCACCCGGGGTTTTTTGTGCCGGAGATCAACTCTTGATCAAGGGCTTTTTCCCCGTATAAATCTTCGTGTCATTTATTCATTACACTTCATAGTGATCCTTATTATTGTTCATCAATTCAAGCATCATACCTCACAACAGAAAGTTTGGTTACATTGTCATTGCTTGATTTTTGACCAAAACAATCATCAAAACAAAAAAAACCATAACCAAACTAAAAAAAAAATGGGCTCCGGCTACGTCTAGAAATATCCATCATCGCCCATTGTTGCAGCCTACACCTTCGCTGCATCACCACCTCCAGCTCCACTAGCTTCACCACCATGATCCTTGCCACTACCACTAGCCTCAATCGCCAGAACCTCCTCAGCCTCCTCCTCGTCATCCAGTTCAGCCAGCCTTGCCTTCCAGCCTTCTACATCCCAGTTGCTCCTGTCAAAGGCAGGATCCTGAGCTTCTTGAGCCATTTGTAGCTTGGTCTTGTACATGGCTATGGCAGCAGAGACCTTGGCATCCTCTGTGATTTCGCTCCTCTCATAATCGAAATTAATCAGGATTGTGGCTGTCTGAGCTTTGGCATCTTTGAGATCCTTTTGGAGGTCAGCAATCTTGAGATCCTTAAGCAATGCGACTTGTTGGAGGTCAGCAATCTTCTTGTCCTGCTCCTCGACATGCCCAACATAGTCTTCAATCTCAGCAAATTTCTGCAAAGAAGATAAAGAACAGTTTAGGAACAAGTGACCCTCAAATAAGCTGGATACCTAAAGCAGGGATAAGGATCCTTACCTCATTGAAGTATTCAAAGAACTGGTGGCGGATCAGGGGCAGACCTTGCAGATCCTCAGCTTCGGAGGCTTTTCTTTTCTTGCCACCCCTTCCTTTAGCGGGTGCCTTGGGGATCGAAGCAGTTGGGCTGGCAGGAAGCTTCTTCTTGGAGGATCGGATGGTGTCAAGCTCAGTGACACTAAATTTGGAAGCAGATCTTGATGATTTTCCAGCGCCTACACACCCAAAACAGATAAGTGTCCTAATTCTAGTCATATATAATTATTTATTTAAACATTTGAATATATAAAGAACAGGATACTTACTTGACATGGTGACAGAGCCTGAGGATACCTCTTGTGAATCTTGGGTGATTGTCTTGAATGATCTTGTTTCAGGATCAAGCTTTCTAAAGGCAACAAGTCTCCCCTTGGTGGCAGCTGAAGGAATGATATGCGAGAATGTGATAGCTGTACAAAGAGAAACAAAAGCATATTAGTAAGCATTATCAAAATGAGCTTACTTAGTGATTGATGTAGGGTAAAATACACATATTTGTCCCGTGTAAAATGTATAATTTTTGTATAAGTTTTATTTGTTTTTATTTAGTTTAGTATTATATTATATTATTTTGTGTTTTGGCAGGTCCTGGTGCAAATGGAGCGAAAATGAGTTATATGGAAATGTGTAGGATCGTGAAACGACCTAACGAGTTGATCGGAAGAGTGCTTAGACCAAATCAGAGGCGGAATTCATTGATTCGGTCTTCGTTTAGCTTGTATTCACTATTAATTGTCTTGTTTATTGATCTTGAACACTTTACAGTACAGAGACACTTCGACAGCACTTCGGCGTCGGAAATCAGAAAGTTACAAATGAGAAAGTTTGAAGCCTATTTATAGGACAAGACCCTCTAGTTTGAAAGTGGCATGTGAAGGGACCCTCTAGTTTGAAGGTGACACAGCCTGCTTCAAACTAGACCCTCTCCAAACTAGACCCTGCTCAAACTATCAGGACACTCTCAAACTAGACCTCTTCAAACTAGCAGGTCCTTCAAACTAGCAGCCTTCAAACTTTCAGTCCGAGACTCGATATAAGACGAAGTCGACAGATGTAATGCACCAACAAAATGACCAGCCAGTTGGGCAGAGTGGGGTGCCAGAGACCGAAGGAAATTCGCCACTATTTTCTGTGGGCCAGGGCCAAGCCCAAATAAAGTGAACAGAAGATAATCATCATCGATCAATTACATGTATCTGCCTAATATTTATTGTTGTGGGGGTCACCATAGGGTCAAAGCCCAATGATTTTCGTTAAGCAGCATGGTATGTGGTTTTTTCTTAGACTAATATTAGAAAAAAACAATATCATCATTGAAAACCCCTAGATGAGGGGTGATGTTTTGGTGAACGGCTTCAAAAGAAAAAAAAAGAAAAGGAGTGGGCCAAGCCCAACGAAATCAGACGCACATATATTAAAAGAAGGAACAGATATATAAGGAGAGCGACAGAACACGAAGTCAACAGCGGGCAACATATTACGAAAGTTAGAGTTTTTGGACGATCAGAGGAGGCTGATTCAAGGTGTTTGAAGTGCTCGGGAAGCTAGGAATCGTCGGGGAACATTCAGGAGCATTCGGGATCGAAGAATACGGGTTCTATTATCTTGTTTCTTTGTGTTTCGTTTGTTTTTAATTGTTCGATGATGAATTCAGATTTTATTATGTTTTGTGCTATGATTTTAGACATGATTATTGGCTAAATCTTTGTTACTACCTAGACATGGATGAATGATTGTTTAAGTTTGATTATTTTTGGATTTATGGAAGCTATGGATTGTTTATAAATTGTAAACGGTTTGTTCTATCAGTTAGATGTGTTTGCGTGCTTGATGTTATTTTATTATTGATTATTGCTTCGCTTGAATCTTGGTGACGGTCTTTATCACGGAATAGAGTCGGGCTAGGGTTTTAGGTTTTGGTGAGTGTCTATATCACATAATAAACCTTTGATCCTTTAGGGTGAAATTACGTAACTAACCTTAGAAGTAATAATTGGTAATTTTATAAAATCAAGTGTTCTACTAATCGTCAATAGCTGTAAGGTGCGAGATTATTGCTAGGTCTAAGTGATTAAACCGCAAGGTGGGTCCTTCTTAGAAAGTTAACCTATTTGCTGCTGTCTAGCAAGTCTAACTGAGAAAACAAACTCATCCTAGGTTTAGGTCTCGTAAGGGAGTGAGCCTTGTAGGATACTTTTATAAACCCAATTAGATGTCTTGTAAAGGAGTCTAAAAACCGGTAGTTTAACAACCTTTAGGGGATCTTAGCGTGCTCTTGAGAGGGGTCCTTAGATTTTCCGATAGGTGAGAATTTTAAGATCCCGGTTCCATAGCAGACAACTTCCAATTATAATCATAACTAAAAGCAATCAGGATTCCTGTCTAGGTAGTTCCTTCATCATCCTTGAGTTCAGCTTTCGTGAGAGTTCGTGTTAGTTCCTTAGTTAATCTAGTTAGTCGTTATTTGCATTCTTAGGATTTTTAGAAACCCCCCCACCAATAAACAAATTAGTTAAGTCGTGTCAATTTAAGTCTAGATAGAGTCTTAGCGTAATCAGTAGAGTCTCTTGGGTTCGATACTCGGACTTCCTTAGGCTATACTACATTGATCGGTACACTTGCCGATTGTGTGGTTTAGGATTTAGAGAGTCTTAGTTTTATAAATTTAAAACTTAGAGAGTCTAGTTTAGGGTTTAATTTAGTTAATTTAGTTAACCCACTTTTAGCACATCAGTGATCCTTCTAAGGATCCTCCAATCCTACCATCAGTGCTCCATTTCTTCGGCAAATCCGTTCCATCCGGGATAGAATCCCTTCTGACGAAGAAGAACCGCCGTTTCCAGTTGATATCGTTTTTAGTAGCTCTAAAGATGGGATGTTCTTTTCCGGGTTTACGCTTAAATAGATATCGGTGGAATCCAAATGTGGTAAGTGTTTTGGTCAAAAAATCTGATGAGGATATTGCAACCAAACTCTTTGTTTCGGGGAATGATGCTCAAAATGTGTAACAACGATGAGGATCACTTCAATGTAAATTGCACAAACAACACAAGGATTTATACGGGGAAAAAGCCCTTGATCAAGAGTTGATCTCCGGCACAAAAAACCCCGGGTGATGGAAACTACCGATCACCAAGTTCAAATAAATCAATAAATGATTACAACTTCGGATAGTAACGAGCTAGGTACAAGGATCACTAGAATGTAACGTGAAAAAGGTGTATGAAATTGCTAAGTGTTTGAACGAGAGCTGGTATGAACGTTTGTACGAGTGTGTGTGTAACTCAGAAATGACTAAGTGTTACTAACTAGCTCGTTACCCCTTTAAAATAAGAAAATAACTAGCTAACAAACTTTCCGACTTTCGTGCCATGCCTCCACGTTCTCCACAACGTCCATTTTTGGCCAAGCACGTGCGAGATAGTCAAGGAATATTCTCCAGGAATGTCGCTAAGACTAGGTCCGAGTTGAGCTTCCTGCAAAATAATAGAAAACACAAGTAAACAATCGTCAGTACGAGGATCCTTAAAGTGATCCATGATCCTGACCCTGAAGCTCTTCTGAGGATCACTATCTGTCACAGAAGTAAGGATCATTAATTAGGATAACGAATAAGGATCACTGATTGTTAGAAAATCCTCCCCTAACAATTGCCCCCAAAATATAAGGAGTGAAATGTAAAATTAGCGAGTTATGTTTTCTTAATCTTATCCGCAACTAACTAACGGATATATAGCCGTTAAAATAGAACTAGCCGTTGCGATCATGACGTCACAGAAGTGACAATCCTGCAGAATCATAATTATAAATAGAGATATAGATAGGATCAATATGCATTCAAATTCGAAAGAAACTCCCTTTATATTCTCAGTCGAAGATCAATCAGGTATCTCTTTCTTCTCTTTCTACCTTTCTTACTCTGTTTTTCTTTCTTTATCACCATCGCTCTAAGAATGATGCTCTGAAGCTCACCGGGCAAGGATCACAAGAAGGATAGCCCTTTGAAGAGTCAAAAGATCATCAAAGACTCAGCGAATGAGAGGTGTTGTTTTAACGATGCACAAGTAGATAAAATCCGTCGCTGTTTTCCGGCAAGTGCCTTGTTCAAACCCTTTGATCCCACTGTTCTTAGCGACTATGTTTCTGAAACATGGGTTGCCTTTCCAGCTACTCCATTCACTATAGGGTACACCTATCCTTTCCCAGATTTCACACAATCCTTCTTTTCCCTGACCGGCATATCTTACATCCAAGCCATGCCGATGATTTGGAGGGTTTTATATACCCTAGAGAGGATCATCGAGCAGGAAGGCGTTGATTTAGGAATGTCGGAATTGGCGGAACTGTATGATCTTACTACCTTTGGTTCCCACCGTTATTTGTTCAAGCGAAAACCCGGTGCAGATCATCCTCTTCTCAAAGTCACCAAGAACGACAAAGATTGGAAACGTCGCTTCTTCTTTGTCAGGAGGGATTCCATTCTAAACGGAAAAGATCTCCCTAAGACATGGTCCACCCATGGTAGGCCGGAGGATCATGAGAAGGATCACCAGGTAGTCTTGTTTATGTGATAGGATCACTAACCCCTTTTGTCTTGTGTCATGCAGCTGTCTCTGTTTCGCATCTCATCACAACTTCCGCAACCAGGGAAAGGCTTGCTGCTTTCTGGAACCTCGATCCTGAAACTAGAACTTTTAAGACAACAACCCAAGACTCTCAGGAGGTATCCTCAGGCTCTGTCACAATGTCAAGTAAGTATCCTTGTTTAAATAAATAGTAAAATGTAAATTAAGAAAAGATACTTATCTTGTTTTGGTTGTGTAGGTGCTGGAAAATCTGCCAAAGCTGCTTCAAGGTTCAGTGTCACCGATCTCACCACTGTCAAATCCTCCAAAAGAAAGGTTCCTGCCAGCCCGACAGCCTCAATCCCCAAGGCACCCCTCAAAGGAAAGGGAATCAAGAGGAGAAAGGCCTCCGAGGCTGAGGATTTGCAGGGTCTGCCTCTAATCCGCCATCAATTCCTCGAGTACTTCAATGAGGTAAGGATCATTGTCTCTGCTCATAGATCATGTCGACATATCCTGCTGATATATCCTGCTGATTTGAGGATCACTTAATCCTGACCTTATCCTTTATCCTCTTTGCAGAAATTCTCTGAGATCGAGGATTATGTTGGCCACGTTGAGGATCAGGATAAGAAGATTGATGACCTCCAGCAGGTTGCCGTGCTCAAGGATCTTGCACTTGCTGATCTTCGGAAGGAACTCCAGGATACCAAACAGGAGATGGCTAAGGTGCTGGTTAATTTTGACTATGAAAGGCAGGAGATCACAGATGATGCCAAAGTCTCTGCCGCCATAGCAATGTACAAAACCAAGCTGCAAATGGCCTTGGAAGCTCAGGATCCTGCCTTCGACAAAAGCAGCTGGGAAATTGAAGAATGGAAAGCAAGGCTGGCTGAATTGGGTGATGAAGAGGAGGCTGAAGAGATCCTGACAATTGAGGCTGGAAGCAAGGATGAAGCTGGTGAAGCAAGTGGAGCCGGAGGTGGTGATGCAGCAAAAGTTTAGGCTGCTTAATTGGGCAATGATGGACATTTCTAGACGTAGCCGAAGCCCAATTTTTTAAATCTGGTGGTAGTAACTTTTTGTGGTTGTGATGTCGAACAATTTAATGGTTTGTACTTTGAACAATAGGTTTTAGGATTAAGGATCTTGTATGATCCTTAGGACAATAGGCAGGATTGCAATTGGTGGAGGGATCCTCTGTTGGGGGATGAAGCCGTTGTGATCCTGCCGCCTTTATATTCCTGCACTACTCTTGAACTTATTATCATGGACACCCTTTACCTACCCCAGCGGACGGGCCACGTTTTGCTGGTAGATGCTCGGGTAGGTAATTTTGACAACCTTTTAAGGGTTAGTCTTTTGTTAATAAATAAAATCTTAACCTTTTGTCGCTTATCTTGTGTTGTTATCCTTTTTTAATATCTTACTTTCCAACCGTTGTAATGTTCATTCTGTTTATACTTATCAAGCCTTGAAAAATTAGAAAAGATATCCAGAAAGTTTAGGATATGACCAAGGATCACATATCCCATAAACGATAAGTTCTAAAAAGTGATATGGTTTAAGAATCACAAGTTCAGTTGTCAAGTATAAGGGTTATTCAAATAAATAATGAATAAAATTATTAATAGTTAAGGATCATACCTGAGGGTCCAAGTTAGGATCCTAACCATAGTAAGGATAACTATAAGACAAACCTTAGAATAAAGTAAGGATCAAGGATCCCTAGTTGCCTATCTTCAAGAACCTGCAATAGAGCATAACTTGGGACTAAGCCAATATAAGAAAAGAGTTAGCAACTGGGGACAAGCCCAAGGATAACTGGGGACAAGCCCAAGGATAACTGGGGACAAGCCCAAGGATCGTATGTAAACTGGAGTATCGCCCTGACTGGCGACTATCCAAACTTAGTGACATGAATATGCCAAAACCTTAGCTAACGTGAAAACGTTAGAAACCTTAGCTAACGTGAAAACGTTAAAACCTTATGAACGGATGTATGGTACGTCTACCATTATACGTAGGATCCTAAGCATAGCCAGTACAATGGAATTATCAGCCCCTAAAACGAGTACTGGTCCCAAAGCCTTGAACTATACCAGGATCATCGTGCGCTACAGGCAGAACTGGGGTCAAGCCCAAATAACTGGGGTTAAACCCAAGGAACGGATTGCTTCAGCGGATAACCAATGTTATGCTAAGGATACCTGAACTTTCAAAACTTCAACTCACGTGAGAGATGGATAAAGGATACATGATCCTTATCCTTATATGAGAAAATAAAGAAATGAAATAGTTCAAGTTTAGGATATTACCTAAGTAAGGATCACCGATACTTTGAGGATCCTTTAAGGATATCCCTATCGTGAGGATCATCTGTGCCATGAGGATCCTGCTCACATGAAATATTTCTTCAAGTGGACAGCATTCCAAGCTCTTGGTAGCAAATCACCTTCCATGGTTAGCAATCTATATGCCCCCTTTCCTGCTTCAGCTTCAATCAAATAAGGGCCTTCCCATTTTGGAGCCAATTTTCCATCAGCAGGATTGGTGGTATTTTGGAATGCTTTCCTTAATACCATATCTCCAACTTGAAACCTCCTGATCCTGACATTTTTGTTGTAAGCACCGGCCATTCTTTGCTGATAACTGGCCGTCCATATCCTAGCCATATCCCTGATTTCTTCAATAGTATCCAGGTCTTGAGCCAAGTTCTCATCATTCTTCTCAGGATCACGGGTACTTGTTCTTGCAGTTGGAACCACCATTTCTGTTGGGATCACTGATTCTGCCCCAAACACCAAAGAGAATGGTGTTTGACCAGTAGCATTCTTGGGGGTTGTCCTATCAGCCCAAAGCACATAGGGTAGTTCTTCTGCCCATTTCCCTTTCTTGGATCCAAGCTTTTTCTTCAAATTGTTGATAATGATCTTGTTGGATGATTCTGCCTGACCATTAGCTTGTGGGTGGACTGGTGTTGATGTTATCATCTTAATCCCCCAGCTGTCACAAAAGTTAGTGGTTCTGCCCCCAATAAATTGGGAACCATTATCACATATAATCTCAGAAGGAATTCCAAATCTAGTTATAATATTTCTTTTAATGAAGGATATAACTTCCTTTTCTCTGACTTGGGCAAAAGCTTCATCCTCTATCCACTTGGAGAAGTAATCAGTCATAGCAAGCATGAATACTTTTCCACCAGGTGCCTTAGGGAGCTTACCAACTATATCCATCCCCTATCTCATAAATGGCCAAGAGGAGGATATAGGATGCAATAATTCAGCTGGTTGATGAAGGATATTGCTGTGTCTCTGACAAGGATCACATCTTTTAGCATATTCCACAGCATCTCTCTTCATGGTTGGCCAGTAGTATCCTGTCCTCAGGATCCTTGAGAATAATGCCCTGCCTCCAGTGTGGTTTCCACAATCTCCTTCATGGAAGTCTTTTAAAACCTCTTGGATTTCAGGATCCTCAATGCATCTCAAGTATGGTCCTGCAAGAGATCGTCTATACAACATATTATTTAAAATTGTGAATTGAGATACCTTAGATTTGAAAGCCCTAGGGTTTTCTCCTGTAGGAATCTCTCCATGTTGTAAGTATCTCATAATTGGTGAGATCCATGATCCTGATCCTGAATGGGATTGAGTATCCTCACTAGGGATCATTGCAGAATCATTTCCTATCTCCATAGCCACATGATCCTCAATAGCCGGGGTCAGGATATGGATAATAGGGATCTTGATGTCCTCCGGGATCTTCAAGGATGATCCTAAATTAGCCAATGCATCAGCTTCTGTATTTTCTTCCCTTGGTACCTGCGTCAAACTCAAGGAAACAAAAGAGAGTGCCAAACTTTTGACTATCTCTAAATATTTGGTTAGCTTTTCACCTTTAACAGCATAGGATCCATTAAAGTGGTTTGTAATTAACAATGAATCTACATGTACCTCAAGATACCTGATCCCCATATGCTTTGCAATTTGCAAACCAGCAATTAAGGCTTCATATTCAGCCTCATTGTTAGTGGTTTGGAACTCACAAGCTATAGAGTGGGGTATTATGTCCCCCTGTGGCGATTTTAGTAGTATTCCAAGCCCTGTGCCTTTGACATTCGAGGATCCATCAGTATAGAGTATCCAAGGATCCTTGGTCTCCTCTAGCTGCTGGACTTCTAACTCAGCTTCTTCTTGTAAATCACTACTGAAATCAGCCACAAAGTCAGCTAATGCTTGGGATTTGATGGCTGTCCTAGGCTCATATCTTATATCATATGCACTTAGCTTCACTGCCCACTTAGCCATCCTTCCTGACATCTCTGGTTTCCTTCATGATCCTTAACAAGGACCGCACTTACTGCTTTTGAGGATACTGCAAGATACAAGGATAGCACATCGCCTTTTTCTGGCTTCATCAAGGCTGGGGCTGAGGATAGGTAATCTTTGAGGGCTCTTAAAGCATTTTCATGCTTCTCAGTCCACTCAAATTTCTGGTTCTTCCTTAGGATATCATAGAATTCTTTGCACTTCTCTGAGGATTTGGATATAAATCTGTTCAAAGCTGCTATCCTGCCTGTTAGCCTTTGAACATCCTTAGAATTGGCCGGAGATTTGATGTTCACTATTGCTTTGATTTGTTCCGGGCTAGCTTCAATGCCTCTCTTTGTCACCATATATCCTAAAAATTTACCTGCTTTAACACCAAAGTGACATTTTGAAGGATTAAGTTTCATATTATATTTGTCAAGGATATCGAATGCTTCCTCCAAGTCTCTTAGGTGATCCTCAGCTTTTAAGGATTTTACCACCATATCATCTATGTAAACCTCCATAGTTTGTCCAATCTGATCCTTGAACATCATATTCACCAGCCTTTGATATGTTGCACCTGCATTTCTTAGTCCGAACGGCATAGCAATATAGCAGTATATACCAGTTGGAGTCATGAAGGCTGTATCCTCTTGGTCGGATGGTTCCATTTGGATTTGTTGGAATCCAGATGAAGCATCCATAAAAGTTAACAGTTCATGACCCGCAGTTGCATCCACCATGGAGTCAATGTGGGGTAACGGGAAAGGATCCTTGGGACATGCCTTATTTAAATCGGTAAAATCGACACATACCCTCCACTTTCCGTTTTTCTTTTGAACAACAACCACATTGGCCAACCATCTTGGATACTTGACCTCTCTAATCATACCTGCCCGGAGCAATTTCTCTACCTCTTCCTGGATAATGGCATTCCTTTCCGGTGCAAACTTTCTTCTCCTTTGATGGATTGGTTTGAAGGATCTGTCAATCCCGAGTTTGTGAGTGATTACATCTTTGGATATACCAGTCATGTCTTCGTGTTTCCATGCAAAGGTAGTCTTTCTCCTTTTGAGGAAGGATACGAGGTCTTCTTTCATTTCGCCAAGGATCCCTGATCCGATGTAGATTTTGGATTCAGGATCATCGGGATCCATGAGGATTTCTACCACATCCTGCTCTCTTGCCTCCAAGACATCCCTTGGAGGATGCTTTGATTGCTATTGCTCCCTTGACTTCGAGGCTGGTTTCATCGATGAAGTGTAGCAATTCTTAGCCTCCTGCTGATCACTATCAATCTTCACTACTCCCCAAGGACTAGGGAGCTTCACACATTGATGGTAGGTAGACGGGACTGCTTTCATATCGTGTATCCAAGGCCTGCCAAGGATAACATTACAACAAGATAAACAGTCAATAACACAAAATTTTTGATAAGAGTGTAGGCCTTCAATGTATATTGGGAGTTTAATGTCCCCCAGGGTATTCTTGGTTTCGCCACTAAATCCCACGAGCACGGAGGATCTTGGTATGATATCTGATTCAGGGATACCCATCTTCTTTAGAACATCAAGCTGGATAATGTTCACTGAACTCCCTCCGTCTATAAGGATCCTGCGAACAAAATGGTTAGAAATGAAAAGAGTAATAACTAAACCATCGTGATGAGGATCCTGGATATCAACACGATCATCCTCATCAAAGGTTATGACTTTTCCTTCGGAGACACTTGATGTTCGAACTGGTCTTTCTCCATTATCCATTTTAGTTTCCTTTGCATGCCTTTTAGCAGCTGAGAAGGATGTGCCACAAATGTCTGATCCTCCAGAAATGAAGTTTATCACTTGTGCATCTGCTGGAGGGGCTGGAGCCTTCTCAGGGATCCTTTCAGGATCCTGAGTCTTTGACTTTTTTCTTCCCAGCAATTCCTTTAGATGCCCTTTGCTCAACAAGTATCCAATTTCCTTTCTTAGTGCAATGCATTCTTCTGTGAGATGCCCAAAATCTTCATGATATGCACACCACTTAGATTTATCCTTAGTTGCAGTTGGCCTATCATTTTTTCTTGGTCATCTAGCTTTATCACCTAGGTTCTGCATAGCAAGGATTAGTTCATTGTTATCAACACAAAAACAATATTCAGATATTGGAGGGTAGTCCTCATCATCCTCCTCTTGTTCAACAGCATGCACATTCTGGTTATCAGATTTATTATAGGATCTGAACTTGTTGTTCCTGAATGAGGATCCTTGCTTATCCTGCTTTGAGGATCCTGCTAACCTCTCCTGGATCCTCTTGTCATCTTCTAGCCGAATGAACCTAAGTGCTCGGGTTCTTACCTCATCTAAGTTCCTGCATGGTGTCATAACAAGATCATCATAGAACAATGAGTCCCTAAGCAATCCCATTTTAAAGGCCTCAACAGTCGTGGCTATATCTAAGTTGGGAATGTCTAAGGATTCTTTACTGAATTTGGTAATGTAATCCCTTAATGATTCATTATGACCCTGGGTTATCCTATATAGATCGCTAGTTAATCGTTCAAATTTTCTACTACAAGAAAATTGATTATTAAACAAGTTAACTAGGTTAGCAAATGAGGTAATAGAATAGGGAGGAAGACTTAGCAGCCATTTGAGAGCTGATCCAGTAAGAGTGGATCCGAATCCCTTGCACAGGCATGCTTCCTTTAACCTTTCTGGAATTGGATTGATCTCCATCCTCTCCCTGTATTGTGCTATGTGTTCCTCGGGATCTGTCGAACCATCATACAGTTTCATTGTTGGCACATGGAACCTCTTGGGTATCTCAGCGTCACAGATTGGTGGTGCAAAACGAGATATCTTGTGGCTCCCATCTGCAATCTCTGGGATAGGTTTGACCACTCCTGGAACACTTGATATCATATCCTTTAACTTTTGCAATTCCCTGGCCATGGCATGATTGATACCTGGATCCTGCATAAGACCATGGTTAGTAGTATAAGAATTATTAAAAGTGTTACCTCCCATTGGATTCAAGTTAGGAAGAATGGATGTTAATCCATATTGTTGGGGCTCTGGAATGATCGAGGGACCAGTAGAAGCATTGGTCTGCATTGGAATAAAATCTCCCTGATGGATATCTGAACTTCCTGTTTGCAAACTCCTCAAGGATCCTGGCATCTGGAAGGATCCCTGAAATTGAGACGATCCTGGAACGTAGGAGGATCCTTGAACCTGGGATGATCCTGGAACAAAGGAGGATCCTTGAACCTGGGATGATCCTGGAACAAAGGAGGATCCTTGAACCTGGGATGATCCCGGAACAAAGGAGGATCCTTGAACCTGGGATGATCCCGGAACAAAGGAGGATCCTTGAACCTGGGATGATCCTGGAACCAAGGAGGATCCTTGAACCTGGGATGATCCTGGAACAAAGGAGGATCCTTGAATCTGCTGCATTCCTGAATATCCTCCTGAATTCGTGAGGGATCCCATATGCTGAGGATAGGATCCCGCGGGCTGGAAATATGAACCTGATGCCTGGGTCATTGTTGTTGTTCCATAGTGCACTCCTTTCGGTCCACCCACATATTGAACGTCTGGAACCACTGATGGCTGAGAAGTAATCAGCGGAGTATCAAAATTCAAGGATTTCGGCACTAGTGGGGAATGATCCTCCGCCGTTGTCTTTTGTTTCTTGAGATCTCCGATTTCTTTGAGAATCCTCTCGTTGGT
The DNA here is from genome assembly GCA_030545235.1 of Helianthus tuberosus. NCBI lineage: Eukaryota > Viridiplantae > Streptophyta > Magnoliopsida > Asterales > Asteraceae > Helianthus > Helianthus tuberosus. Next base: position 67,048,548 of record CM060447.1, read on the forward strand.
CTTATCCTGTTGCCGTATCTGATCCTTCATCTGCAAAATCAAAGTAAACATGTCACTAGTAGTGGGAGTGTAAGAAGCAGAAGAAGTTGGAGGTTTTGAGAAAATGGGAGTTGGTTTCTTCGCAGCATTCTCAGCATTCTTCTGGGATCCAGAAGGTGATGGAGGCAAAGGAGGGACGCCTTGTGAAGAAGTGGATGAGGGCATCAAATTTGAAGCATTCTTCGCTGAGGAAGCCATTTGCTTGGTTGTAGTGAACCGAAATGAGCACAGAAATGCGTATTTTTCTAAGGACAAAGCACCAATTGCCCCACGGTGGGCGCCAAACTGTTTTGGTCAAAAAATCTGATGAGGATATTGCAACCAAACTCTTTGTTTCGGGGAATGATGCTCAAAATGTGTAACAGCGATGAGGATCACTTCAATGTAAATTGCACAAACAACACAAGGATTTATACGGGGAAAAAGCCCTTGATCAAGAGTTGATCTCCGGCACAAAAAACCCCGGGTGATGGAAACTACCGATCACCAAGTTCAAATAAATCAATAAATGATTACAACTTCGGATAGTAACGAGCTAGGTACAAGGATCACTAGAATGTAACGTGAAAAAGGTGTATGAAATTGCTAAGTGTTTGAACGAGAGCTGGTATGAACGTTTGTACGAGTGTGTGTGTAACTCAGAAATGACTAAGTGTTACTAACTAGCTTGTTACCCCTTTAAAATAAGAAAATAACTAGCTAACAAACTTTCCGACTTTCGTGCCATGCCTCCACGTTCTCCACAACGTCCATTTTTGGCCAAGCACGTGCGAGATAGTCAAGGAATATTCTCCAGGAATGTCGCTAAGACTAGGTCCGAGTTGAGCTTCCTGCAAAATAATAGAAAACACAAGTAAACAATCGTCAGTACGAGGATCCTTAAAGTGATCCATGATCCTGACCCTGAAGCTCTTCTGAGGATCACTATCTGTCACAGAAGTAAGGATCATTAATTAGGATAACGAATAAGGATCACTGATTGTTAGAAAATCCTCCCCTAACAGTAAGGTCATACATCTCGGCTAATTCTGACATTCCCAAGTCAATTCCTTCTTGCTCAATGATCCTTTCAAGGGTATACAAGACCCTCCAGATCATTGGCATAGCTTGAATATAGGAGATGCCGGTGAGGAAGAAAAAGGATTGGGTAAAGTCTGGAAAGGGATACGAATATCCTATGGTGAAAGGTGTAACTGGGAAAGCTACCCAAGTATCAGAGACATAATCGCTTAAAACGGTGGGAACAAATGGTTTGAAAACAGTATTTGCCGGAAAACAGTGGCGGATTCTATCTATTTGTGGATCAGAGAAACAGCATATTTCTTTCACCGAATCTTCCAGGGTCCCCTGGCTCTTGAGAGGACTTTCCTTCTTATGATCCTTGGCTGGTGAGGATTTTAGCATCATCTTGATTTGAAGAAGGTAAAGAAAGATGAACGGAGAAAGAAAACGTAAAGGAAGAAAAGGAAAAGAGTTACCTGCTTGATCGTCAGATGAGAATTTAAAGGGAGTTCTCTTGAATTTGAATGCTAATCGATCCCTATCTCTAACTCTTATTTATAATGATGATTCTGCAGGGTAGTCATCTCACTGACGTCATGATCGTAACGGCTAGTCCTCTTATAACGACTAGTTATCCGTTGGTTAAATACGGATAAGAACGACAAAATATAACTCATTTATTTACATATTTACTCCTTATATTTTGGGGGCAATTGTTAGGGGTGGATTTCTAAATGACCAGTGATCCTTATTTGCTGTTGGATTTAGTGATCCTCAATTCTGTCTGAAGTAGTGATCCTCAGAAGTGTTGCAGGATCAGGATCATGGATCACTATAAGGATCCCAGTACTAATGATTGTCTACTTTGAATTCGTAAATGTTTTGCAGGAATATCAACTTGGACTTAGTCTTGGCGACATTCCTGGAGAATATTCTTATTCTATTCCGCACGTGCTTGGCCAGAAATGGACGTTGTGGAGTCGTGGAAGACTTGCACCATTTGCGGAATGTTAGTTAGGCTTGATATTTTCTATTTGTAAAGGGGTAGCGAGCTATATTAGAGACACTTAGCTATTTTTTGCTACACACACACTCATACAACCGCTCTCATCAGCTCTCGACAAAACACTTAGCATTTTTCACACATTTCTACACGATACACTATTGTGATCCTTGTACTTAGCTCGCTATCATCCGAAGTTGTAACAGATTGTTTGTTTAATTTGAGTTGGTGATCGGTAGTTTCCATCACCCGGGGTTTTTTGTGCCGGAGATCAACTCTTGTTCAAGGGCTTTTTCCCCGTATAAATCTTCGTGTCATTTGTTCATTACACTTCATAGTGATCCTTATTATTGTTCATCAATTCAAGCATCATACCTCATAACAGAAAGTTTGGTTACATTGTCATTGCTTGATTTTTGACCAAAACACTTATTGTTTTGATCAAAAATCAAGCAAGGATAATGCAACCAAATCTTTTGTTGTGAGGTGTGATGCTTGAATCTATGAACAATAGTATGAGCAACTTGCAAATCAAATAAAAGGTGACACAAGGATTTATACGAGGAAAAAGCTCTTGATCAAGAGTTGATCTCCGGCACAAAAAACCTCGGGTGATGGAAACTACCGATCACCAACTAAGATTAAACAGAAAAGTGTTACAACTCGGGATGATAACAACCTTGTTACAAGGATCACTAGTGTGCAAAAGTGTTATAGTGTACGAAATCGCCAAGTAAACTGTCGAGAGCTGTTTCGAGAGTGTGTGTTTGCTAAATTTTCTAAGTGTTCGCACTCAAGCTTGTTATCCCCTTTTTAAAATTAGAAACAACTAAACTAACTAACTTTCCGCTAATTATGCTAACTTCCCACAATCTCCATAACGTTCACAAGGGCCAAGCACGTGCGGAATATTGAGGGAATATGCTCCATGAATATCGACAAGACCAAGTCCATGCACATACTCCTGCAAAACGAGCTCACATACAAGGTAGACAACCGTTAGTGTAAGGATAACAATGAGGATCCTGAATCCTGGTCCTGCAACACATTCTGAGGATCCTAAATTCAAACAGAATTAAGGATCCGTGATCCTGGCAGTACTTGAGGATCCTTGATCCTTAGGATTGGAAAATCCTCCCCTAACAATTGCCCCCAAAATATGAGGAGTAAAGTGTAAATTAACGAGTTATATTTTCTGATCTTATCTGCAACTAACTAACGGATATATAGCCGTTGCAAATTATACGTCATTGAAGCGACGTCCCTGCAGAATTATCATTATATATAGGTTAGAGATAAGGACTAATGTGCATTTAAATTCGAGCAATACTCCCTTTAAATCCTCATTCGAAGATCAAACAGATACTTCTCTCTCCTTTCTCTCTTCACCTTCTTACTCTGTTCCTTCTTTCTTTACCATCATCCATGACCAAGATGATGTTAAGATCTTCACCGGCTAAGGATCACCAAAAGGATAGCCCTCTAAAGAGCCAATGAATCATCAAAGATTCTCCGAAGGAACGCTGCTGCTTTACTGATCCTGAGATCGACAGCATTCGTCATTGCTTTCCGGCGAACACTGTCTTTAAACCTTTCGACCCTACCGCCTTGAGTGACTTCGTTTCTGCAACTTGGGTTGCTTTTCCGGCCACCCCATTTCTGATAGGATACTCCTATCCTTTCCCTGCTTTCACCGAATCCTTCTTTTCTCTCACCGGCATGTGCTATGTTCAGGCAATGCCTATGATGTGGAGGGTTTTATATGCCTTAGAGAGAATCATCGAGCAAGAAGGCATAGAGTTGGGGATGTCGGAGCTTGCTGAACTGTACAACCTTGTGAGCCATGGTTCACACCGCTTTTTATTCAAACACAAACCCGGTGAAGAACACCCAATCCTCAAGACCACCAAAAATGACACCAACTGGAAGAAGCGTTTTTTCTTCGTTAGGAGGGATTCTATCCCGGATGAGAAGGATCTCCCCTTAAAGTGGACCACTCATGGTAGGATAGAGGATCCTTATAGAAGGATCATAGGATAACCCAGTTCTTGTGAGGATAACTGACCCCTTTTGTTTCTATTTTGCAGCTATCTCTGTTTCCCATATCATTCCATCACCTGCAACCAAGGAAAGGATCGCTGCTTTCTGGAATCTTGATCCTGTAGCAAGATCATTTCAAGCAAACACCAAGGATTCTCAAGAAGTATCCTCAAGGTCAGCCACACGCTTCAGTGTCACTGATCTTGACACTGTCACTGCCCGCTCCGGGAAGAAGAAAACTGCTGCCAGCCCCCTCGTTCCACTGCTAAAGCCCACTACCTCCAAGGGTAAAGGAGGAAAGAAAAGGTAGGCTACCAAGGCTGATGACCTGGAAGGCTTGCCTCTTATCCGCCACCAGTTTCAGGAATACTTTGCCGATGTAAGGATCACCAACCTTGCTTTATTATCTTGCCCACTTGAGGATCACGGATCCTGAACTTTACCTTGTCTTTTTTGCAGAAATTCGCTGAGATCGAAATGCTTTTTGATAAATATTTGTTGAAGAGGCTGAGCAGAAGCATTTGGAGTTCCAAAAAATCTTCCTAGCCAAGGATCAAACCATCTCCTCCCTTGAGAAAGATCTCACTCTGGCAAAGCAGCAGGTGGTCATGGCCCAGATAAACGCTGATCATGAGAAGCATGAGGTGCTGGAGGATGCTAAAGTCTCTGCTGCCATCACCATGTACAAAATCAAGCTGCAAATGGCCTAGGAGGCTGAGGATCCTGACTTCGACAGTACCACTTGGGACAACGAGGGCTGGAAGGCGAAGCTGGCTGAGCTAGATGATGAGGAGGAGGCTACCGAGGTCTTGGCGATTGAGACAAGTGGCAGCGGGAAGGATCAAGTTGGTGGTGATGCAGCCAAGGTTTGAGCTGCAGAAATGGGCGATGATGGATATTTCTAGACGCGGCCGGAGCCCCATTTTTTAGGATTTGGTAGTGGTTTTTTTTTGTTATGATGTTTTAAACAATGTTGGGTTGTAATAACTAAACAATAGCTATTAGGGTTGAGGATCATGGATCCTTTGAACAATAGGTAGGATAATAGGTGGTGGAGGGATCCTCTGTTTGGGGGATGAAACCACTTGTTATCCTGCCATCTTTTAATTCCTGCACTTTCAAGACCTGTTAACAATGGACACCCTTTGCCAACCCAAGTGGGTGGGCCACGTATTGCTGGTAGAAACTTGGGTTGGCAATTTTGACAACCTTTAAGGGTTTAACATTTTGTGAATAAATAAAACTTTAATCTTTTGGCTTATCATGTGTTGTATACATTTTACCTTTCAGTTGCTATTATATACTTTGTTTGAATTTATTAAGTAAATAAGAAAAGTTTAATAGATCATATCAACAAGTTTTAGGATATGACCAAGGATCAAATATCCTATAATCGATAAATTCAAAAAAGTAGTATAGCTTAAGGATCATAAATCTTGTTGTCAAAGGATAAGGGTCACTTATATGAATAAAATTAAAGTAATTAAGGATCATACCTGAGAATCCAAGTTAGGATCCTAAACCTTTAACATTTACAATCAGGACAACCAAAAGACAAACCTTAGTAGAAGGTAAGGATCAAGGATCCTTAGCTGTTTAACTTCAAAAACCTGAAATGAAACATAACTTGGGACTAAGCCAATATAAGAGAAGAGTTAGCAACTGGGGACAAGCCCGAAAATTCTGGGGACAAGCCCAATATACTGGGGACAAGCCCAAAAACTGGGGACAAGCCCAAAAGATCTGGTGTAAACTGGAGTATGGCCATCACTGGCGACTATCCAAACTTAGTGACATGAAGATGCCAAAACCTTAGCTAACGTGAAAATGTTAGAAACCTTAGGATCGGATGTATGGTACGTCTACCATTATACGTAGGATCCCGGATACAACCAGTATAATGAAATTGTCAGCCCCTAAAGCGAGTACTGGTCCCATTGCCATGAACTGTACCAGGATCATCGTGCGCTACTGGCGATACTAGGGACAGGCCCAAATAACTGGGGACTAGCCCAAAAAACTGGGGATAAGCCTAAAAAACTGGGGACAAGCCCAAATAACTAGGGTCAAGCCCAAATAACTGGAGACTTCTGTGGATACTCAATCCTTCATTAAGGATGCATGAACCTTCTGCAAGACTCAGCATCAAGTGAAAGAAGGATAAAGGATCCAGGATCCTTTTCCTTGTATACAGGATAATTAAAGAATGAAATAGTTTGAGATTAGATCATTACCAGAATGAGGATCATCCATCCTCTAAGGATCCTTCGAGGATGTGGATCATGAATATTGCTAAGGATCATGAATCCTTATCACATGAAGTATTTCTTCAAGTGGATAGCATTCTAAGCTCTTGGTAGCAAATCACCTTCCATTGTTAGCAATCGATATGCCCCATTTCCTGCCTCAGCTTCAATCAGGTAAGGGCCTTCCCACTTTGGTGCCAACTTTCCATCAGCAGGATTTGTGGTATTCTGAAATGCTTTCCTCAATACCATATCACCAACTTGGAATTTCCTGATCCTGACATTCTTATTGTAGGCTCCAGCTATCCTTTGTTGATAACTAGTCATCCTTATCCTTGCCAAATCCCTGAGCTCTTCTATAGTATCCAAATCTTGAACCAGGTTTTCAGCATTCTCTTCAGGATCACGGATGCTTGTTCTTACAGTAGGAACCACCATTTCTGTAGGGATCACTGATTCTGCTCCAAATACCAAAGAAAATGGAGTTTGACCAGTAGCATTCTTGGGAGTTGTCCTATCAGCCCATAATACATAAGGTAGTTCTTCTGCCCACTTTCCTTTCTTGGATCCAAGCTTCTTCTTCAAATTATTGATGATGATCTTGTTGGATGATTCTACCTGACCATTAGCTTGTGGGTGGACTGGTGTTGATGTTATCATCTTAATCCCCCAGCTGTCACAAAAGTTAGTAGTTCTATTCCCGATAAATTGGGATCCATTATCACAAACAATTTCAGAAGGAATACCAAATCTAGTAATAATATTTCTTTTAATAAAGGATATCACTTCCTTTTCTCTGACTTGAGCAAAGGCTTCAGCCTCTATCCACTTGGAGAAGTAATCAGTCATAGCAAGCATGAATACTTTTCCACCAGGTGCCTTAGGAAGTTTACCAACTATATCCATCCCCCATCTCATGAATGGCCAAGAAGAGGGTATAGGATGCAAGAGCTCTGCTGGTTGGTGAAGGATGTTACTATGTCTCTGACAAGGATCACACTTCTAGGCATAATCCACAGCATCCTTCTTCATAGTAGGCCAATAGTATCATGTCCTCAGGATCCTTGAGAATAATGCACTGCCCCCAGTGTGGTTTCCACAATCTCCTTCATGAAAATCCTTTAGGACGTCTTGGATTTCAGGATCCTCAATGCATCTTAGATATGGTCCTGCAAGAGATCGTTTATATAACATGTTATTCAATATTGTAAATTGAGATACCTTAATTTTGAAAGCCCTGGGGTTTTCTCCTGTAGGAATCTCTCCATGTTGGATATATCTTTTGATTGGAAGGATCCATGATCCTGAATGAGATTGTGTATCATCACTAGGGATAATTGCAGAATCCTCTCCTATCTCCATGGCTATATGATCCTCAATAGCGGGGGTTAGGATGTGGATAATAGGGATCCTGATATCCTCTGGAATCTTCAAGGATGATCCTAGATTGGCCAATGCATCAGCTTCTGCATTCTCTTCTCTGGGTACCTGTGTCAAACTAAAGGAAACAAAAGAGAGTGCCAATTCCTTGACTATCTCTAGATATTTGATTAGCTTTTCACCTTTAACAACATAGGATCCATTAAAGTGATTAGTAATTAACAATGAATCTACATGTACCTCAAGATACCTGATCCTCATATGCTTGGCAATTTGCAAACCAGCTATCAAGGCCTCGTATTCAGCCTCATTATTAGTAGTTTGAAACTCACAAGCTATGGAGTGGGGTATTGTGTCCCCCTGTGGCGATTTTAGTAGTATTCCAAGTCCTGTTCCTTTGACATTAAAGCTCCATCAGTGAAAAGTATCCAAGGATCCTTAGTTTCTTCAAGCTGTTGGACTTCTAACTCAGCTTCCCTTTGCAAGTCACTACTAAAATCTGCCACAAAGTCAGCTAAGGCTTGGGATTTGATGGCAGTCCTTGGTTCATATCTTATATCATAAGCACTGAGCTTCACTGCCCACTTAGCCATCCTTCCTGACATTTCAGGTTTCCTTCGTGATCCTTAACAAGGACCGCACTTACTGCTTTAAAGGATACCGCCAGATATAAGGATAATATATCCTTTTTTTCTGGTTTCATCAAGGTAGGAGCTGAGGATAGGTAATCCTTAAGGGCTTTGAGAGCATTTTCATGCTTTTTAGTCCACTCAAATTTCTTGTTCTTTCTCAAAATGTCATAGAATTCCTTGCACTTTTCTGATGACTTGGATATGAATCTGTTCAAGGCCGCGAACCTCCCTGTTAACCTTTGCACATCCTTGGCATTGGCAGGAGATTTGATATTAACAATAGCCTTAATTTGCTCTGGACTTGCTTCAATGCCTCTTTTTGTTACCATGTATCCTAGGAACTTTCCTGCTTTAACACCAAAGTGACACTTGGAAGGATTTAGTTTATATTAAATTTATCAAGGATATCGAATGCTTCCTCCAAGTCTCTAAGGTGATCCTCAGCTTTCTTGGACTTAACCACCATGTCATCTATATAGACTTCCATAGTGTGTCCAATTTGTTCCTTGAACATCATATTGACTAGCCTTTGATAAGTAGCACCTGCATTCCTTAGTCCAAATGGCATAGCAATATAACAATATATACCAGTTGGGGTCATAAAGGCTGTATCCTCTTGATCAGATGGTTCCATCTGAATCTGTTGAAATCCAGATGAAGCATCCATAAAAGTCAACAACTCATGACCCGCGGTAGCATCCACCATAGAGTCAATGTTGGGTAATGGGAAAGGGTCCTTGGGACATGCCTTGTTTAAATCAGTAAAATCGACACATACCCTCCACTTTCCATTTTTCTTTTGAACAACAACCACATTGGCTAACCACCTTGGATACTTAACCTCTCTTATCATACCTGCCCGGAGTAGTTTATCTACTTCTTCCTGGATAATAGCATTCCTTTTAGGTGCAAACTTCCTCCTTTTTTGATGAATTGGCTTGAATGACCTGTCAATGCCAAGTTTATGAGTAATTATATCTTTAGATATACCTATCATGTCCTCGTGCTTCCAGGAAAAGGTAGTTTTTCTCCTTTTAAGGAAGGATACTAGATCTTGTTCAATGTTGCCGATGATCCATGATCCTATGAAGACTATGGATTCAGGATCATGAGGATCCATAAGGATTTCTTTCACATCCTGTTCTCTTGCCTCCAAGACATCTCTTGGAGGATGCTTTAATTGCTATTGTTCCCTTGGTCTTGAGGTTGGCTTCATTGATGACGTGTAGCAATTCTTAGCTTCTTGTTGATCACTCTCAATTTTCACCACTCCCCATGGACTAGGAAGCTTTACACATTGATGATAGGTAGATGGGACTGCTTTCATGTCATGTATCCATGGCCTGCCAAGGATAACATTACAACAGGATAAGCAATCTATAACACAAAATTTTTGATAAGAATGGAGTCCTTCAATATAGATGGGGAGTTTGATGTCCCCCAATGTATTCTTGGTTTCTCCGCTGAATCCCACAAGAACTGAGGATCTTGGGACAATGTCTGATTCAGGAATGTTCATTTTCTTGAGGACATCAAGCTGAATGATGTTCACCGAGCTTCCTCCATCGATTAGGATCCTACGAACAAAATGGTTAGAAATAAACAGAGTAATAACAAGACCATCATGATGAGGATCCTGGATATCAACACGGTCATCCTCATCAAAAGTTATAATTTTATCCTTGGTAACAGTGGAGGTTCGAATGGGTCTGTCCCCATTATCCATCTTGGTTTCCTTAGCATGTCTCTTGGCTGCTGAAAAGGAAGTACCACAAATGTCTGATCCACCCGAAATGAAGTTTATAACTTGTGCATCTGCTGGAGGAGCAGGAGCTCTTTCTGGGATCCTCTCAGGATCCTGGGTCCTTGACTTCTTTCTTCCCAAAAGCTCCTTCAAGTGCCCCTTGCTCAACAAATAACCAATCTCTTTTCTAAGTGCAATACACTCTTCAGTGAGATGCCCAAAATCCTCATGATATGCACACCACTTGGATTTGTCCTTTGTTGCGGCTGGTTTATCACTTTTCCTTGGCCATCTTGCTTTCTCACCTAGATTCTACATTGCAAGAATTAGTTCATTGTTATCAACAGAAAAACAGTATTCAGAAATTGGAGGATAATCCTCATCATCCTCATCTTGTTCTACTGCATGCACATTCTGGTTATCAGACTTGTTGTAGGACTTGAACTTGTTATTCTTGAAGTAGGATCCTTGCTTTTCCTGCTTGGAGGATCCTGCCAGTCTTTCCTGGATCCTTTTGTCATCCTCTAACCGGATGAATCTAAGGGCCCTGGTTCTCACTTCATCAAGATTCCTGCATGGGTTCATAACAAGATCATCATAGAATAATGAATCCCTAAGCAAACCCATTTTAAAGGCTTCCACAGCCGTAGCTATACCCAGATTAGGAATGTCTAAGGATTCTTTACTAAACTTAGTGATGTAATCTCTAAGTGATTCATTTTGACCTTGTGTTACCCTATATAGATCACCAGTTAAACGTTCAAATTTTCTGCTACATGAGAATTGACTATTAAATAGATTAACTAGATTAGCAAATTAAGTAATAGAGTAAGGGGGAAGACTTAGCAGCCATTTAAGAGCAGATTCTGTGAGTGTGGATCCGAAACCCTTGCATAGACATGCTTCCTTTAACCTCTCAGGAATTGGATTGATCTACATCCTTTCTCTGTATTGAGCTACATACTCCTCTGGATCCGTCGAACCATCATACAGCTTCATAGTTGGTATCTGGAACCTTTTGGGTACCTCAGCATCACAAATAAGTGGTGCAAAATGAGATATCCTATGGCTACCATCTGCGATTTCAGGAATGGGCTTAACCACTCCTGGAACGCTGGATATCATATCTTTTAGCTTCTGTAATTCCCTAGCCATAGCTTGATTGATAACTGTATCCTGCATAGAGCCACGGTTAGTGTTTTAAGAATTATTGAAAGTGTTACCTCCCAGAGGATTCAAGTTTGGAATTGCAGATGTGAATCCATATTGACGGGATTCTGGTATGATTGAAGGACCAGAAGAGGCAATGGTCTGCATTGGAATCAAGTCTCCTTGATGAACATCTATGCTTGAGGGTTGTACACTTCTTAAGAATCCTTGATCCTGAAAGATGTTGGATCCTTAAACCTGGAAGGAGGATCCTTGAACCTGAGAGGATCCTAGAACCTGAGAGGATCCTTGGACCTGAGAGGATCCTTGGACCTGAGAGGATCCTTGAACCTGAGAGGATCCTTGGACTATGTGCGTCCCCAAATATCCTCCTGAGCTGACGAAGGATCCCTGATGCTGGTAAGAGAATCCCGAAGGCTGAAAACAGGATCCTTGAGGCTGGAAGTGAGACCCTAAAGCCAGACTCATAGTTGTTGTTCCATAACGCCTTCCCAATGGTCCACTCTGATACTGGATGTCCGGAGCTGCAGTTTGCAAGGCGCTTATAGCTGGAGTATCGAAATCCAATGACCTTGGTATCAGAGGAGAGTGATCCTCCCCTGATTTCTTCTGTTTCTTGATATCACCAATCTCCCAGAGGATCCTTTCATTGGTTTTGTCCTGCTCTTGTATGTGATCCCTCATCTGCAAAATCAAAGTAAAAAGATCATTAGTAGTAGGATTAGAAGAAACTGAAGAAGTTGGTGGTTTTGGAAAAATAGGGCTTGGTCTCTTTGCAGCATTTTCAGCATTCTTCTGAGATCCAGAAGGTGGTGGAGGCAAAGGTGGAACGCCCTGTGAAGAACTCATTGCCGGCATTGAACTTGAAGTGCTATTTGCTGAAGAAGCCATCTGCTTGGTTGTAATGAACCGAAATGATCACAAAAACAAGAATTTCTTAGGAATGAAGCACCAATTGCCCCACGGTGGGCGCCAAACTGTTTTGGTCAAACATCAAGCAAGGATAATGCAACCAAATCTTTTGTTGTGAGGTGTGATGCTTGAATCTATGAACAATAGTATGAACAACTTGCAAATCAAATAAAGAGGTGACACAAGGATTTATACGAGGAAAAAGCCCTTGATCAAGAGTTGATCTCCGGCACAAAAAACCTCGGGTGATGGAAACTACCGATCACCAACTAAGATTAAACAGAAAAATGTTACAACTCGGGATGATAACAAGCTTGTTACAAGGATCACTAGTGTGCAAAAGTGTTAAAGTGTACGAAATCGCCAAGTAAACTGTAGAGAGCTGTTTCGAGAGTGTGTGTTTGCTAAATTTTCTAAGTGTTCGCACTCAAGCTTGTTATCCCCTTTTTAAAATTAGAAATAACTAAACTAACTAACTGTCTGCTAATTATGCTAGCTTCCCACGATCTCCATAACGTTCACAAGGGCCAAGCACGTGCGGAATATTGAGGGAATATGCTCCACAAATATCGGCAAGACCAAGTCCATGCACATACTCCTGCAAAACGAGCTCACATACAAGGTAGACAACCGTTAGTGTAAGGATAACAATGAGGATCCTGAATCCTGGTCCTGCAACACATTCTGAGGATCCTAAATTCAAACAGAATTAAGGATCCATGATCCTGGCAGTACTTGAGGATCCTTGATCCTTAGGATTGGAAAATCCTCCCCTAACACTTATGTTCTTAACTTGTAAATTAAAAGAAATTATATCATAACAGTTGAAAGGTAAATGTACACAGAATAGCCAAAAGATTAAGATTTTATTTATTTATCAAAAGTTAAACCCTTCAAAGGTTGTCAAAATTACCTACCCCAAGCATCTACCAGCAATACGTGGCATGTCCGCTGGGGTAGGTAAAGGGTGTCCATGATAATAAGTTCTAAGTAGTGCAGGAATAGAAAGATGGCAGGATCACAATGGCTTCATCCCCCAAACAGAGGATCCCTCCACCAATTGTCATCCTACCTATTGTTCAAATGATCAGTGATCCTTAAACCTAAAACTATTGTTCAAGTACAGACCATTGTTTTAAAAAACATCAACAATCAAAAAACCTTAAACCATAAAAAATGGGCTCCGGCCACGTCTAGAAATTTCCATCATCGCCCATTTGTGCAGCTTAAACCTTCGCTGCGTCATCCCCACCAGCTGCTCCTTCTGCCTGATCCTTCAACCCACTGCCACCAGCCTCGATTGCCAGAGTCTCCTCAGCCTCTTCCTCATCATCCAGCTCCACAGGCTTGTTCTTCCAGGCCTCTTGGTCCCAGGCAGTCTTGTCAAAGTTAGGATCCTCAGCCTCCTTTGCCATTTGAAGCTTGATCTTGAGAATGGAGATTGTAGCAGAAAGCTTGGCACCTTCCATCACTTCCGCCTTCTCCTGATCAGCTGTAATTTGGGCCAGGACCAACTCCCTCTTCACCAGGTTGACATCATTCTGTCCTTTGCCAGGAACATCTTCTAGAATTCCAAGTGCTTTTGGTCAGCCTCCTCAGCGTATGAATCCAGGAGCATCTGGATCTCAGCAAATTTCTGCAAAAGAGAAACACATGTCAGGATCCGTTATCCTCAGTATGGGAAGATCAGACTGAAGGATCCGGGATCCTTACCTCAGAGACGTATTCTTCGAACTGGTGTTGGATGAGAGGCAGGCCTTCAAGAGCTTCAGCAGCTTTCCTTTTCTTGGCACCTTTGCCACGTGTGCTCATGCTTTTGGGGTTCGGAACGCTGGGAGTGGCAGCAAGTTGTTTCTTGATAGATTTTGAGGCAGCAAACGCATTAAGGTCACTGACACTGAACCTAGAGGTAGACTTTGAGGATTTTCCAGCGCCTACAAATGCAAAACACAGATAAGTATTCTTGCTTTATTTTCATTTAAATATTTAATCATATACAAATTGGAATACTTACTTGACATGGTGAAGGAACCAGAGGATACTTCTTGTGAATCCTTTGCTTTGGCTTGGAACGTTCTAATAGCAGGATCAAGGCTCCAGAAGGCAGCAACCCTTTCCTTTGTTGCAGGTGTTTCCTGGATGAAAGAGAGTGAGATAGCTGCAAAAACAGAAAAAATGATCAGTTATCCTTAAAAGAGAAAGAGTCCTATTATGATCCTTGTCTAAGGATCCCATATCCTACCATGGGTGATCCACTTTTTAGGAATATTTTTTCCATCTAGGATTGAATCCCTCCTCACAAAGAAGAAATGGCTCTTCCAGTGGGTGTCGTTTTTAGTGGTTTTGAGGATTGGATGAGGATCACCAGGTTTGTGTTTGAACAGAAAGCGGTGAGAACCATGGCTAACAAGGTTGTACAGTTGACTCAACTCGGACATCCCTATTTCTATGCCCTCCTGCTCAATGATATTCTCAATGGTGTATAAAACTCTCCACATCATTGGCATGGCCTGAATGTAGCACATGCCTGTGAGTGCGAAGAAAGACTGTGTGAAGGTAGGAAAAGGATAAGAGAATCCTATCAGAAAAGGAGTGGCCGGAATAGCGACCCAAGTGTCGGAGATGCAATCGCTCTTCATCGAAGAGTCGAAGGATCAAAAAACAGTTTCTGCCGGAAAACAATGGCGAATCCGGTCAATCTCTGGATCAATGAAGCAGCAGAGTTCCGACGAAGGATTTTTGATAATGCCCTGGCATTTTAAGGGGCTATCCTTCTTAGGATCCTTGGCAGGAGAGGATCGTAGCTTCATTGTGGTTTCGAGGTTTTGAAGAAACAGAATAACAGAATATGAAAATGTAGAGAGAAGGAAGAAGAGAGATACATGTTCAATCTCCGGATGGCGATTTAAAGGAGAGTAACGCTCGAATTTAAATGCAATTTGATCCTTATCTTTAACCTATATATAATGATGATTCTGCAGGTAGTCTTATCGCTGACGTAATATTTGTAACGGCTAGTCCGATTACAACGGCTAGTTTCTCGCCAACCAGGTTGTTCAGGATCGAACAGAAAATGTGACTCATCAAGTTGTATTTTAATCCTCATATTATGGGGGAAATTGTTAGGGATAGATTTTTTATACCTATGGATCATGGATCCTCAAGTGCAGCCAGGATCACGGATCCTCAGTTCAGTTTGAATCATGGATCCTCAGGAGACGTTGCAAGTTTAAGGATCCAGGATCCTCATTATTATCCTAACACTAACGGTTGTTTCCACTATGTTTGAATTGGTTTTACAGGAGTATTCGAATGGGACTTGGTCTTGCCGAGATTCTAGGGGAATATGCTCCATTATTCTGCACGTGCATTACTTGTATGACCGTTATGGAAGTCGTGGGAAGCTAGCATGATTTGCGGATTGTTTGTTAATTAGATTATTTCCATTTTTAAAAGGGGATAACGAGCTTGATAGTTAGAACAATTAGCAACACACACACCCTCGAGAACTCTCTGCAACTTATTGGCGATTACACACATTTTGCACACTAGTGATCCTTGTAACAAGCTTGTTATCATCCTGATTTGTAACCTTTACTTGTTTAATATAGTTGGTGATCGGTAGTTTCCATCACCCGAGGTTTTTTATGCCGGGGATCATATATTGATCAAGGGCTTTTTCCTCGTATAAATCCTTTTGTCCCTTGTTCATTTCATTTACAAATTGTTCACATATTTGTTCATTCATTCAAGCATCACGCCTCACAAAATAAGATTTGGTTGCATTATCCTAGTCTGATTTTTTACCAAAACAACTATTACTAACATTAAAGTAATAGACTAAGTTTATTTGAAAGTTCTACTTAAACGAAGACAAATCACCTTTGGGTAGAAGTGAAATCATTTAAGCATGTGTGCAAAGTAATTGTGACAGGTCATCTTTGGGCAGAAGTGTGACATTACCTTAGTTACGCACAGGGCTAGATATGCATGACATGAATTAATCAAATCACCTTTAGGCAGAAGTGAGACATTCATGTTTGTAAGTCATAAATAACATAGCGTATCATTACACTTGAAAAATAAGATAGATATATCAAATCACCTTTGGGTAGAAGTGAAACATCAAAAGTTCATCCAAGTTAAGCTATTTGGTTTTGTAAAATATCTAATTCTTAGTTAAATTTTAGCTCATATCAAGAAGTAGTGAGTTTTCGAGTTCTATGAGATTTTGACATTTTATGAGATCTCGAGTTCACTTGAGATTTTGACATGTTATGAGATCTCGAGTTGGCTTGAGATTTCGAGTGTCTAGTGATCTCGAATTCTGATGAGATTTCGAGTACTCTTATGATCTCGAATTTACTTGAGATCTCGACTACTCTGATCATCTCGAATTCTCTTGAGATTTTGACTAGTGTTATGAGATTTCGAGTCTTGTTGAGATTTCTAGTTTAAGTGATGATTTCGAGTCTACTTATGAAATCTTGAAACCTTATGAGCTAATTTGAGATTTCGACTTTTATGAAATCTCCAATTCTCTTGATGAGATCTTGACACTTGTTCACCAATCTCAAATTCTACTGATTAATTATGTTAATTGTGATAAGGTTGAAATTCGAATAATAATGGATTATGGTATATCTCGTTTCCTATTTAAATGATGTGTAATATTTATCCAATGATTTCAAAATATTATATCTAATATTACATTAGATTTTTTTCGAAATCTTAATGGATAAAAATTTCGGAAAACACCTTTTAATCCTAAATTCAATCCAAAATAAGAGAATTCATTCAAAATTCATCAAGAACATTATGAACCCAAATTTAATAAAAACAGTTCCTGGGACCAAAATCTGAAAGTACAGATTTTGAAAATTACAGTTAGTTAAGATATGATTAAATACCCAATAGAACGTAAAATCTATGAATCTTAAAATTTAGAAGAATTTTATATTCTTGATTTTATCAGGATTTGTCAAAATTTATTTTCCAGATTTTAATTCTAGATTCAGGGAAACAAATAGAAACAGAACTGATTGAGCAGCATGTACTCTGATACCACATGTTGATCAGTTCTGTTAATATGTAATAGAAAACATGTAAATAATATATGTCACAACATTCAGGCCAACAGATATTTCAGTGATTGATGCAGACATCGATGTAGAGATGATAGTAAGCTTGATTTGGTTCCTGTTTACGATGTATATGATCGATGGTAGTTCTGAGTTCAAAGGGTGAAGAACTCGTGATTATGGAGAGAGATGAGGTCGAATTATGTTTGCTGTTATTATGTGAGTATAAACTAAAACCCTCTCTAATCATCTCCTTAAATACACTCGAGGGGAAACCTTATTAGTTAATAAAGGTAAATCAGTCTAAAAATAACAAACTAATATATTTTAAGATATATTTATATTTTAATCTATATAATATAAATGTTTATAATGGCTACAAGATTAAATACTTATAATTATATATTTAATCTTACATACTGTCTAGGAAGTCTGTGAATCTGCTACAAAAGTCTCCAGTGTCAAGCTATAATGGATAGGATTGAAAATATATTTATATACCGAAGAGTATACATACTTAAACATGAGAACCATGCCACCAGCATAAGCATATAATATGACATTTTCACGTGTTTGTGGTCAACCTTTAGTAAATGAAAACTTAATAAAGATTTATTTATTTATTTATATTAGTCTATTAATGGAATGAATCTAGCAATCCTTACTTTTTAGTTGGGTCTTGATCATTGATGCACGTGTAGTGTTGTAGATTTTTAATGTATATTTTAAGCCCTTTAACACTTTTTAGCCAAGTTTTAAATTTATAAAACACGATATTTACTAACACTAAACACACATATGGGCAAGTGCACCCATCGTGAGCGTAGTATAGTGTTGGTAAGATACCGATGTCGTCCAAGGACACAAAAGCTTTTAATACCGGTTTATCCTCAGCGTCTAATCAAATCAAAAGTTTAGAAAAAGGTTTTTAAACTAGAAAAATAAAACTAACTAAAATGCTGAAAAATAAAAATAAAAAAACAGATAAACAAGATGAATCACTTGGATCCAACTCGTGTTTAGTGTAACCTTTGATTATTTTCGCACTTTTGCATTTTTAAGAGATTATCTTAGTTATTGTAGTATGCCCTCTTGTGAATGTGACGTTACCCTCAACCCAGTAGTTTAAGTCAGCAAGGATACAATCCTAAAGGGTTGGATTATTGAAAGATAATTAATTAAGTTATTAATGCATATTGTGGTAGGCCCCTCTTCTGGAGGTGACGTTACCCTCGGCTAAGTAGTCTGAGTCAGCAGTGATACAGTCCTAAGTAGCCGGGTTAAAGTATTAATAGTAGTTTACATATGAGGGAATCAAGGAGTTCGGACCCCCGCCATCCAATACCAGTGGGTATTGAAGGAAGTCCTACTAAAGTTGACCTAGGTCCTTGCAGGATCTATACACTGAACAAGGCAAGACTCTTACCAAACCGTTCTCTTAACCCCCGACCAGGTAGCCAACATACCTCCATATAGACCATGAAGATATGAATGGTGAAAATCTTTTATTTTATATAGAAAGTAAAATAATGCCAAGACACCACGGACAAACGATAAGGAAGACTCACCTTCAACATAAGAAACTAGTTATTAAAGTCATTAATACAGAACCAAATAAAAAGTGCGAAAAGATTAAAAATAAAAAGTATTACACTAGACACTTGTCTTCACCAAGTGATGTAAGAGACTTAGGCAAACATGGCCTTTGATTATCAAGAACTCTTACGATCAATCTTGGATCCCGAGACTACTCACACACTCTATGATGGATGATGGATGATGGTGGTGGATGATGGTGTGTGGTGGTGGTGGTGGAGTGTGGGTGAAGTGTGAGAGAGGTGGTTTGCCAAAGGATGCCTTTGAAGTGAACCAAGCACCCCTATTTATAGCCTGCACAGAAGCCTGGACATGGCCCCGTGTCCACCATTCTTCTCTTTCTTCATTAATTGCAGTTTGTCTGCATTAGTTGACCACACCCCCGTGTCCGCTGAGCACAGCCCCGTGTGCAGAAGCGTATCTGTACTATCAAGATTTGCTTGGATTCTGCGAATCTTAGCGTTGACCACGGCCCCGTGTTGAGCTGGGCACGCCCCCGTGTCGGGAATAAAAGCTTCTACAACTTTGTCTTTTCTGCAGACACCTGAACATGCCCCCGTGTCCGCTGGGCACGCCCCGTGTTGAGCTGGGCACAGCCCCATGCTCAGCTTTCTTCTTGTTTTTTTGCTTTGGGAGATGCTGTCGAGGGGTCGGGCATGCCACGTTTCTTCCCTTTTCTTGTATTATTGTTAGATTTAGCTGCATTTTTGTTTCTTTTGTTCATTTAAGCTCTTTTAATCCTGAAAATACAAAAGGAAGACAAAAACACACTTTTTCTCACATTAGTACTAAAAATGGTTAGTTTTATGCCACATTTGATGTAATTTATATGTTGCATTTTGCGCACATCAAATACCCCCACACTTGAATCTTTGCTTGTCCTCAAACAAAACTCTTTATAATGTGACTTATACTCCCAAATGGAATAGGTAGAAGAGAAGGTTTTAGGGCTTATCATAGAGTGTCGGGATTTCCAAGATTCTTTACTAGGTTTTATTTTTATTTATTTACAATCCTATTCATCATGATTTATATAGAACATTACATAAAATAAATTACTTATTAGGGCATAACATGCCTTTTTAAAATTCCATTTATATACAAGTTCACATACCTCACGGGGGATCACTCAACACTCGGCCGAAAATGTATTTTTGTGAAACACTCGAGAGCGGCATGGAACTTACTCCTACCATAAGCTTGCCAAGCAATCAATCATCCTCCTTTTTAACTATATACCTTTGTAAATATCAAGAGCACTTTTTTTTGGGAAGGGTTAGGCTTGGGTTAAAGGTAGGTGGTTGGGTTAGTGGTTAGTAGAAAAGGGCGAAAGGCGTAAAAAGCGTCGGTTTTCGTAAGACTTTTTGTTATTATTATTATTATTATTGTTATTATTATTATTATTATTATTATTATTATTATTATTATTATTATTATTATTATTATTATTATTTGAAGCAATTCTTTAAACAAAGTTCTTTTTGATGAACTTGTTTGTTTATTTGTTTGGCTTCAACTTTTTTTTATAAGGAATGTCACATGAAAACCGAGCTTTGTACTAAAATAAAGGGTTAAAATGAAAAAGGGTTTTGGTGATTAAAGGGTGTTTGTTTTGTGGGTTAAGAAATGAAAAGGTTTAGACTCAAAGGGATTAGGTGGTAAAAAAAAAAAGAAAATAATGGTGTTGAAAGAAAAAGAGTTAGTCCTAATGCCTCCATAATTTACTTACTTGGGTTTAAGTTGATAAGGACCGGGAATGTATCGTCATGGCAAGTTCTAGAGTCGTAAGAAACCAAGCGGCTATTCACACAAGAAACGAAAAATGAGCATTTAGTTTTAAAGATGTGTATTTGTATGCTCAATAAAGGCTCAAAACTCACTTTTTGTGGGAATGGGTTTTTATGTGATCAAGTATATATCATCAAATTTTAACTAGATTTGTCATGTCGTTTCATAATTTTCTTATCTTGGTTCTTTTTATCACGACACGATCGGTTGTAAATTTATTAAAATATAACCTTTTTAGAGCTTGTTATTCCCAAATTAAAACAAGATAAGTAAAAAAATGAAAATTTTTGAAAAAATTTGGGGTGATTAGCGGTTCCAATAGAGTTTTGTGTAAGGCTTGTTTTTAGGACTTGCAAGATTCAAGGTTTTAGCATCCCCCCCCCCCCACACTTAAATTACACATTGTCCTTAATGTGTCCCAAAAATAAGTTTTTCGGTTGATTAAAATGTGTAAAAGTGGGTTAAAAACAAGATTTTATGTTACTGGGTAGCTGAACACGGGGTGTGTTGGCTGAGCACGGCATATTGTCCCGATAGAAAAAAATAATACACTTGGGACCACCAAAATTTATTAATTAAAAGAGTTATTATAGAAAAAAAAAAAAATCTGTAGGGACGACATATTGTCCCGATAGAAAAAAATTATTTTGAACTTGGTGGAACCACATATTGTCCCTATACATTTAAACCAATTTTTTTTTATTTTAACTTTATAGGGACGACTTTTGGTCTCTAAAAGTTTAAACCAATTTTTTTTATTTTAACTCTATAGGGGCGACTTTTGGTCTCTAAAAGTTTAAACCAATTTTTTTATTTTTTTTTTATTTTAACTTTATAGGGACGACTTTTGGCCTCTAAAAGTTTAAACCATTTTATTTTTATTTTTAACTCTATATGGACGACTTTTGGCCTCTAAAAGTTGATCTATGGGGACAACACCAATAGGGACCACCTTAATAACCTGTAGGGAGGGGCCTATAGGAATAAAAGATGTGGATACCATATATCGTTCCTATAGGTTAAAAAGACCTATAGGGACGATAAGTCATCCCTAAAAGTTAAAAAAAATTGGTTTCGACATGTGTTTTTCCTTGTTGTGTACAAATAGTGTGCCTAACCCAGGTTCAATACGAATATCTTAGTTTATTTTGGGACCTAAAGAGAAATTCAAACTTAAGAAGGCCTTTAAAAAATCAAAACATATAGGTAACAGTATTCGAACCCTAACAGTCTATAAATTATTTTAATCTAAAAGCCCACAACACTTTTTACACTTTTTAGACAAAATTCACTTAGTTTTTAGAGTAAAATGCCATTTTAGTCTCTGAGTTTTGTCCAAATTTACCATTTTAGTCCAAATAGTTTTTTTCTCCTCGGGGTCCCTAACTTTTCCCTTTTGTTGCCATTTTGATCACATTGCCTAACTCTGTCCAAAAAATCCCATTTTTAACCAGGGGTATTTCGGGGATTTTCAATTTAAATCTTTCAAATTGTCATTTTGATCCATTCTTTTTTAAATTGAAAAAATAAAAGAAAAATATCTAATTAGTATGACCCACCCCCTACCCTCCCCTTCTTCGTCAAACTTGCTCTCTCTCTCTCTCTCTCTCTCTCTCTCTCTCTCTCTCTCTCTCTCTCTCTCTCTCTCTCTCTCTCTCTTACCTTCACCTCACTTTACATCTCCCACCCAACACCACCATAAACACCAGCCACCACCCATCAACACCATCCACCACTTTACGTTGCAATATATAACCATTACTTCCTTTGTTGCACTAAAACCATAATGAGCAATTTAGATAATGACTCGAAATCGCTCGTTGAAATTAAGAACACTAGCGTCAGCGGTAGACCTTTTACCAGATTGGAGTCAATCAAGCAAGCAATTATTCTCTTCATCAAAGCTAAGATCGCCATTAATCCTGATCATCGCTTCACCTATTTTGCTCTCAGAAAATCTCCGTTTTGGGTAATTCTTTTTCTTGAATTTTTTTATTTTAGTTGATTTATGTAGGGTTTGATTTCCTTTGATTAGGTTTTTGAATGTGAATATAGTAGGTGAATGTTTAGGGCAAAAGGTTATTATGTGTACTGGAAACCCTAATTTTGAAAGTGTATGATGTTGGTGGCTTTGTTTAGTCAAGACTTGACCTAATAGTTGTTTACTCTGCAGTTAGTCATTAAGGAATATGTATGGGGATTTAATGGTTTAAAAGTAAACAAGTTAAAGTGATGAATTATGTTGGGATTGAACCCTACCAAAGGAACAGTTGATTAAAGCCAAAACTAGATTAGAGCAGTGGATCCAGAATAAGCAGATGTCTGTATTTCATTCTCTCCACTTGAAAGTGGTTCTAACAACTGATGACCTTCATCCACTGATCCTTTACAACAACTGCTGCCTTACAACAACTGATCAACCCTAAAGACTGATGAAGACTAAAGTTCTGTTGCTCAATCTACTGATATGGGTCAAGCACTGCTGAAGATATAAAGTACTGCTGGAGTCACAACAGTGGAAGGAGAAAGCAGTAGTTTAGTGTATTTCTATTGTAATGTATTGTAATCAGTAGTTAGTGAGCAGTAGTTGTATTAGATCAGTAGTTATAGGTTGTTAGGAAGTTAGATGTCACTTTCATGATGACGTCAGCCAAGATGCTTCAGTGGTTTGCTCGTGCTTATAAATAGAACAGTACCCTGTACTGTTCTATTAGCTCTTCACCACTTGTCTTCTTGTACGAACAACAATGTGAGCTCAGGCTGAGGGGGAGTTTGTGATATATGTATGCATTGTAATTGAATCTTGAAATAAATTCAATCATTCGGTTCTATGTTAAAATGTGTGTTGAAAGCATTTCTCCTATTTGATTGTGTGTGAAAGTTTGTTTCCATTTACATTTCGCTGCAATTACATATTCATCTTCTTAATTTCTCAAACAAAAACACAATCATAACAAACTCAGATCCTAACAATTGGTATCAGAGCTAGGACAGTCAAATTTGATCTAACAATCATTTTGACGTAAAAGTTCAGCTCACAATCGTTGATACTGATTATTGTTCATTCTGTTGAAAAACAGAGCAAGGTTTAATCACGAACAAAGTTGATTAATCAGTGTCTGTAAAACAACCAAGATGACGTCACAATCACAAGATGCTAACAATAGCATCGGTTCACTCTTCAAACCACCCATGTTGAAGCGCAATGAGTACAACATCTGGCAGAGAAGGATGGGTCACATCCTTGCTCAACAGAATACCGGATGTCGGAAGTCGGTTATCTTTGGACCACATGTTCCAATGGTGCCGAGTGCTGAGGATTCAAAGAAGTTCGAACCTAAGAAACCTGAAAACTATACTGAAACTGATTTTCAAAAATTCAAACTGGATGCCAAGGCATTTAGCATCGTTGCATCTGCTTTGCCCAATGAAATCTATGCTGGACTGTTACACTGTAACAGTGCCAAGGAATTATGGGATGCACTTAAGGAACAATTTGGGGGAACTGAAGAAGTAATTGAAAATAACAGGGAAATTTTGAATCAGCAGTATGAAACGTTTTGTCATGTTAAGGGTGAAATATTAACCCAACAGTTTGAGCGATTCAGTTGTCTCATTAGTGAACTAAGACTTGTTGATGTTAAATTTACTAATTCAACACAAAACAACAGGTTTCTTAGATCACTACCTGATAAATAGGATACAATTGCTTTTGTGACCAGAAATTCTTTTGAGTTCAAAGATCTGACACTGACCCAACTTCATGGTAGACTCCTGACCAATGAAAGGGAGTTAAACCAGAAAAAGAAGTTGCAAGAGTCTAGCAAAGTTGTAGATGACTACTCATTTGGCAACACAGCTCTTCTGGGTCAGGAAGAGTCTGGCAGTAGTAAGGATCAGAGTTATGATCATTTTATTGACATAACTGCTGGTGGTAATTTCAACCCTGATCCTCACTCATCCAATTTTGCTTTCACAGAAAACGGAGAAAGCCAGAACTCTGATAATCTGTGCTTTGAACTCAATGACCTTCAGCATTTTGATCCCACTGACTTAGAGGAAATGGACATTCTACACCAACTGGCTTTGCTGAGTGTTAGAACCAGCAAATTTTACAAAAGGACAGGGAGAAAATTCTCAGGGTTGCATGGGAATCTAAAAGTGGGGTTGGATAAGTCAAAAACTAAATGCTACAAGTGCAATAGGCTAGGTCATTTTGCTAGGGAATGTAGGAGTCTGTTGGTGCATGCGTCTGTCGACTTCGTCTTGTATCGAGTCTAGTATTAAATTGTTAGATTAGATCTTGTTATACGAAAGTATAGGAGGTTTTAGAGTATCTTTAATGTAATTTAGCTTGAAAGTGGTGATTTCCCTTGAAAATGTCACTTGACAGTTTCAAGCTAAATCAATTCTTATTGATTTCCCTTGAAAGTGTCATGTGTCATTTCAAGCTAAATCAAGGTTTCCCTTGAAAGTGGCATGTCATTTCAAGCTAAACCCCCTCCACTATATATACCATTCAAGCTAAATCATTTGTAACTTTCATAGATTTTCCGGTCAGAGCAACGAAGTGCTGCCGAAGTGTTGTCAGGTTGTAAACGTCATACAAATCAATAGAAACAACAGTTTAAAGTGTAAACTCGCTGAATTGACCTCGGTTTGTTCGTTTCCGCCGCTCAAACTGAGATAAACTCTTCTGATCAACTCGTTTGGGTCCGAATTCGATCCTACAAGTGGTATCAGAGCTCAGGAGGAAGAGATTTCGCAAAAACAGCTCGTTTTCATCATTTTTTTCTATTTCTACACCATTCTTTCTCAAAAATTAAAATTTTTACGGATAAAATCGGCTCAAATTCTCACATAATGTGAGTAAACATGTTTTAACAAATCCTTGAGAGTTTCAGATCTAAAATCGGCTTAAATCTTGTTCAATCGGACAAAAATCAGATCGTTTTTGCTGACATCATCAGATTTCGCTTGAAACTTACTTGTTGATTTCGCTTGAAAATTTATCTGTTCCATCTCTTCATCACTATCACTTGTTTCTGATGAACTGTTTTCAGATGAAACAAATCTTTCATCTTCATTTTCATCATCAGATAACACCTCCATCCATTCCTTCAACATTTCTGGCTTTCGAACAATATGTGCAATAAACGCTTTAACATTTGAATCAGCTGGAATAAACTTGTCCCAGCTAAAGCCTTCAGCCATTTTCTCATCTTCTTGATCAACAATTCCATGATAAGCTTTCCTGTTTGCATCCTCGATCATTCTTCCATGTGCCGTTTGAACTTCTTTTTATTGATGCGGTTGATGAGTGATTTGCTGATAAATGGTTTTTCTATAATAATCATCTTTCCCAGACGACTCCTTTGCTCCTCTCGGCTCCTGATTCTTGCATTCTCTTTTAAAGTGGCCTTTCTCCCTGCAACGAAAACAGACAACTTTAGATTTATCAAATCCTAGATTAGAAAGGTTTGCATCCAAGAAGTCATTTCTTCCTGTAATCAATCTAAACTTTTCTGCTCTCCTCAAAATGCTCGCCAATGCCCATTTAATATCCATTAGTTCCAGCTCCTCTGCATCAATCTGATCATAATCTTCTTTTGTGAGCATTGGATTGCCAATTCTTCCGGCAATCAACCCTTCATAAGACTCTAATGCAGTGACCAATAATCCCATATGATGCTTTACAACTTCTTCAGAATAATTTTGACCGTTTTGAAGATGTAGAGCTACATTGCACTGAATCAAATGACCATTTCCAGCAGATGAACTTTGAACACTTGGAGGATTCACTGTTGAGAATGCACTAGTGTTAACTGATCATTGACTACTTGGTGTAGATTGATTTCCAGCACTAAATGCAGTTTGTATCTTTGGACTTGCTTCAGCAGTTTGAACATTTCCTTTATAGTACAATTTAATATCTTGTTGATGAGTAGAACTGTTCATTCTAGCAATTTTCTGCTGCTCCAGATCCTGTGCCTCCAACTTTTCTATAAACTGTGCAATCGATAACTTTTTAAACTGTCTGGAATTTTTCAATATCATCAGATATGTACCCCATTCCTGTTGCGGTAATGCATCAGCAAGCTTTTCAACCCATTCTGCTGGAGTTTTTGTAATCTTCAACTGTGACATGGTACGTACAAGATGACAGTATCTTTCAATAAGACTCTTTGTTGTTTCACCAGGCATACACGTAAACAGTTCAAACTCCTTTTTCAACAAAGCTGCTTTACTCTGTAGCATTTCAGTACTTCCCTCAAATTTCTTTCCAAGAGCTTCCCAAATAGAATAAGCGTTTTCATCATGTTGAAGCAACACAAATATATCTTCTTTAATAGCTTGTTGTAACAAATTGATCATCATCTTTTCTCCTTTGTAACTCTCTCTTTCTTGCTCCGTGAATTCTGAAATGATTTTACCAACTCCCGTTGAACTCTTTGGCCTCTCATATTCAGTTTCAATGCTCTCCCAAGCTTTTAGATGATTCTCCTGAACCCAATTCTCAAACCGTTTCTTCCATCCGTGATAATCTTCAATTCCCATAAGTTTCGGGGGTTTTTGCATTGTTTCGGTTTCGTTTTCTGCATTCATGTTTTGAGCAATTGAAGCTGGAGTAGTCGAGGGTGTAGCAAATGCGTTGTAGAACTCGGAATCCATTCTTTTTTAGCAACTTGAATCTCTTGTAGAAACCGACAAGTACCTGACAAATGACAACACACCAACAAAACACAATCAGTTTAAAGATTTATCAATTAATCGAAACAAATCGGTACTCGGACTGGTGACTATTTTGAGCGGATTGAAGGTTGACACACTGTGTGAAACGTTGACCAACTGTGCAGACTGAATGACCTAGATCGAATCCAATTGACCTGACTCTTTTAATCCTTTGAACTCCGAATCATATGAACTGGACTTTTGCATTCCGAAAAATTGTACCGAATTGCTGCCGATTTGTCAAGTGAATGTTTTAATGAGAAACGAGTATTAAAGTGATATTCTTCTGTTTTCTACTCCGTTCTATCTGATTCTAAACTGTTTAGGTGTTTCCGCCACTTAAATAGTGTGTATTCACTCAAATTGACTCATTTGATCGGTCAAATCGATCCTACTCATAATTCGATCAACCAAAGTCATTAACTTGGACTTGGTAGGTCAAGCAGTTGACCAAGGTCATTAACTTGGACTTGGTTGACTAGGTGTGATGGTGTTTAATCAGAAAAGTGTTGAAAAATCAAATTTTTGAAAGTGTTAGGTTTAGTTGTTGGATTCTTTATATAGTAAAATCTTTATAGGATTGTGAAAGAACCAGATCATCAATTCTGGACATTTAAAATGTATATTCTTATAAATGTTTGAGATTTGCAGGTGAAAGTTCCAGATTAAGATCCTTATAGCAGAGTCTTAGGGGGAGTCTGAAGATGATCTTGATACAAAAGGAAGCTTGTTGCTGGTAATCCAGGTGTCGATCCCAAATGCTTGGAAGATAGATGAAAGGGGGAGCCTGAAGGAAGAGAAAGAGAAGTTTAGGAAGTTGTTGCTGAAAAAGACTAAGCCAAGAGAAGAAATGTTCAAGTCCCTGTAATGTTTGAAGACCAAGACTGAAGACTCCGGCTGTATCCAAGGGGGAGTTTGTTGGTACACGATGTCTAAAGCCTACGTCTTAGTCTAGGGGTCTAAATATGTCAAGTTTGAATAGTACAGGGGTCTAGATGAAAGTTTAAGCTTATATGTTAGAGATTTCGCTTGAAAGCATGTTATGTTAATCTCAAGCGAAATCACATGTTAAGATTTCGCTTGAGACATTTTCAAGCGAAATCTGAAGGTTATATAAAAACTCATTTATCTTCTGACACTTTTGAATTTTATTTTGCAGAAAAATTGAAGAAACTGAAAGAAAGGAAAGCTGCAAAGAAATGAAAGAGGTCAAAGTGATTGAGAAGATTGTGGAAGTTGAAAAGATAGTTGAAGTCGAGAAGATCGTTGAAATCACAAAACCCTGTCTTACATGTTTAGAGTCTTGTAAACAATGTATAAAGAAAGATGAGAGGTTTAGTGAGTTAGAAAAGTTGAAAGAAAAGTTGTTGTTTGATGTAAAAAATTTGAAACAGTCATATGATGTATTGAACAGAACTGTGAATAGTCTGGAAAAGACTAACTCTGAAAGAGAGAAAGCTTTGAAGATGTTGAATGCTACCATGATGACAAAGCAGAAAGAGATCAACTTGTACATAGAAGAATGTGCAAAGTGGAAGAAAGAGTTGGATAGTGAAGCAACTGAGAATGAAAGAATCAGAAGATTGCTGCAAAGTTACAAAGGTTGTGACTACATAATTGATAGAATTTATCCAACAGTTGAAGGATTTGAAGCGTTTAAAGGTGAAGACAAGAAGTCAAAGAAGAAAACGGATACTGGTAAGAAACAGTTGTCTGATATAATAAGTGTCCGCCTCCGATTTGGGAAGGGTATTCGCCTAGAAAACCGAATGAGGAACAAGTCCAAAAGGCAGTTAATCTAAAGTTAGAGTCCGAGTTAACCGATGTTTTACCAGACAATATTGATGTCACGTTCACAGCGTCCGACACAGATCATGAGTCAGAACTGATAAAAAGAGTGGTTGATCAGGTGTTGGATAAGGATGAGGAGTCAGAGTCAAAGTCCGAGTCCGAAAGTTCGTGTCAGTCAGTCAGGAGTTCGAGTTCGTCCGAAAAGAGTTCAAAGTCGTCGGGAAAACGGGTTTACAGTAAAGAGTTTTTGTTGTCAAAATCTAATTTGAATGATGAAACATTTGAAGTTGTGTATACTTTGAATGATTCTGACAAATTATATTTTGATAAAGAGTTTCCAATAAGAAGTGTTCGGTTTGACATGATCAAAAAGGTTTTCAAAATGATAGAAATTAATATTTCTAAAATAAAAGATTTAAATCTTACTGGAAAACCTAAAAAATACACTTCAAGAGTTCAACAACGTTTGAACAAGAAAAAGGGTTACAATTCTGGTTCTGGTTTTCAAAAGAAACCAAACCATAATAGTAAGTTCAAAAAGAAAGGTCTTGGTTTTATTCCACCTGAAAACTATAAAAATGAAAAATATGTTCGAGATTTTAAATCAAAAATGACATATGTTGCAGGAACTAGTCATGAAGAAGAAGCAAAGAGCTCATTCTGGAAACAGTCAAACAAGGAGTTTCTTGCTGAAAAGATGAAGAATGGAGCTTTTCAAAGGAAAGAGACAAGAACCTGTTACAGATGCAATGAAGTTGGTCATATTGCATGGAACTGTCCCAAAGCAACCAATACAAAACAGGGAGTCTCAGAAAAACTAAAAAAAGTAGTTGTTGATAGAACCGAACCACCAACTGAACGATTTAAAGTGTTTAAAAACTCTACATATGAAGTTGGTGAGTGTTCGAAAAGATTTTACAAGAAAAGGGGAAATCTTGACAATCAAGCTTGGGTTGTTAAGAAATCAGAGGTAAAATCTGGCGATGAAACTGATTCCACAAAGTCAGAGGAGCCACAATTTGATGAGAGTGTTGAAAAATCAGTTCTTTCAATGGATGATGAGAACTTTCCACCATTGAGTACTGAAAATTTTAAATCAAAAGTCGGGAAAGTTGAGATCTCTAATCAATTTTATTCTGATAAGAATGAATTTGATGTTGAGAAAGCGTTTAATGGGAATGTAAAGAAAATTTTCGGAAAGATGGTCGATGGGAACGTTAAAGGGGTAAAACAGTTTTATGCTAAGAAGAAAGCAACTTACACCCCAACTGCTTCTGAATTGAAAACACCCAAGGCTGGTCAGGCTTGGGTGGATATTTTCTTTCATTGAAAAACCTGACTTGCCGGAGATCCCAAGTTTGTAATTGCGGATCAGGAATCGGCATCTTTCTTAGTGATTGATTGTGTGATTGAATCTTAAAGTTTTTTAAAATTTACAGATTAAGGAATTGCCGGAGCTTCCAGGTTGGTAAGTGAGAAGCAGGAATCGGCATCGTGATTGATAAAATGGTTTGTGTAGATGTTTTATTCCTATATGTGTTTTTAAATGTTGGATATTCTTACAAGTGGTAAGAGGCTGATTCTGACAAAGTGATTACTCAAGGTCATTAGGTTGAACTTGATGTAATCCTGATACTAGAGATTGAATGAAAAAATGATGAACCATACCCCTAACTTTACAAGTGGTAAAATCAACAAAACTTATTTTCCGGAAAAATCATTTTGGTTAAAACAAACTTAAGTGTTTTGAAATCATAATGAGAAAATAGTTTTGTGTAAGGGGGAGTTCTGATTGTTTATGCCAAGTGGATGGCGAATTGAGGTGATTTGATATCAGTTGTCACTTTCTGTATAGTTTGTTTTCAAATTTCTTAAAATGTGTTTGCATTTTAGGGGGAGTAGAAAATTTCAGAAAATCCAAAAACATTTGAAAATTTGAAAAAGACAAAAACATGATAAAATTCAAAAATGAGTTTTGTTGCATAAAAGAGGAAATGATAGTACATCAGTAGACTGTCACAACATGCTAAAGAAATGGAAAGTAAAAATGTGATAAACGATCTCACTGCGGATATGCCAGTAGGTTTTTGTACATTTAGTAGATTGTGACGAGATATAAACCTAAATTTCAAACTTGCTTATATCGTGGGGAAACATCTCTCGGATATATGGGTAACCCCCGAAATCTCGTTTGAAAGGTCTCATAATCTGATATACTAGGTCTTTATACTCAATGATGTCTGGGGTATTATTCCGGGACTTCTGCTGAACGGTAGTTCTGACCTAGTCCTCGAATAACACTTTCCGCAAATGCTTGAAACATCGCATCACCCTCAGCATATATGATAAGACAATAAAATTGCTTAGCAATGCTGTTGTAAAAAAGATCCTCTAAAGGGGACACACCCACAAGTTGAGTCATGATCTCTCTGCTGAACGGTAGTTCTGACCTGAGCTCTCATGATTCTTCATAATTTATTAACCCCTACAGATATCATTTGTGTCATAATTACCTGTAAGACTGATTATTGGGATCTGGATACGGGAGTATATTCTGAGGTAGGACACGCGATTGGGTTTAAGTGCTTAATACATTAATATCATATCTCGAAACAGTTGAACTTTGTGTGAAAATTTAATTGGATCAGTATACTGACAATCTAAGTGAATCGTTTAGAACTTAAAATGTTTAAAGCTTAATGGTGTTGGTGATTTGTCTCAAAAACTGATATGATCCTCTAACGCAATCTCAAAAAAAAATATTGTATGTAAATATTTCTTTATTGCATTTCATTACGTTCCATAATCCAAAAAGATTTTAGTGTGTTTTAGCATAAATTTTGAAAAATTCAAAAAGATTTTCGACAACTGATGTTGAAGAGCTAATTTTCAAAATTCCGAGTGCTAGACATGACGAACAGGTTTGGAAAAATATTTGTTTGAAAATGTTTGAAATGAAAATGATCTTTCTGCAAGTGGTTCATCAGAGACTATAAATGTTGAATCATTTTAAAATATGCTCTACAAGTGGTTATCAGAAAATTTATTTCTGGGTTAAGAATGTGCAGGTGTAGCCAGGTTTAGATCTTGAACCTGAAGAAAGAGTGCCAGGTTTCGATACCTGAGGATTTTTCACGAATTCCAGGCTGTGATCCCAGCATATCGAAAGGGGGAGTCTGAAGACACCTAAAGGAAGGAGTATGTTGGTGATGAAAAGAAAAGAGAGAAGATGTGAGGATGCTTTACAACGTCAGATACTTTAAAGAGTTCGAAAGGACTGATAAAGACTGAAGATGCGAAGACTCGACACTGAAGACTCGTCAACATTCGAGGGGGAGTCTGTTGGTGCATGCGTCTGTCAACTTCGTCTTGTATCGAGTCTAGTATTAAATTGTTAGATTAGATCTTGTTATACGAAAGTATAGGAGGTTTTAGAGTATGTTTAATGTAATTTAGCTTGAAAGTGGTGATTTCCTTGAAAATGTCACTTGACAGTTTCAAGCTAAATCAATTCTTATTGATTTCCCTTGAAAGTGTCATGTGTCATTTCAAGCTAAATCAATGTTTCCCTTGAAAGTGGCATGTCATTTCAAGCTAAACCCCCTCCACTATATATACCATTCAAGCTAAATCATTTGTAACTTTCATAGATTTTCCGGTCAGAGCAACGAAGTGCTGCCGAAGTGTTGTCAGGTTGTAAACGTCATACAAATCAATAGAAACAACAGTTTAAAGTGTAAACTCGCTGAATTGACCTCGGTTTGTTCGTTTCCGCCGCTCAAACTGAGATAAACTCTTCTGATCGACTCGTTTGGGTCCGAATTCGATCCTACAGAGTCAAACAAATGGACCTATTATCACTCACCCTAGTCCAAGACCACAAAATAACCATGGCACTATGCAGTATACCCATTATACCCCTGCTGCCCATGTAAACACTGCTTATTATGCAAACCCTGGAACCCATGTTCTTGTGCAGTATGTCCAAACCACTGTTCCTCAAATTCAGTATGTCCAAGCTCCTGTCCCTCAAGTTCAAGTGCAACCAGTTGCACCACAACAAGCTGCACCAGCAGTGGTTCAACCAGATCATCAAAGCTTTTTCACCCAAGGCTTTGTTGACTGGAGCAGCTTACCTGATGAGCTAGGTGATGAAAATTTTGCACTCTATGCTACTAATGATGCTTCTAATGATGATTACTATTTTATGGCATTAGAGTCAATACTAGAAGAGCTGGATGCTGAAGAAGGACAACTAAGTGCTGAAACAGTGGATGAAGTTGCTGAAGCAGTGGTTACTACTGTTGCTGATGAAATACTGTTGGGAGAAAGGTCAGAACCCCTGATAGAACCACTGTCTGACCCCTGGTCTGAAGAAGAAGAAAAGAAACATGGTGAGAAGGAAGAGAAGGTGACTGGTGAGAAAGAGCATGCTTGTGACTGTGCCATGATGGCTGCAGCTAAGGTATCATCTCAGGCTCTTAAAAATCTGTGATCAGACAAATGCATCATAGCATTTGCTAACATTATAGGGGTGAATGAAAACCTTAGGGATAGGGTGTTAAATGATGAAGTTCAATTTGAAAAGTTATTAAAAGAACTGAAAATCAAATTGGCTGAAAAAGTTAAAGAAATCTGCAGTCTTAAAGAAGAGCATAGCATAACCAAGAACCAACTCCAAACAATGATAGAAAAATATCAAGTTTGCAAAAAGGAGTTGGAATCCACCCAAATCACTTGTGAAAAATGGGTGGAATCTTGCAAAGGTTTTGAGATAATGCTTGAGAAACAGCTTGAAAGCAATGTGAATTTTGGCATTGGTTTTAGAAAAAAATGATCAAGTTGAACACAATCCTGCAAATTAAGCTGGTTCTGTTGAAATCATACCAACTAACAAGAATGGCCAAGAAGTTAAGATAACTGACAAACTTGGTAACAAAATCACCCTGGAAAGATCTGTGGGGTCCTCAACCTTTGAGGAAATTGAGAAATACCAATTTAAACCCACATGGTCTGATGAGTGTGACATTCTTGAAAATTTTAAACCAATGGACTTCACAACCACTGATGGTGTAAAAGCTCCCAAGGCCAAGGTCATTCCTCTTAAGAACATCCCAACAGTGGTTCAAAACTCTGTTGCAAAGGAATCTGAAAAGAGGAAGAAAAGAGAAAAGATTAAAAACTTGTTTTGTGATTTTTGTGAAAAGAAAAATCAGTTGACCAAGGATTGTTTTCATCTAAAAGCATATGATCTAAACAAAACAAGTACTGTTATTCCTTCTGTGAGCTGTACCATCTGTGGGAAATCAAATCATTCCACTCAAGAGTGTGTGTACTTGAAATCCTTTGAGGTCAAAAAGGAAGAGTACATGTAAAAAACACCTGTGAGTTCATCAAAAACATCTATCAAGTTCACCAAGAATCAACAACTGTTTGTGCCAGTTCAAACAGCTCTTACAAAATAGCTGAACCAAACCTCTGTTAAAAGAGATGTTCAGGTGATTGATGCACCCCCTGCAAACCAATACCAAGAAGGTAAAGGTAAACCACCATACCAAAGGGTCCCAGATGTTTATGAGGTTTACAAAAAGCCTTCTAAACCAAGAGTGAACAGGCATCACTTTGGTTATCAGCAGCTGATTGGGCAAGACCCCCAACAGTGGTTAGTGAAAAACAGTACCAAAACTGTCCAAACCCCTGACCTAACCACTGTCCATCCACCTGAACTTAACACGGATACTGTTGAGACCCCATCCAAAGCCTTATTGGCTTTGGAGACCCTAATGAACTAACCTTTTACTACATGTGCAGGGAGCTTCTGCATGCTTAGATAGTCTTTGGTATGTAGATAGTGGAGGCTCCAGGCACATGACAGGATGTAGAGCCCTACTCAAAGATTTCAAAACTCATGGAGGGGGTGATATATCCTTTGGTAATAATAGTAAAGGGAAGGTTATGGGGTCTGGTACAGTCCAATCTGGTAATGTTAAGTTTGAAAATGTCAATCTAATAGACAATCTAAAATTCAACCTCCTGAGTGTCTCTCAAATGAGTAATAAGGGCTATGGCTCATTCTTCACAAAGGATTATTGTAGGATTGTTGGACCAGAAATGGTTAAAAAGATGAAGAAATAATAAAAAATGGAAAAACTCAATTGTTGCTCAAAGGAGTGGCAATGTCTATGTAGTTGATCTATCAAAAGAGAGCCCCAGGACTGATGCCTGTCTGTTCTCAACTGCCTCTAACAAAGAGACAGAATTATGGCACAGGAGATTGGGGCTCACAAATCTCAAGACAATCACTGCTTTGTCAAAACAGGGGTTAGTAAGAGGTTTACCTCAAAAACTGTACACCTGTACTGAGCATTGTGTTTCCTGCTTAAAAGGAAAACAACATAAAAGCTCATTTAAGTCCATTGAAGAGTCCAAAACAACCAAGTGTTTGCAAATGCTGCACATGGATTTGTTTGGCCCAGTTAAAGTCATGAGCCTGAAAAAGAAAAGATATTTTTTGGTTATTGTAGATGACTTTTCTAGGTTTACATGGACTTTTTTCTTACATTCCAAAGATGAGACTGCAGGAATTCTGCAAGACTTTGTGAAACAGGTTGAAAAGCAATTTGACTTGCCAGTAAAAGTCTTCAGGAGTGACAATGGCACAGAGTTCAGGAATAGGGAGTTGGATGATTTCTGTGTGTCAAAAAGAATTGTAAGGCAGTACAGCATTCCAAGGACACTAGAGCAAAATGGGGTTGTTAAAAGAAAGAACAGGACTTTGATTGAGGCTGCCAGAACCATGCTTGCAGATTCAGGTTTGCCATTAACTTTCTGGGCAGAAGCAGTAAACACTGCTTGCTATGTCCAGAACAGAGTTTTAATCAACCCCAGGCATCAAAAGACTGCCTATGAACTGTTGTATAAAATCAAACCACTGATCTCATACTTTAAAGTATTTAGCTGCCCATGCTTCATTTTGAACTTAAAAGACTCAATTTCAAAATTTGCAGCCAAAGTAGACAGTGGATACCATTTGGGATACTCAACCACTGCTAAGGCCTACAAAGTGTTTAACACAAGTACCAAAACAGTGGAAGAGACTTTGAATGTGAAGTTCAATGAATTTTCTTCAATGAAAATCCCTGCAAATCCTGCAGAATTGTTTGATCTTGAAAATTTTACTTTTGAAAATACTGCTATCAAGACTAACAGTGCAGGACCATCAGAAAGTTCACCATCAGACTTTGGATATGAAGTCATCATTCCACAACAAAAGTCTGCATCAACTGGAAGAGCAGCAGGTGTTCAAAACAGCTGTCAAAGCTCAACCACTGCTACCTCAACAGTTGTTGACCAAAGTAGCCCATTAACCCCTGCTTCCTCATCATCAAACACTGTTGATAAAAGTCCGCTCACAGTGGATCAAAGTCAACATGTGTCCACACCATTACCTCCTATTCCACCTCCATTTGAAGCCACTGCTAGATCATCAAAGTCACCAGCAGTAGTTAGCTCAGATGATTCAAATCTGCAGCCCTCACCATTAAATGCCATTGTTCCATACCAATGAGATCTTATCTTCTTGAAATCTCATCCACCTGACCAAATCATTGGAAACATCAATGAAGGGGTACTCACAAGAAGTCAATCCCAAAACATTTGTCTCTTTGCTAGTTTTCTATCTCTCCATCAGCCAGTCAAGTACCAAGAGGCACTGAAAGACAACAGCTGGGTAGAAGCCATGCAAGAGGAGCTCCAACAGTTTAAAAGACAACAAGTATGGGAGCTTGTACCACTGCCAGAGGATGTGAGTCCTATTGGCACAAAGTGGGTCTTCAAAAACAAAACTGATGAAAGGGGCATTGTTGTCAAGAATAAAGCAAGGCTAGTGGTTCAAGGTTTTAGACAGGAAGAGGGCATTGACTATGATGAAACTTTTGCCCCTGTAGCAAGGTTTTAGACTGTTCCTGGCCTTTGCTGTCAACCACAACATCAAGGTGTATCAAATGGATATCAAATGTGCATTCCTCTATGGTAAGATTCATGAAGAGGTATATGTTTGCCAACCTCCTAGCTTTGAGGATCCATTTTATCCAGACCATGTTTACAAGCTAAACAAAGCTTTGTATGGCTTGAAAAAAGCACCTAGAGCCTGGTATGAAACTCTTTCCACCTTTCTTCTCTCCATTGGTTTCACAAGAGGTAAAATAGACAAAACACTGTTTTTAAAATGGAGAGGGAAAGACTTGATGATTGTCTAGATTTATGTGGATGACATCATTTTTGGAAGCACATGTAATAAAATGTGTGAAGATTTCAGACAACTCATGACAGCTGAGTTTGAGATGAGTGCAATGGGTGAACTCCAGTGCTTTCTTGGTCTCCAAGTAAGGCAACTGCAAAATGGTACTTTCATCCATCAAGGCAAATATGCCAAAGAACTTTTAAAGAAATTTGAGATGGATGATTGCAAGCCATGTAGTACACCCATTGTAACCACAAAAATTGTCATGTCTGGTGAAAAGGATGATTTAGTGGATCAAACACTATATAGAAGCATGATTGGGTCTTTATTGTACCTAACTGCATCTAGGCCTGACAACATGTTTGCAACATATGTTTGTGCAAGATCCCAATCAGCCCCTAGAAAGTCTAATCTTATTGCTGTAAAAAGGATATTCAGATACCTAAAAGGTGCTCCCACACTTAGTATCTGGTATCCAGCTGATGGAAATATCAAGCTTTCAGGTTTCTCAGATAGTGACTTTGCTGGATGTAACACAATAAGGAAGTCTGTAGGATCGTTTTGTGACCCAAACGAGTCGTTCATGTCACGGCCCACGACCCGGTTTGACCCGTTTCAGGAGCCGCGGCAGAAAATACTGCGGTATTGATTTAATTGAGTTTAACAGCGGAAACAGGATCGCTTAAAGCTAAAATTTTCCCCGATTATTTATTTCACAATTCGGGATAAAACCCCGATAATTTACAATATTATATTTTTACTATAAAAGTGTGATATTACAAAATCATTTATTTAGTTTATATTGAGCCACTATCAGTAAGCTTGAAATGCTTCCCAGCACTTTTCCTGATTTACAACAGATCACCTGAAACATGTTTGAAAAAGGTTTTGTCAGCGGGAAATACTGAGTGAATCATTCTATTTACTAAAATGACACATTTGTTATAATATACAGTATTAAGAGCGATTACAATGTTTCTGATATCAAGCCAACTACCCACGGTACTTGTCACTCGACCCATTGGCCCATTCGTCCAATGGTGTCTGTGACTATGGTCATATCCCCCATTGGCTGCCCCAATGGTGACGATTATCAAGTAATGTATACAAAACCCCACATACCGGCTGTAACTTGGTGATTACAAAGACTTAATCCCCGTAATTATAACTTTGAAAATAAACATGATTTTTGTAAATAGATTTGATAAAAAGAGAGAATGACTCACATTGCTGATTTAATATGGTCAGAGTCTAATCTATGATTTAGCCTTGTTAACCTAATATAAATAACAATGCACACAAAACTGGGTTAGTAATCAATCCAGCAATTACGATAATTTACGAAATCAAATTATCACAATGAATGTCAAAATGCAATACTTTGTCCATCGAATTAACGATGATCCATTGAATTAACAATGAACGACAAGGTATAATACTTTACCCATCGAATTAACGATGATCCGTTGAATTAACAACGAACGATAAAGTATAATACTTTACCTATCGAATTAACGACAATCCGTCAAATTAATGACGAACGATAAAGTATAACCCTAATGTGGGCGGCATTTAAACATGCATTGGATATCTTGATCGTCGGATAATTGAATCGTAGCAGCGATTGTGCTAATACCCTGTTTTGTAGCAGAATTTCTATACCCGGGGGTTGAATTTTGGAATAACAGCACGTAAAGCAGTGTATTTGTGAGAATTTGGTCGACGTAAAATGTTCAGAAAACGAATGCCAATGTCTGCTATTTATAGGTAAAATTTCACTAGCTTACGGACCGTAAGCTTGTCAAGGTTGCGGTCCGTATGACTGCTTACGGACCGTAAGGTTGATAGTGTTGCGGTCCGTATGGAATCAAAATAGACTATAGGGTAGCCACGACTGAAACTAGCTTTGCTGAGTTAAAATTTTCACATTTCAGTAAATTGACAACGAATTTTGAAGATAATTATCAACTAGGGTTTACCCCCCTTGAGTTTTAGGGGCCCTAATCCTGATTCTGAAAGTTATGAAAATTTCAGGGTTTGTTCAGAATCACTTGGGTTTCTCAATTAGGGTTTCCTTTTAGACTAATTAATACATTAAATAGTACTTTTGATGAGAGTTGTTACATTCTACCCACCTTAAGAAAAATCTCGTCCTCGAGATTTACTGGAACAAGTATGGATACTTTTTCTTCATTTCTGATTCCAGTTCCCAAGTGTATTCAGCTCCCCTCTTTGAATCCCACTTGACTTTGACTAAAACTAGTCGTTTGTGTTTGAGGAACTTGATCTTTCGATCCTCAATTTGAAGAGGTTTCTCAACAAATTTCAACTTTTCGTTTACCTCTATATCTCGAAGAGGTACTACCAGAGATTCATCTGATAAGCATTTCTTGAGATTGGATACATGAAATACATTATGTACTCCAGATAATTCTTCTGGTAAGTGTAAACGATAAGCTACTGGTCCTATACGTTGGATCACTGAAAATGGTCCTACGTACCTGGGACTTAGTTTTCCTTTCTTTCCAAATCTGACTACTCCTTTCCAAGGAGAAACTTTCAACAATACTCTGTCTCCAACTTGGAATTCTAACGGCTTGCTTCTATTGTCTGCATAACTCTTCTGACGATCTCGAGCCGTCTTCAATCTTTCCTTGATTTGAGTAATCTTATCAGTTGTTTCTTGCACTATTTCAGGTCCTGATAATTGACTTTCTCCTATTTCTGCCCAGCAAACTGGGGTTCTGCACTTTCTTCCATACAGTGCCTCGAATGGAGCAGTTTCAATGCTTGAATGATAACTATTGTTATAGGAGAATTCAATTAATGGTAAGTGATCATCCCAACTTCCACCAAAGTCTATTACACATGCTCGGAGCATGTCTTCTAGAGTTTGGATTGTCCTTTCACTTTGTCCATCTGTTTGGGGATGATATGCAGTGCTCAGGTTTAGTCAAGTTCCCATAGCTTGCTGGAAACTTTTCCAGAAATGGGAAGTAAAACGACTATCTCTATCCGAAACAATGGAGAGTGGAACTCCATGTAAGGATACAACTTCATCTACATACAATTTAGCCAGTCTTTCCATACTAAAGGTTTCTTTCATAGGTAGAAAGTGAGCTGATTTGGTTAATCGATCCACAATTACCCAAATCGCATCATTACCTTTTCTGGTTTTAGGTAACTTAGTAACAAAATCCATTGTTATAAGTTCCCATTTCCACACTGGCATCTCTAACTGTTGTAGTAATCCTGAAGGTTTCTGATGTTCTGCCTTAACTTGT
This sequence comes from Helianthus tuberosus, assembly GCA_030545235.1. Classification (NCBI taxonomy): domain Eukaryota; kingdom Viridiplantae; phylum Streptophyta; class Magnoliopsida; order Asterales; family Asteraceae; genus Helianthus; species Helianthus tuberosus. The sequence goes on from CM060447.1 coordinate 67,089,230, forward strand.
GAACAAGTAAGACATTTAGAAACATAACTGGCTATGTCCCTTTTCATTCCTATCCACCAGAAATTCTTCCTTAAATCTTGGTACATCTTATTGTTTCCTGGATGCATAGTGTACCTAGATTTATGAGCTTCTTCCAAAATCTTAGATCTTAAGTCACCCTGTTTAGGTACCCAAATTCTACTTTTATGGAATTTCCAAATTCCATCTGCTCCTTGTTCTAATTCCTTGATTCGTCCTTTCATTCCTTCAGCATCCTCCTTGATTGCTGTAGTTTGAACATTCTTCAATTGTTCCATTAAATCTATTTGTAGATTTAATCTGAGAGCACGAACCCGTTTTTGTTTTTCATAATACTTACGACTTAAGGCGTCTGCAACTACATTTGCCTTTCCTTCGTGATACTGAATATCACAGTCGTAGTCACTTAAAATTTCCATCCATCTCCTTTGCCTCATGTTTAACTCTTTTTGCCCAAATATGTATTTTAAACTTTTGTGGTCAGTGTAGACAGTAAATTTACTTCCGTAAAGATAGTGTCTCCAAATCTTAAGGGCAAAAATTACGGCTCCTAATTCTAAATCATGAGTCGTATAATTCTTTTCGTGCTTTTTCAACTGCCTTGATGCGTACGCAATTACCTTCTTGCGTTGCATAAGCACACATCCATATCCTAATTTTGAAGCATCACAATATACTTCAAAATCTTCAGTTCCTTCTGGTAAGGCTAAGATTGGTGCATTGGTTAGTTTCTGTTTCAAAATCCTAAAGGCTTCTTCCTGTTTAGGTCCCCACTCAAACTTAGTGGCTTTACAGGTTAACTTAGTTAATGGTACGGCTATCTTGGAAAAATCCTTAATAAACCGTCTATAATACCCAGCTAAACCTATAAAACTTCTAATTTCCATTGCTGTCTGTGGAACCTTCCACTTGGTAATTGCCTCGATCTTAGCAGGATCTACGTGAATACCTTCATGAGTCACCATGTGTCCTAAAAATTGTACTTCCTTTAGCCAGAATTCACACTTCGAGAATTTGGCGTACAACTTTTCTTTTCTTAACAAAGTTAAGAGTGCATGAAGATGTTCACAATGCTCTGTCTGACTTTTGGAATAAATAAGTATATCGTCTATGAAAACAATTACAAATTTATCCAAATACGGTTTACAGATCCTATTCATCATGTCCATGAATGCTGCAGGTGCATTCGTTAACCCGAAGGGCATGACTGTAAACTCGTAATGACCATACCTAGTTCTGAAAGCAGTTTTAGGTATGTCTTCTTCTTGTACCTTCAATTGATGATATCCAGAGCGTAAATCTATCTTAGAAAAATATCTAGCCCCCTGAAGTTGATCAAAAAGATCATCAATCCTAGGTAATGGATATCGATTCTTAATTGTAACCTTATTCAATTCCCTATAATCGATACACATTCTCATTGAACCATCCTTTTTCTTCACGAACAACACTGGCGCTCCCCAAGGGGATGAGCTAGGTTGTATGAATCCTTTACTTAGTAATTCATCTAATTGCTTTTTCAATTCTAACATTTCTGTGGGTGCTAACCGATAAGGTGCCTTGGCTATCGGTGTAGTTCCTGGAATTAAATGAATTCTAAATTCCACTTCCCTATCTGGAGGTAATCCTGGTAAATCTTCTGGAAATATATCAGAGTATTCCGACACTACTGGTATTTCCTTCAGATCTTTTCCCTTAGTGCTAATGATTACTGAAATCATATACACTATTCCTTGTTTTCGTTCATAATTAGCAACTTTTATTACTGATATGAACTTCATGGGTTTTCGGGGTTTATCTCCTGTAATCCTAATCACTTCTCCGGAAGGTGATTGGATTTCAAGGGAATTCTGATCACAAAGGATTCTAGCATGGTTGGCTACTAACCAATCCATTCCTAATACAACATCAAATTCAGCTAAATTCATCGGCAATAGTCTTGCAGAGAATTTATGTCCTAAAAGTTCTATGTTTCCTTCTTGCAACACTTTGTCTATTTTAACTGAATTTCCGTCTGCGGTTTCAACGGTAAAAATCTGCCTAGTATTGGTTAAAGGTAAACTAAGATCTTGACAGAATGAAGTATTTATAAAACTTTGGTTTGCACCAGAGTCAAATAATACTTTTGCATAGACGTTGTGAACTAAGAACGTACCCGCTATCACATCTGGAATAAGTTCAGCTTCTTGCGTGGTCAGCTGAAATGCCCTGGCATTCTTCTTAGTAGTTCCTTCTGTCGCCTTAGGTTTGTTATCTACTGGTTTGATCAATTTAGGACATTCTGTTTTATAATGCCCCGCTTCCCCACAGTTAAAACAGATTACTGTTTTCTTTTTACAGTTCTCTTCACGATGTCCTACAGCTTTGCAAAAATTGCAAGTAATATCGCACCTTCCAAAATGCTTCTTTTTGCATTTCTTGCAAAATGACGGACCTGGAGATTGCCCTGTTCCTTTTCTCTTGAAGCTGTTATTATTACCCACACGAAATCCTTGGGTAATTTTCTGAGCTAGTGCCTTCTTCCTATCTTCATCTCTTGTGCGCACCAATTCATCGGTCAGAGTGTTGGCTAATTCTACCGCATCATCAATAGTGCGAGGTCTCGCAACTTTAACAATATTGCGGATTTCGCTAATTAGCCCCCAAATATAGCGAGAAATAAGTACCGGTTCTGGCGAAGCCAATGTTGGTACTACTCTTGCATATTCGAAGAATGTCGAGGTATAACCGCGACAATCCACACTCATCATCCGATGATTTAGAAACTTATTCGCCATCTGTTCTTTCTCATACTCAGGACAGAATTTTCTTTCCACCAAACCTTTAAATTCTTCCCAAGTCATAGCATAAGCTATTGCTCTTCCTTTTGATTGTAACACAGTATTCCACCACTCGAGTGCTCCTTCTTTGAACAGATTGGATGAATACATGACCTGGTCATCTTTACCACATTTACTTATTGCAATGACTGCTTCGGTTTTCTCTAACCAACGCAGTGATGCAGTTGCTCCTTCATTGCCTGCAAATTCAGTGGGTTTACAAGCAAGGAATTCTTTGAAAGTGCAACCAGGCGTTGCAGTTTTCATTTTCTTGGTTAATGGAGCTTGATGTGGTTCCTTATTCTGGTTAACATGATTATTGCCTCCATTTACACTATTACTGAAATTATCTTCAGTAATCTGTTTACTAGGAACAATTTGTTGCGGTTCGGGTGGATTCTTGATAGCAGCAACGAATGCTGGAATAGCATTGGCTATCCCTTGAGCCACAATGTTTTCAATATCTTGCCGAGTCATATATTGATCTCTTGAATGTTGTTCAGAATGATTAACTTCATTAATAGGTTCATTACCACTGTTTGCCATCTGATAATGTATATATATAAATTTTATTAGTAACTGACAATTAATAATTATATACAAATAATCAGAAAATTTTATAATACAGATATAATCAAAACAATCGATTTCTCGATTTCATTTATATATCTATTATAATATGCATCATTACTCACAAATATCATACAGAGTTTTATTGATTATTTACAGACTAACTTTATTAGTACTATTATACAACTACCATTTTATCTCTCGTCACTTGCTGTTAAAAACGCATTTCCCTCTCGTCGTATTTCCAAGCAATCTGTCCACCTATCTCCCTCATTCTATTTCCCATATCAAACAACTCTTCGCCAAAGTGGCGGAGTTCGGCCATATTTTCATTGCTCATGGGTGGATTAGGTAATGGTTCTGAGTCGAATTGTGGAAGAAAAGAGTATGGATCGTTGACAATATTTTGAAATTGCCAATCATTTGTCCACCATTCGTCCATTCCTATGGGTTGGGAGTGGACTATTGGATCTGGAATTGCTGCTGGTTCCCAATTCATAGGGAATTGGTTTTCAATAGGATAGGTAAAAAGATTTGTCTGAACAGGCTGAATCGTCTCACAGTTTTCCAACAGAAAATCTATCTCATCTTGAAAAGTTCTTTCCTGGGTTGGATTGGAACTCTCCCCGATTTCTCTCTGAGCTGGTATAGACCCTTGCCCAACTTCCATTATTACTTCTTTAGTAATCTCCTCCATTTGTATTTCTATCTCCTTATTCTTCTTTTTGTCTCCAGTTTCCATTTCTTGTGGTTTATAACTCGCTTCAGTTATAACTTCTTTTCCCTTTTTCAAAGGATTATTTATTTTGGGCAGTTTCTTAGCTGGCTTCTTCTTACGGATTTTCCTCCATCCTACATAAGTTCTTTTCTTCTGTTTAGGCTTGCTCAAAGGTGGAACCTTGAATTCTACTGGTTGTTCAATATCGGGATAGTAGCTAATATATTCTTTGGAAGCTTCGACAGTTACGGGATAAAGATTAAGATTCTGGAAATCTTCGGTTATCTCACTCATGCTGATGTAGCATATATGCAAAATGCATAAAATACTAAGTTAAAATTTACAAATAAACTTTGTAATTTTATTTCATACTGTGTACTAGTTGATTTACAAAGATAACTGACAAACACACTCAGGTTTCAAGTTTTATTTATCACACAAGGTTTCTAGATTTATGAGAGTAGGGTGCTAATCTTTAAAGATTTATATTTTCTGCTACGGTGGCTAGCATATATAAATTAGCCCATTTCTCATCTAGTTTATCTTCCCAAGGTGATTTATCAATTACTTCTTGAGTTTCCCGTTTAATCCTCTTTTCCCGAATTTTCTCTTTACTTTTCTTAATAATCATTTCCCTCCTGTGAGGAGAAAGTGATTCCTCGTATTGTGCTTTACGCACGAATATTCCTTCTTCAGGAATTTCAGACTGACTTGAGGATATGGTTCGGGATGAACTTCCTTTTTCATTAGATGATTTCTCTAATTTAAGATAAATGCTTGACAGCTTTTTCTTACCCATACTGTAACTAACAAATAATCAAATAATCAGTTAATAATACAAATAATCACATAATAGTAATCAGGAAAATTTAAGTATTTCTAAATACTTAACCCAGTGGCTGTAATCAGGAAAAATTGAGTATCAGCTTAACCCAGTGGCTCTGATACCACCTTTTTCTGTCACGGCCCACGACCCGGTTTGACCCGTTTCAGGAGCCGCGGCAGAAAATACTGCGGTATTGATTTAATTGAGTTTAACAGCGGAAACAGGATCGCTTAAAGCTAAAATTTTCCCCGATTATTTATTTCACAATTCGGGATAAAACCCCGATAATTTACAATATTATATTTTTACTATAAAAGTGTGATATTACAAAATCATTTATTTAGTTTATATTGAGCCACTATCAGTAAGCTTGAAATGCTTCCCAGCACTTTTCCTGATTTACAACAGATCACCTGAAACATGTTTGAAAAAGGTTTTGTCAGCGGGAAATACTGAGTGAATCATTCTATTTACTAAAATGACACATTTGTTATAATATACAGTATTAAGAGCGATTACAATGTTTCTGATATCAAGCCAACTACCCACGGTACTTGTCACTCGACCCATTGGCCCATTCGTCCAATGGTGTCTGTGACTATGGTCATATCCCCCATTGGCTGCCCCAATGGTGACGATTATCAAGTAATGTATACAAAACCCCACATACCGGCTGTAACTTGGTGATTACAAAGACTTAATCCCCGTAATTATAACTTTGAAAATAAACATGATTTTTGTAAATAGATTTGATAAAAAGAGAGAATGACTCACATTGCTGATTTAATATGGTCAGAGTCTAATCTATGATTTAGCCTTGTTAACCTAATATAAATAACAATGCACACAAAACTGGGTTAGTAATCAATCCAGCAATTACGATAATTTACGAAATCAAATTATCACAATGAATGTCAAAATGCAATACTTTGTCCATCGAATTAACGATGATCCATTGAATTAACAATGAACGACAAGGTATAATACTTTACCCATCGAATTAACGATGATCCGTTGAATTAACAACGAACGATAAAGTATAATACTTTACCTATCGAATTAACGACAATCCGTCAAATTAATGACGAACGATAAAGTATAACCCTAATGTGGGCGGCATTTAAACATGCATTGGATATCTTGATCGTCGGATAATTGAATCGTAGCAGCGATTGTGCTAATACCCTGTTTTGTAGCAGAATTTCTATACCCGGGGGTTGAATTTTGGAATAACAGCACGTAAAGCAGTGTATTTGTGAGAATTTGGTCGACGTAAAATGTTCAGAAAACGAATGCCAATGTCTGCTATTTATAGGTAAAATTTCACTAGCTTACGGACCGTAAGCTTGTCAAGGTTGCGGTCCGTATGACTGCTTACGGACCGTAAGGTTGATAGTGTTGCGGTCCGTATGGAATCAAAATAGACTATAGGGTAGCCACGACTGAAACTAGCTTTGCTGAGTTAAAATTTTCACATTTCAGTAAATTGACAACGAATTTTGAAGATAATTATCAACTAGGGTTTACCCCCCTTGAGTTTTAGGGGCCCTAATCCTGATTCTGAAAGTTATGAAAATTTCAGGGTTTGTTCAGAATCACTTGGGTTTCTCAATTAGGGTTTCCTTTTAGACTAATTAATACATTAAATAGTACTTTTGATGAGAGTTGTTACAGTTCAGAAGAGCTCTAGTCTGTTTCAGAGGCGGAAACTAAGAAACAGACGTGGAAAACAGCTTGTTTCACTATTAATCGTCTTGTTTATTGATAATAACAGCTTTACAAATCAAATGACACGTCGGCAGCAGTTCGGTACCGGAATGACGAAAGTAACAACTGATTTCGTTTGGGTGCAATATATAGAGGCGAGATTCCGCTTGAAAGTGTCAAGGTGTCACTTCAAGCGGAATTAACTCCTTCAAGCGGAATTAACTCAATTACTACCTAAAACCTCCTATTTTCTCGTACAACGCACCCTGATCTAACAATTCTAATACTAGACTCGATACAAGACGAAGTCGACAGACGTATGCACCAACAGACTCCCCCTCGGATGTTGACGAGTCTTAAGTGTCGAGTCTTCAACGTCTTCTGTCTTAATCAGTCTTCGGGCTTTCAGGATCTTAAACTGGCTCTTGCCTCACTCCAATTTCTTCTTCAGATAATCTCCCTCTCTTGCATTTCTCAGAATCGAATTCTTGGCTCTATTCTTCAACATTTCTTCCCCTCGGATGTTGATCTACTAGCAGACTCCCCCTTGAATTATGCTGGGATCGTAGTCTGGCTTTCACAGATTCTAGAATCGCAACCTGGTTTACCTGCAAATTCTCTACCCAAAACATAAGTTTCATAAAAGATAAGATATAACAAATCTAGAAACCCTGATAACCACTTGTAAACACAAACTTAACACATCATTTTCAAGTATCAATCAATAATGATTTATCATGTTAATTTCTGATGAGCCACTTGCATGTATATCAATTTTCATTTCAAACATCTTCAAACAAATTTTCCCAAACCTGTTCGTCATGTTCAGCACTCGGAATTTTGAAAATCAGCTCTCCAACATCAGTTGTCGAAAATCTTTTTGAATTTTTCAAAATTTATATTAAAACACACCGAAAATCTTTTTGGATTTTTGACATAACAGAAATGAAATGCAGTAAAGAAATATTTACATACAATATTTTTGTGAGTTTGTGTAAGAGGATCATATCAGTTTTTGAGACAAATCACCAACACCGTTAAGCTTTAAACATTTTAAGTTCTAAACGATTCACTTAGATTGTCAGTATACTGATCCACTTAAATTCTCACACAAATTTCAACTGTTTCGAGATACGAGATTAATATCTTAAGCACTTAAACTTACTCACGTGCCCCACCTCAGAATATACTCCCGTATCCAGATCCCAATATTCAGTCTTACAGGTGAGTATACCTAGATGATATCTGTAAAAGGTTAAATTGCGAAGAACCGTGAGAGCTCAGGTCAGAACTTCCGTTCAGCAGAGAGATGACGGCTCGACTTTTGGTGGGTCCCCTTTAGAGGATCTTTTTTACAACAGCATTGATTAGCAATTTTATTGTCTCATCATTTTATGCTGAGGGCGGCGCTATATTTCAAGCAAGCAGTAAAGTATTCTCTGGGGACTAGGCCATTGCTTCCGCATTATCAGAAGTCCCGAGATAATACCCCAGATATCACTAAGCATAAAGACCTAGTATCTCAGAAAGAGGGGTCCTTCAAACAAGATTTTGGGGGTTACCCATATATCCGAGATATGTTACCCACGATATAAGCAAGTTTGAATTTAGGTTTACATCTCGTCACAATCTACTAAATGTGCAAAAACCTACTGGCACATCATCAGTGAAACCGTTAATCACTTTTGAACTTTCCAATTCTTTAGCATGCTGTGATCGTCCACTGATGTACTATCATTTCCTCTCTTTTTGACAACAAAACTCATTTTGGATGTTATCATGTTTTTTACTTTTTCAAATTTTTTTTTTGGATTTTCTGCTGAAATTTTTACTCCCCCTAAAATGCAAAATCATTTAAAGAAAATTTGAAAACAAACTGTACAAGCAAAATGACAACTGATATCAAATCACTTCAAATCGCCATCCACTTGGCATAAACAATCAGAACTCCCCCTTTCAACAAACTATTTTCCCATTGTGATTTCAAAACACTTAAGTTTGTTTTAATCAAATGGTTTTTCCGGAAAATAAGTTTCGTTGATTTTACCACTTGTAAAATTGGGTTCATCACTTTGTTTTTCTATCATTTGTGGGAGAAACAAGTACAACTTAATGTCCTTGATTTACCACTTGTAAGTGAAATCCTTCTTCAATCACTTGTAGGTTCACTCATCAACCAAAACCACTTGTAAATCAGAATATAACAATATAAAGATATCACCTGTAAATTTACCAATCAAACAATTTCCAGAATGATGCCGATTCCTGCTCCACTCTTACCAACCTGGGAGCTCCGGCAAGTCTGGATTTTCAGTTTGAAAATGGTGTCACCCAAGCCTGACCATCCTTGGGAGATTCAGGTACACATCTATCCCACCAACATTTTGATTTGTAAAAATCTTTTGCACTTTTAACCTTCCCATCAACCATCTTCCCAAAAATATGTTTAACATTTCCATTAAACACTTTTTCAGCATCAAATTCTTTCTTAACAACAAAGAATTGACCTGAAATTTCAGTTTTACCCATTTTTAACTTCAAATTTTCCTTTGACAATTTAGGAAAATTTTCATCGTTCACTTCTAGAACAGAATTATCAACCTTTTTCTCAACACATGACTCCTCTGATTTTATGGAATCAGATTCATTGTCAGAACTACTCTCAGATTTTACAACCCATTTTTGTTTGTTCAAATCGACATATCTTTTGTAAAAACGTTTTGAAGTTTCACCAACTTCCAAAGTCGATTTATCAACACATTTCCTACTCTTTTTAGAGTTAGAAGAAACTTCCTGTTTTGTATAATTGGACTCGTGGCAGTTCCAAGCAATATGTCCCATCTTGTGACATTTGAAACAGGTTCTTCTATCAACTCTTGGAGCAAACTTCTTCACATTTCTCTTTACTTCATCAAGAAACTCTTGATTTGACTGTTTCCAGAATGGTTTCTTCTACTCATCTTCAGAACTTCCTCCTGCAACAAATGTTGTTTTTGATTTATAATTTTTCTCATTTTTATAATTTTCTGAAGAACTAAAACCAAGACCTTTCTTTTTGAAATTACTGTTATGGTTTAGTATCTTTCAATAACCTGAACCAGAACTGTAACCCTTTTTCTTGTTCAATCTCTGTTGAACTCTCGCAGTGTACTTTTTAGGTTTTTCAGCAAGATTTAAATCTTTTATTTCAGAAATATTAATTTCTGTTAATTTGAAAACCTGTTTGATCATTTCAGTTTTGACACTTCTTATTGGAAATTCCTTATCAGAATATAATTTGTCTGAATCATTCAAAGTATAAGCCACTTTGATTGATCCGTCATTTAAATTAGATTTTGATAACAAGAATTCTTTATTGTAAACCCTTTTAACCGGTGAACTCGGACTCTTTTCTGACGAACTCGAACTTTCAGATTTAGACTCCGGTTTTGACTCTTCATCCATATCCAACACCTGATCGACAACATTCTTTAACAACTCAGACTCATGATTAGTGTCAGACGCTGTAAATGTGACATCAATATTGTCTGGTAACTCATCAATGATTTCAGACTTTAACTTGATGTTGAGAGCCTTATTTAAACGTTCCTCATTTGGCTTTCTGGGAGAATAACTATTCCAAATCGGGGGCGGACACTTGTTATATTTGACACTTGGTTTCTTACCAGTATCCTCTTCAATTTCTTTATCTTGAAATGCTTCAAGACCTGCAACAGTAGGATAAACACGATCAATTAAATAATCACAAGTAGTATAACTCAACAACAAACGTTTAATCCTTTCACTCTCAATCTTTTCAAGCTCTAAATCCTGTTTCAGCTTAGCACAGTCTTCGATATTGTCACAACCCCCGATCCCTAGTTCCTGGGAACGGGTGGCCGTGAGCCAGTTTCGGTGGTATCGGTGTTTATAAATTTGGCAGCGGAAATTTTCATCAGGACCGTAGTTAGGAAATATTTTATCAGAGTAAAACTACCTTATTTGATATTAATAATCACATTGGTGAAACCCAAGTTTCTTGTTACAATACATTTATAGGGACAATCCCTATTTTATTGAATTTAAAACATCGTATTTTAGATAACTTTTATAGCCACAGTTTAACAAGCCGTCCGTGCTCTCGAGCTAGCTTTTTACTACTTGGCTCTTCACATTGTGTTACCTGAAACGTGTTTTAAAAACATTTGTCAGCGGGAAATACTGGTGAGTGAATCCCAGTTTAATTAAGAAACATTTTATCAATTAACGCAGTATTGAGAGCGATCACATTGTTTCTGTCTACACAATTACTCATTCAGTATTTGCCACTTGACCGGATCTATGGCTATGGTCAAATTACCCATTGGCTAACTCGTCGTCCAATGGTAATGCACTGTCATTCAGACTTACTACTACTCGTAGTAAATTTTGTATACAAAACCTCATAATACCGGCAGTAATTGAAGAACTACAAAGACTCAATCACCGCTTAATCGCATTGTAAAACATTTAAGGTTTTGTAAAACATTCCAAAAAGGTTAACAAAAAGAGGATAAACTCACATTGCTATTTTAGACTTCGCGTAAGGGTTTCCTGGGAATAATCTATAATTTACACAGATGTACATAGGTTAGTATCATAACCCTTTGAAATTATTAATGATACCCTCCCCGAGACGGCATTCCAACAACTACGTCGGGCAGAACCACGACAGTTGTTACGAAACCCTAAATCAATCGGGCAGCGTAACTATTACGAATCCAGGGGTTATAATACTTACAACGGAGCAGAACCTCGCTAATTAGGGGGTATAATACCCGAGTATAATAACTCTAATTCAGAATTTTGAGAGTGAGAATGAATTGTGAACGAATTGAAATGGACAGCCGATGCGTTCTTTATATAGGTGCTGATACTGGACTCTCTCGCGGCCCGCGTAATATGAGAGCAGGGCTTACGCGGCCCGCGTTGACTCCGGGTCAACGTGTAGCTTGGCTGAGTCAATGTGTAGGAACTTTACGCGGCCCGTGGCCCGCTTTAACTTATAAATCAACGACATCAGGTATCCACCTTGAAACCGCCCGCGTAAAGAGTTAGGGTGGGTCTACGCGGCCCGCCTTAACTTAAATATTAAGTTTTTATTTATTTTTAATACTATCTAATATGATTGAAGCCTGTTTTCGCATATGGGGTGTAGTTTGGAACAGTTTGGGATATTTTAAAATATATTAGGGTGTCAGAAAAATATTCGGGAGGGTTGTTATATTTTGGATACCACTCCTGGATTTATTTAATAAAATATATAGTGTACTCACACTTAAATATAGTAACCTAATTCCACTTTATCCCTACGTCATGAGACAGAACCCCAACGAATTTAGGCAGAGCCTTGACATACGTTACGGGGTCCTACGTCACTTGGACAGGGTATCAGTGATCAGAGGCTACAATACTTAAAACAGGGCAGGGCTTTATTATTATAAATTTAATAATAATAAAAATAGAAATGCAAGAGATCGAGAGGTAAAGGAAGTGTTTGAACAAATTTGGAAATGTTGAAATGATACTCTATTTATATTGGATTGTGGAAGCTTAGTGAACACGGATGTTTACTTCCACATATCTCCAAGCATTAATGTAAGAATTCAATTCTTTTCAATTACACACACTATCACACGTGCACATATTTCTTACTTGTTAAGTTTTGAATTATTATTATTATTATTTAATTATAATTAATTTAACTGCTTCATTCATTTGACGCTTATAACTTCTAAAATATGACGTTTTATAAAATAATAAATATGCCCTTAGAACGAGAATAATTTTATCTACATTTCGAACCAAGTTTCATTAAAAACATAGTAGGTTCAAATATAATGTATTTTTATAAATTATTTATTAAATGGTTCCTATGTTTACCCAAAATATCTCATATTTCCATTGGTCAACTTACCCATGATGCATTCTTTTAATAACATAAGTTTTTATATACTTTATAAAAAATTTGGGATTGTTACATTCTCCCCACCTTATTTTAAATCTCGCCCTCGAGATTCCCTGAAATATAGATAAATATTTTTAGGTAGTCTAGTTTCTAGGTATATTCTGGTCCTTCACTTTGACCAGAACTATTCTCTATGTTTTGAGATTCTTATCTTCTCAAGAATTCTGAATGAAGGTAAACTTACTATTAGCGTAAGTCTTAGACGTTTTGTGTTTTAACACCACTTTTAGTTATAGATTTTCTAATGCGTCAATAATCGTAAAGAAAATTCTTATACTTCTGATGGCGTCCCAACTTAAAAGAGTTCCTGTCGTTCATTTTGTCGTACGAATTTCGAGACGGATAATCAAACGAAATAGTGTTTGATATCGGAATTTGTATACGAGAGATTCCTAATAAATAAATCTAAAATTATCACTGACACACTTGTTCATGATTTATTCCAAATCATCAATCAATATAGTCTTTGGATTTCCTCATAGACATACATGTCTATATAATATTTCATATACTGTAGTATGCACATTATCCATAATGTAAACAGACTCACAGGTCAGACATCAGGTCATGGTACTATCTAGGGAATTCCATTATTATAACACATACCCCATCTTACCCGGTCTTGCCGGAGAGGTAACCCCATCTCACCCGGTCTCGCCGGAGAGGTAACCCCATCTCACCCGGACAAGCTGGAGAGTCTACCGCACCATGCCCAGTTTTACCGGAGAGGCAATTATCATAGTATGTCCCATAAATAGACTTCTCTTAAATTAGGATTTTGAAAGCACATCGTTTATCATAGTTTGTATCAAGAAACAAGGAAATCAGTATTCTCATGTTGGATAATATTCTAGAACCGAGTAGTATCAATAAACAAGAAATAACAGTGGCCAGTTGTTATTGCTTATTTATCATACAGGCACTGTTCTAGTCATCATCATCACAGAATACCCATAACCATCACACTTTATTTATGCAAGTAATTGGCTTATCTCAAAGCTTTATACTAAGGCATTCTTCTTAGATTCAAGTCTAAATACCGTCCTGGTTGTTACCAGTGAATATCAATATCCCAACTCTTTCATTTAAGCATAGATATTATTATGGTTGTGGTTTTCTTTTGGTTGGAGAATGGAATTTCAAATATATCATTGTCTCCATTGATACTATAGCTAAGTTCAATGTAATAAGTATACTTACAGCTAACTCTATTTATGCATATAAAATCTTAGATCCCGTTACAAGGAATATTTCATTAAGACAAATGGCATTTTTAAAACATAGTAGGTTCCATAGTTTATTCTTATGATAACTTCATATTTTCATATGAATTATAAATGACATTTTCTCTTGTGTCTATCTTACAGAAGATATTATATTGGGTATACCATCAAGAAATTCTATTGGGTATATGCATATATGTGTATAAAATTTCAAATCTTAATATTAAACTTACGGAATATATACACACATATATAAAAATAATAACTATACATTCGATGGTATCATTCATCAAGCTTATTTTCATGACTTTATTTTATCCTTTTATAAAGGTAGTATATTGAAATAAATTTCTATCAAATATAATATTTTGGAATTAAAAGTTTAGGGAAATAAATTACTCAAAATATACATTTTCTGGACTCATAAAAACAGTTTCATTTTTTTTAACTAATGGTTTAAACTATACCAGACTCACTCTTTATGTTACCTTAATAATTTCTCCTCAAGTAACCATCTATATATCTATTCCAATTATCACATTCCTACCTTTTCCTTTATAAGAATCAATTATAATATACATTTAAGATTGAGAGGCATTATTTAGAAGGATATGTGCATATGTGACCCATGACATTGTATTTATGGGTTACCAAGAGATATATATATACTATACATAAATTACTTTCTGTAATTCATAACAATAAAGCGGATATATATATATATAAGATAGTATAAACTTAAATCACATAACATAGTAAGTAATACAAAGTTTGACGTTTCTAAAATTGATTCAAAATATATTTGAGTAATATACATGTATTAGAATATGTATGTATATTCCATACAATAATAATTTATTTAAAGATATTACAATATTAAAATTGTAATCTGATTTTTAAATAAATTTTTATAAAGGACAAACTTACTAAACACACATTTGATTCAAATATTTTTATGTGGGGCATCCATTTTAAATTCTAGTTTGAAAAATGAATGTTCAGGAATATTTTAACGTGCAAGGATCAAAAATATACAGTATATTATTTTCGTATAGTATAATATACTTATACTTATGAGAATATAGGATTTGTATACATATTATAGTAAAAAGATCTAATAGCCTTGTTACATTTTAATAAACCCGTGACGGACTTATAACATAAGTGCATATACTATTCTATATACTATATTACCTTTATTAGAATTTATTACACCATGATTAAAATTTTAGATATAAAATATATCTTTTACTTACTGTACTATCTTATAGTAAAATATACTATTCATATATCATTGTAAAATGTTTTATCATTATACTAATAATATAAAAGGTACGGATGAACTCAAATATTATGAGTTAAAAAATGTATTTGACTTACTATATGAGTCAAATATTGGAAAATTTATATTAGATTTTAGATATCAATTTATTTTTTTCAACCGAAAACCGTGTAGGATAGATACACATATGTACTAGTGGATTTCTATCTTTTGGTCAAACTTTAACATCTGTTTGAAAAATGAATATTTTCCTCAAGTATTTCGTTAAAGATACTCCAAAGATGTACTACAAAATAAATTTAAGTTTAAATTAATAAATTATTTTGAGAAAGAATATCTTAATAAAAATAATTAATTTTTAGGCAAACCAACAAACCATGTGCTAATATATAAACTAAAATAAAAAACTTCGCAACTACTTAGGGTAAATTTAACATCCAATTTATCAATTCCACTCATTTACTAATATTGTATTATTTAACTATTATACATGAGTTAGCTGGCTTGAATATTTTTCTTTATAATTTAGGATACACAATCCTGTAACTAATATGACTGGTTAATCTTATAATTAATTATTCCCCAAGTATAAGACCTATTCTGGTTATACCTTAAATATTAAAGATTTGTAGAAATGCTTTCAACGTTAAGTTAGGCTTTTCTTACATAGTCCAACCAACCCAAATTTCTTAAAAACTTTAAATGATTTTATTAAATCATGAATACCCATCATATTCATTTAACCATATATTTTATTACGAAGTATTTCAATAGAATTTTTTATAAGTAATCCCAATATCAATTATTTCATAAAACTATGAAAGTATGAAGTCTTATGGTCAACTAGTTATAACCAGAAATGATAAAATAGAGTGAGAAATTGGTACACCTGGGTTTCAAAACTTGCTTTGGCTAGATCCACTAAAACAATCTTTTAAAGATTTTATTACTTCTTAAAATCCTTTCGGTTAATTTAATAGCTTTATACCATATATTTCAATATGTATTTTAAACCAAAGTAAATAATTGGTTCCAAAAAGAGAATCATAAACATGACTGCTTTGTTGATAACTAACTTAGTTTGATGTATATTATGATATTAATTGAGTGGGTGGTATTAATTATCACATACAAATTTCTAGTACAAACATTTGGGTACAATCATAAAATAGATTGATTAAAAACGGCGAACATTGCGACTCATATATATATATATGTATTTATTACAAACTACAACTGGAATTCAAAATAAACTAGGGATTATACATCCGTAACTTATTTTAGTCAATCTAAGTTATAGAAGTATTATGCTCAACATGTTTTTATGTAAGGTTTATTCTATCTCCTGTCTCTACTAAGTTATTATTTAATAGGCGAAGTTCCTTTAAAGTTTCTAGCTCACAGGTGGCATGGATGCTGATATTAGTTTGGCCATTCGACTATTTAATATAAGTTAGCATTTACTGTTGTAGTGGCTAACATATGGAGATTTACCCATTGTTCATCTAATTCATTTTCCCCTAGTGGATTATTGCATATTTCCTGAGTTTGTGCATTTATTTCTTGATTAATTATCGCTTCCTTTGGTTGTGACTTCTTTATTTTCTCTCGACTTTTGCTAATAATCCAATTTCTTTTCTTAGTGGTAAATGGTTTCTTAGACTGTGTCTTACGAACAAATATTCCTTCTTCCATATCTGCTGAATATCCTGAGGGGTTTGGTTGAAATGAGGTTCCCTTATCTTTTGATGAACTATCTAGTTGACGATAGATATCCGAAATTCTTTGCTTACCCATACTGTAGACTAACAAATAGTCAAATAATATAAAACACATAATCACATAAGTTATTTCCTAACACATAATTAAAATTTAAGTGTCAGCAGAACACTTCTTTGGCTTGAACCAGTGGCTAGGCTCTGATACCACCTTCTGTCACAACCCCCGATCCCTAGTTCCTGGGAACGGGTGGCCGTGAGCCAGTTTCGGTGGTATCGGTGTTTATAAATTTGGCAGCGGAAATTTTCATCAGGACCGTAGTTAGGAAATATTTTATCAGAGTAAAACCACCTTATTTGATATTAATAATCACATTGGTGAAACCCAAGTTTCTTGTTACAATACATTTATAGGGACAATCCCTATTTTATTGAATTTAAAACATCGTATTTTAGATAACTTTTATAGCCACAGTTTAACAAGCCGTCCGTGCTCTCGAGCTGGCTTTTTACTACTTGGCTCTTCACATTGTGTTACTTGAAACGTGTTTTAAAAACATTTGTCAGCGGGAAATACTGGTGAGTGAATCCCAGTTTAATTAAGAAACATTTTATCAATTACGCAGAATTGAGAGCGATCACATTGTTTCTGTCTACACAATTACTCATTCAGTATTTGCCACTCGACCGGATCTATGGCTATGGTCAAATTACCCATTGGCTAACTCGTCGTCCAATGGTAATGCACTGTCATTCAGACTTACTACTACTCGTAGTAAATTTTGTATACAAAACCCCATAATACCGGCAGTAATTGAAGAACTACAAAGACTCAATCACCGCTTAATCGCATTGTAAAACATTTAAGGTTTTGTAAAACATTCCAAAAAGGTTAACAAAAAGAGGATAAACTCACATTGCTATTTTAGACTTCGCGTAAGGGTTTCCTGGGAATAATCTATAATTTACACAGATGTACATAGGTTAGTATCATAACCCTTTGAAATTATTAATGATACCCTCCCCGAGACGGCATTCCAACAACTACGTCGGGCAGAACCACGACAGTTGTTACGGAACCCTAAATCAATCGGACAGCGTAACTATTACGAATCCAGGGGTTATAATACTTACAACGGAGCAGAACCTCGCTAATTAGGGGGTATAATACCCGAGTATAATAACTCTAATTCAGAATTTTGAGAGTGAGAATGAATTGTGAACGAATTGAAATGGACAGCCGATGCGTTCTTTATATAGGTGCTGATACTGGACTCTCTCGCGGCCCGCGTAATATGAGAGCAGGGCTTACGCGGCCCGCGTTGACTCCGGGTCAACGTGTAGCTTGGCTGAGTCAATGTGTAGGCTTGACGGGTGTTGGGACACGTGGCCGCACCGGGCTGTGCCACCTTTCTAGTCCCTCGCGGCCCGCGTTAATGTTAAGGGAACTTTACGCGGCCCGCTTTAACTTATAAATCAACGACATCAGGTATCCACCTTGAAACCGCCCGCGTAAAGAGTTAGGGTGGGTCTACGCGGCCCGCCTTAACTTAAATATTAAGTTTTTATTTATTTTTAATACTATCTAATATAATTGAAGCCTGTTTTCGCATATAGGGTGTAGTTTGGAACAGTTTGGGATATTTTAAAATATATTAGGGTGTCAGAAAAATATTCGGGAGGGTTGTTATATTTTGGATACCACTCCTGGATTTATTTAATAAAATATATAGTGTACTCACACTTAAATATAGTAACCCAATTCCACTTTATCCCTACGTCATGAGACAGAACCCCAACGAATTTAGGCAGAGCCTTGACATACGTTACGGGGTCCTACGTCACTTGGACAGGGTATCAGTGATCAGAGGCTACAATACTTAAAACAGGGCAGGGCTTTATTATTATAAATTTAATAATAATAAAAATAGAAATGCAAGAGATCGAGAGGTAAAGGAAGTGTTTGAACAAATTTGGAAATGTTGAAATGATACTCTATTTACATTGGATTGTGGAAGCTTAGTGAACACGGATGTTTACTTCCACATATCTCCAAGCATTAATGTAAGAATTCAATTCTTTTCAATTACACACACTATCACACGTGCACATATTTCTTACTTGTTAAGTTTTGAATTATTATTATTATTATTATTATTATTATTATTATTATTATTTAATTATAATTAATTTAACTGCTTCATTCATTTGGCGCTTATAACTTCTAAAATATGACGTTTTATAAAATAATAAATATGCCCTTAGAACGAGAATAATTTTATCTACATTTCGAACCAACTTTCATTAAAAACAGAGTAGGTTCAAATATAATGTATTTTTATAAATTATTTATTAAATGGTTCCTATGTTTACCCAAAATATCTCATATTTCCATTGGTCAACTTACCCATGATGCATTCTTTTAATAACATAAGTTTTTATATACTTTATAAAAATTTTGGGATTGTTACAGATATACTCATTGATGACGCTCTGCTTTGTCATTAATGTTGCGCTCATTTTTGTCATTGCATTTTCAATTTCTGAATTCGTCTTTTTCAGACTATCAACTGTTTTGTTTAGAACATCATATGACTCTTTCACATACTTCACATCGGACAGTAAATCTTCTTTAATTTTCTCCAAATCAGCAATCTTCTTATCTTTCTCCTCACAAACTTTGCATGATTTTAAACACTTCAAACATGGTTTTTCAACTTCAACCATTTTTTCACTAATCTTTTCAACTTCAACAATTTTTTCTACTTCGACAAGTTTCTCAACTTCGACTATTTTTTCGACTTCAACTATTTTCTCCACCACTTTCTCCACTTCAACGAATTTTTCTACAACTTTCCCAGTCACTGGTTCAACATTTTCTTCTCCAGCTTCTGTCTTTGCTTTTTCATCAGCTAGCATTCTTGCTGCTTCCAACTCTCTCCTCAATCTGGCAATCTTCTTCTGATTCAGCATCTCCATTTTATCTGCAAAAAAGAAATTAAAGTTGTCAGGATCTAAACCTTTTCTGGCTTTATTAAGATGTTCTTCTTCATCATCAGTATCAATATCACTTCCAAGATCTGAAAAAATCGGAATTCTTTTCTGATTAGCCTCATCTTCACCCAGAATTCTAGCAACAAAACCTGAACCTGGTGGAATGTATTTATCCCAGCTGAAACCTTCAGCAACAAATTCATCATCTTGATCAATGATACCAAAATAAGCTTTCTTATTTGCATCTTCGATCATTTTACCATGAGCAGTTTTTGTATCCTTTTGTTGAGGTTGTTGATCAATCTGATGAAAAATTGATTTCTGATAATAATTGTTTTTTTCTTGATTCCCGGTTGCTTCATTGTTTTTGCATTCTCTCTTAAAATGACCCTTTCCTTTACACCGGAAACAGGTAACCTTTGATTTGTCAAAACCCAATGGAGAAGTAGCCATTCCTCGAAACTCATCTCTTCCAGTAATTTGTTGAAACTTTTATGCTCTCCTACAAGCACTGGCCAAACACCACTTCACATCCATCAACTCAAGTTCCTCTACATCAATTTGGTCATAATCTTCTTTTGTAAGCATCGGATTTCCAATCTTGCCTGAAATCAAACCTTCATAAGATTCCAACATAGCAACGAGTGATGCCATATGTTGCTTGGCTATTTCTGGAGACAAATTCTGTCCATTTTGAATGTTCAAAGTGACGTTGCATTGAAGATTTGTTGAATTCTGTTGGCGAAGACTTGATGTTGTATGATTCGGATCAAAGCTTGAATATGAAGATGAAGATCCACCACTCTGTGTCACATTACTACCCTTTGTTTCAGACGAACTGTCAGCACTATAACCAGTTTGGATTTTTGGGCTAGAGCTGGGGGTAGCCTCAAACTTGTTCCCTCTGTAATACAAACTGACATCTTGTTGAGCATTTGGATTCGTCATGATAGCAGTTTTCTGAATATCTAATTCCTGCTCTTCAATTTTCTGAATGAACTGTGCCAAATTCATACTCTGAGACTTCCTTATGTGTTTCACAATCATCAAATAAGTTCCCCACTTATGCTGTGGTAATGCTTCAGCTAGTTTATCGACCCACTCATCATCCTCTTTCTTAATGTCTAATCTTCCCATTTCCAATACTAAATGACAATATCTATCAATAGTCTGCTTTGTTGTTTCATGGTCAAAAGCTGTAAACATATCAAATGATTTCTTCAATAACGCCTTTTTGTTTTTAATCATATCTGCGCTTCCTCTGAATTTCTGAATCAATGCTTCCCAAATTGATCTAGCCGTACCATTATGTTGGAGCAAAACAAAGATATCCTCTTTAATTGCTTGCTGAAGAATACTGATCATCATTTTCTCACTTGTAAATTTCAATTTGTCACCCTCTGAATAGTCAACAATAGCTTTTTCAATTCCACGTTCATTCTTTGGTTTCTCATAATCTTTCAACAATGAACACCAAGCGTCAAATTTATAAGCTTGTACCCAGTTTTCAAAACGACTTTTCCATCCTTGAAAATCTTCAATGTACATGAGCTTTGGTGGTTTCTGATAAGTTCCTGTTTCATTCTCATTGTACACAGTTTCAGCAGCAGTAACTGGAGCAACGGGTGTCGCGAACGCATTATAAAATTCTTCAGTCATGTTTCGGCAAATTTTTAAAAAATCAAGTTTCAAACGGAATACTGATCCAAGCAAAATTACTCTTCAAACTGAATCTCTGTTCAAGCGGAATAACTATTGAAGCGAAATCACATCTATCAAACGAGATCACACTCAAACGGAATCACCCTGAAGCGAAAACACCTAATTTAGTTTGAAGCAACTCACTTTCAAACGGAATACCACCTTGAAGCGGAATAACCTGATTTCGCTTGAACGGTTTCAAACGGAATCACACTCTGAAGCGGAATCAGGTGTTTTCAAGCGGAATTGTGATTTCAAGCGGAATTATGACCTGATCTCGCTTGAAATGCTGCTGACATCATCATTTTCAATCTGTTTTCAAATGGAATTAAGTATTTGATCAAGTTTTAAACTGATTTTAGGTCCAAAACTCTCAAGAATCCATTAAAACACTGTTATGCATGTCATATGTGAAATTCAAGACTTTTTGAACGTGAAAACTAGTTCAAATTTGAAAAAAAGGTGTAGAAGTCAGAAAATAAGGCTGTTTTGGCAAGAACTCTTCTTCCTGAGCTCTGATACCACTTGTAGGATCGTTTTGTTACCCAAACGAGTCGTTCAGAAGAGCTCTAGTCTGTTTCAGAGGCGGAAACTAAGAAACAGACGTGGAAAACAGCTTGTTTCACTATTAATCGTCTTGTTTATTGATAATAACAGCTTTACAAATCAAATGACACGTCGGCAGCAGTTCGGTACCGGAATGACGAAAGTTACAACTGATTTCGTTTGGGTGCAATATATAGAGGCGAGATTCCGCTTGAAAGTGTCATTTGTCATTTCAAGCGGAATTAAGTCCTTCAAGCGGAATTAACTCAATTACAACCTAAAACCTCCTATTTTCTCGTACAACGCGCCCTGATCTAACAATTCTAATACTAGACTCGATATAAGACGAAGTCGATAGACGTATGCACCAACAAAGTCCACTTCAGGAGGGTGCCAATTCCTAGGCAATTGCTTAGTGTCTTGGCAAAGCAAAAAGCAAGTAGCCGTTTCAACATCCACTGCTAAGGCAGAGTATATAGCTGCTGCGAGCTGTACAGCCCAACTGATTTGGCTTCAAAATCAGTTGCTGGATTTTGGTATCACTGCCCTAAAGACACCTCTCATGTTGGACAGTCAGGCAGCAGAAAATATCATCAAAAATCTAGTTTCACATTCAACCACCAAGCACATTGATATCAAACATCACTTTGTGAGGGATTGCTATGAAAAAAGGTTTGATTTCTCTGCACCATGTTCCAACTAAGGATCAGCTGGCAGATGTGCTAACAAAAGCATTAGACACATCCACCTTTGAAAGCTTGATCTCTAGGATTGGCAAGTTGAACATGGACTAACAGGCAAAATCCTGTTTTTCTAAGAATAAAAGCATTAAAATGTTTTCAGAAAATCAAAAATCCACCCTTAAAATAGATAAAAATGAAATTTTCATTAAATCCTTAAAAGTCTGCCATAACCACTGTTTTTTGTTTAAAACATCTGTTCTGTGAATGTTGTCCACTGCTGAAAGTCAACCCCTGTTCTCTCATTTCCTTGATAATCACTGTTGTTCAAAATCAGTGTTTTCAACCACTGACAGGCTATCCACTGATAGTTTAAAGTCACCCACTGTCTTCATTATAACCGTTGCAACCACTGTTATTGCTCCATCAGTGGTTCCATTAAACAACTGTCTTCCATTACTCATCAGGGGTTGGCACATGGACAGTACATAGCGGTCAGATCTTTGTAACCGCTGCCACGTCAGCATTCACTTTTTCTCCTATAAAACCCTGATCAAAACCCCCAAGCAAGGTTTTCACTATCGAATCGAATTCAAAATTCCTTTCTCAAAGCAGTTATCACTCATTTCTCTCAAATCATTCCTCATCTTCTTCCTCTCGCCACTGAAATCCCATTCAAAGCTCCTCACAATTACTTGGGTCTACTCACAAAACCAAGTAACACAGAAACCTTCGGTTCCGTCATTGATATTATGTCGTCTTCAAAGTACAAAACTTTGTTGACTTCTGATGCTCCGGTTTACCTGGCAACCCAGAGGGAATTTTGGAAAAATGCGAAACTTGAATCTCAAGATAAAACGCCCATAGCCATAAATTCCTCAATAAAGGGTGTACCAGTTAAAATCACACCACAAACCATCTCTGAAGTGTTTGAACTCAATGATCTTCAAGGTAAAATTTCTTTTCCTAAAATAGAGTATCAAACAGATTTTTTAGAAATAGGGTATGTTGAGGAAATGAAAAAAGACACTTTGCAAAAAGACAGCTTTCCTCCTGCCATAAGGTTTTTGTTTAATACCCTCTTAATGTGTGTTTCTAATAAGACCACTGCTTTCAATGAAATTCCATTAAAGATCCAATACCTGGGTTATGCTATCTTGCATGGGGAAAACTTTAACTACTCCCAGGAGATCTTTGATGACTTGGTCAAAAATGTTAATAAAAAATCATTTTTACTATTTCCAAGGTTCTTAAGCTTTTATTTTCAAAAGAAATTTGCAAAGGATAATGCTCATGTGCTTATCCAGGGTGAACCTTTACAAATAAATGGCCTTACACCTGAAACATTTACAAGGCTATCAAAACCATCTTCCAAAACACAAGCAGAGGCTCCTGAGCAGAATTTAGCAGCTACCACTGCTCCTCAGACACCTGCTGCTGAGCCCACTGCTCCAGGTGATCACAGCAGCAAAACAACTGCTGTGAAACCCACACATAAATCCACCAAAAGACCAAAATAAAAGAAAACACAAAAGCCCCCCAAACGTACAAAAAAGGCAACTCTGGAAGATGAGATCCCAGAGCAACTGCCAGTGACAACACAAAAGTCACCAGAAACCAGTGCTGCTACTTCCTCACAGCAGATGGTAGAAAGATCTCAACCTGAACCTCAAACTCCTCCTACTTCTTCTAAAAAAGAACAGGTTGTAAGAACATGGACGCCACAATATGATGCTCTGGAATCACTTGATTCCATCATCCACAGCCCACTGCCCTGGGCAAATTCTATTTCCACTCCAATACTCACTGCCACAATTCCACCACAAACAAAACTTTTGTTGGATGCACTTGATATAGCTCAGACAGAAATCAGTTCCTCTTAACCACCTATCACTGAGAGCATGCCACCACAAGTGACTGAGTCTGAACTCCCTATCATTGCTAACCCACCAACAAAACCTGAGGAGGTTACATCCCTTGAGTTACATGTAACTCTTGGTGGTAGTTCAAGTGGAGTAGCTACTACAGATGTTGAACCCACTGGTTTACATCTGGGCGGTAGTTTCATCAGTGAGACTCCCTTGAAGGCAATTTCTTCATTGGGAACCAGGGTGTTTCCAGTATTTACTGGTTCACTAAAACTGGTCAACCCACCTGTAGAAAGAAGTCCCCAGTACCAAGACAAAGGGGCATCAGTAGATGACTTTTGGAATACTTTCCCTAAGTCAACTGCTGATACAACCACTGCCGGTGGGAAATCAGATGATCCCATTAACTTGGGTGATGGTTTAATGTACCGAGAATTGACGGTTAGAGTTGACAAAATTGATGCATCTGTTGTAGAAATCAAAGATATGATGCAACAGTTGTTGAAAGCACAAAAGGTACCATCCACTACTGCACCAACTCCAACAGCTACTCCATCATCTGCTTCTACTCCAAATGAGCTATGGATTTTGTTTCAACCTTTGCTCATCCAACAAAGACAATTGGCTGATCAGCAACATGAAATTCAGGTTCAAAAGATCAGAAATATCATGGAAGCTAGGTTCAAAGACACACAGGCAGATACAAAGGCCATCAAAGCTCACTTGCTAAACACCACTGGCACTGCTCCTCCCTCTATCATCTTTGTGGACAACCCACCACCAGCTGATGCCAAAAAGGGGGAGAAAATGAAGCAGTTGAAGAAAAAGGGATATGAAGATGGGTTGTACATTGCCCCAGACAATTCTAGTATGCTTGCAGACATCCCTTTGTCAGATGGTTCTAAAAAGGTTGATGTAACCTTGAATGCCATTGCTGATGCAAAAGCAAGGGTGAAAAAGGATTTGGAGGCAAAGGATAAAGCAAGGTTTGAACAGGAGAAAAGATTTTTTATGGAAATGAATGAGCAGGATACTTCTGAGCCAAAGGATGAAGAAAGTCCTGAGCCAAAAAGAAAGCAGCCCACTAGAAAAGTGCGGCAACCCAAACACATACCATCTAGATCCACAAAACATACTCCCAAACCTTCCAAAAGCTCTACACATCAATCTTCCAAACCAACAGATGTTAAAACACCTGTTGTATCAACAGCTGTTGGTACTTCAGTGGTTTCAACATCTGTTACCCAAACAACTGCCACCACTACCACTTCAACACACACGCAATCCACCGCCTTCCCGCCACCACCAAAAATCACCTCACCACCAAAAACAACTTCATTACCACCAACACCACCTGCTAAAAAGCAGAAGACATCAGGTGATACATCATCTGTTGTAATGACAACAATGGTTGAAACCCCAGTTGTTTCAACAATTGTTAGTCAGCAACCAATCACTCAAATCACCACCACTAAACCCACCAAAACACCACCAGCCTCTCCTAAACCCAAAAGGAGAAGGATGATTCTCAATGATGAACCTTCACCACCTCCTACATCTTCACAACCATTGACCCTTGTTACTATTCCAAACCCTATTCCTCTCTCTTCAGCCCAAGTTCAAAAACCAAACACTGCCATCACTCCTGCAGGTGCTCAGTACCCTTTAGAGCTTATAGCAGCTAGAGAAGAGATCAAATCCTTCTACACTGAAGATAACCCTGCTAAAAGGAGTTTGCCATCTCTTGAAGGATATCCTAGGCCAAATAACATTGAAGAATATATGAAGTTAAAGGCTCAACAAGCAGAGGATATCTCTAAAAGGAATTCACATGGTAAATCTGACAAGGAAATCCAAAGATACTATCAATATCTGCTAACTCAAGTCAGAACTTTCGAGCAGTTTGCAAAAAACCTTTGTCAGCAACTTTCAGAGAGAGATGATGTAAGTTTGAAAAAGGACTACATTGAGCATATTATGGCATTCAAGAAATACAAAGGAGACAAGGCTCAATATAAAGAATGGACAGTTGGTGAACTCAAAGAGGAGTTAGAAAGAATTGAAAAAATGAATAAAGACAAAGTTAAACATACTCCTCCAGTTTGGACAAATTATAAGAAAAATGTATCTGATAAGGCTTTAAATTTGAAGAGAATGAAAGAGGAACTCATTACTGCTGATTTTGGGTCTAGGAATCAAGTGACAAGGTGGAAAGAAGAAAATGTGATTGCTTCTTACAAAAGGCTGGAAGAATTGAGAAAGAAAAATCCTAATGTTCCACAAAAGCTTGTTTACCCTGAAGCAGAGGTTTCAACTAGACCACAAAAACTGCAAGTCAGGAAATCCACTGCTCCACCAGCTGCCATCATATATCAAAGAAGGAGACAAAAGCAGATGGATGCAGAAACACCAGAGGATCTAGCAGCAGGTGATGAAGTTATAAAAATGGTCCTCAAACAAATGATAGCTGAAAACCCTAAACTTGCTAAAGCTCAAAGCACTGCTCAGCCAGTTATCACGAGGCCACAATCTCCAAATTCCTCATCAATAAAAACTCTCCCAAGAAACCCACTGGATTCAAAAATACTAAAGTGGAAAACTGACAAACAGACCCACGTATTGACTCTGATCAAATCCAGTGGTGAAGTGAAGAAAATATCAAGGGAACAAGCACTAGGCCTGAGTGTTGAAGATCTGCAAGATATCCTTGATCTTACACTGTGCAGGGATGAGGATGATACAGATTCTTTGGACTTTGAATTGCAATTTAAAGGACAAGTCAGAGAACTGCTGATGAGGCAATAAAGTTCCACAATAATGAAGAGTTTTGGCATCATCTGTTCCAGGGGGAGATTGTTGGGATTGAACCCTACCAAAGGAACAGTTGATTAAAGCCAAAACTGGATCAGAGCAGTGGATCCAGAATAAGCAGATGTTTGTATTTCATTCTCTCCCCTTGAAAGTGGTTCTAACAACTGATGACCTTCATACACTGATCCTTTACAACAACTGCTGCCTTATAACAACTGATCAAGCCAAAAGACTGATAAAGACTAAAGTTCTGTTGCTCAATCTACTGATATGGGTCAAGCACTGCTGAAGATATAAAGTACTGCTGGAGTCACAACAGTGGAAGGAGAAAGCAGTAGTTTAGTGTATTTCTATTGTAATGTATTGTAATCAGTAGTTAGTGAGCAGTAGTTGTATTAGATCAGTAGTTACAAGTTGTTAAGAAGTTAGATGTCACTTTCATGGTGACGTCAGCCAAGATGCTTCAGTGGTTTCCTCGTGCTTATAAATAGAACAGTACCCTGTACTGTTCTATTAGCTCTTCACCACTTGTCTTCTTGTACGAACAACACTGTGAGCTCAGGCTGAGGGGGAGTTTGTGATACATGCATGCATTGTAATTGAATCTTGAAAAAAATTCAATCATTCGGTTCTATGTTAAAATGTGTGTTGAAAGCATTTCTCCTATCTAATTGTGTGTGAAAGTTTGTTTCCATTTACATTCCGCTGCAATTACATATTCATCTTCTTAATTTCTCAAACAAAAACAAAAACACAATCATAACAAACTCAGATCCTAAAAACTTAGTTGAATCGGACCTCACTATGTTGCGGTTGGCTTGATGTGTTTTGCAGTTTGCACTACGTGGGCATACTTTAAGGCTTGTTTTTTTTATTCTCTTGTATTTCACGGAATTACAGCTTTACTGAATTAATCTATGTGCTTGGAAGAAGAGATGCATGGGTCATATAACAATGTATTTTGTTAAGGATAGTGCTGATGGTGGTGGTGGTGGTGGCTGGGGTTAATGATGGTGGTGGTTGGTGTTTTTGGTGGGAGATGTAAAGTGAGGTGAAGGTAAAGAGAGAGAAAGAGCAGGTTTGATGAAGAAGGAGAGGGTAGGGGTGGGTCCCACTAATTAGATATTTTTCTTTTATTTTTTCAATATAAAAAAAGAATGGATCAAAATAACAATTTAAAGGATTTAAATTGGAAATCCCCAAAATACCCCGGGTTAAAAATGAGGTTTTTGGACGGAGTTAAGCAATATGATCAAAATGGCAACAAAAGGAAAAAGTGAAGGACACAGAGAAGAAAAAATACTATTTGGACTAAAATGACAAATTTAAACAAACCTTAAGGACTAAAATAACAATTTACTCTAGTTTTTAATTAAGTTATATTATTTGAATAGCTACAGACTTTGGTTGAAAGTTACATTTAAAGTTGTTATTGATGTTCCTCTTCTGTGAAGATGCTATTACAACCATATATTTTTTATTGTCTAAATTCAAAAAGTATAAATTTTAGTTTTTTAGTTAGATAACTTCTTTGGTCAAACCTCAATATTAGAAAAAGTAAAGGAAGTTAAAGATATATGATTCTTATAATCATCCCATAAATTCTTTAAATATATCTCTCTCATAGTGTTTATTTAAAATATCAACAATTAAAATGATTAGGTTAGAAGTTGACTACAAAGTCCAAAACTACTAAAAATGTAAAAAGTCATAAAACATCGTAATGTCAGTCATAAAACACACCAAAACCTACAATAACAGAGTGGAAATTACTAAAACACTGAAGAACCCTTACAGATAATAAAAACTTCAAAAGCACCATCAAACAACTAAGAATATAAAACATCAAATGATAATCGACATAAAACACCATGACTCAACCATTCCATAATCAGAGCCTTATCATCCAAAAGAAAAAACACAACCCGCAGATAACAGAGTGAAAATACTAAAACACCATATTCGAACCATAATATAAGTTATTTTAATCTAAAGGCTCACATCAATTTTTACATTTTTTTAGGTAAAACACAATTTATAAACGAACCCCACATATTTTTTTATTAACTTAATCATTTGATAAATTATAGTCTTCTTTATCATCTAATTATAATTGGTTGAGCGTTACACTTAAATTTGTTATTTATGTCCTTCTCCTTCGAAGATGCTCTTACAAACATATATTTTTGAGAAAAATGCTCGGATAGTCCCTGTGGTTTGCCCATTTTTCACTTTTAGTTCCTAACTTTCTAAAACTACAGCTATAGTCCCCAACTTTCGCAATTTCGTTCCCGGATAGTCCCTGGCACGGATGGGGGTTAGTTTTTGGTGTTAAGTGGATATGAAATGACCAAAATACCTCTGCTGTTAAATAATAATATCAGTAAAAGTCAACATCCCCATCTCCATCTCTTAAACCCCTACAACCACCGTAACCTCTACCATCACCACCGACTGCCACCAATCCACCATCCTAAAGATAACAAAATTCACAGCCATGATTTATACCCCAAAATTTAGAACTCAACAAAATCACAAAATTCATGAAACAGAGCAAATAAATTAAACCCATAAAACACACACAAATTGCTTCAAAATTAAACAAAATCATAACCAATTAAACAAGTTTTTTTGAAGCAAACGTGAAACAGAGCAGGTGTGTCAATACCAAACCACAAAATTAAATAAAATCATTAACTTCATAGTTATGATTTATACCCCAAAATTAAATAAAATCATTAACTACGTCGTCGCTGCCGTTACTCCGGCTAAAGCCGACTGTCAAATCGGCACAGTGGGTGGAGGAGGTGGTGGTGGCTGATTACGGTGATAGAGGTGGTGGTGGCGGATGATGGTGGCGCTGTCGCTGCCGTTACCATCGTCGCTGTCGCTGTCGGCGCCGACTGTCAAATCGGCACCGATTTGAGGTAAAAACTATACCATTCTACTCGTATTCATTGCCTGAATAAAAGCACTATAGTTTTTGAGTGGCAATCGTACCGATTGAACATGACTTTCTGAAATGAAATCACAGGGCGATTTCAAGGGTTTACACATGGAAAAAGGCACAGTGGATGGAGGAGGCGGTGGTGGCTGGTTACGGTGATAGAGGTGGTGGTGGCGGATGATGGTGGTTGGTGGTGGTTGTGGCAGTGGTGGCATGGCGGTGAGAGACGGCGAGGATGATGGGTTGGTGATGGAGGTGTTGACAGGCGGTGGGGTTTATGGTGGTGGTGGAGATGATGGTGGTGGTGGTTTAGAGAGAGAGAAAAGGGTTTGAAGGTGATGAACTGATGATGAAGAATGAATGTGGTAGGGATGTTTGGTTTTTATATTTTAAGAAAAAATATTTAATTAATTCATTTTGTTTTACTTAAGGGTATTATAGTCATTTTACATCAACTTAACTGAGAAAACTAACACCCATCCACGTTAGGGACTATCTGAGAACGAAAATTGAAAAGTTGGGGACTATAGAGGTAATTTTAGAAAGTTAGGGACTAAAGGTGAAAAAAGGGAAAACCACTGGGACTATCCGGGTTGTGTTGTGGGTAACAAGTTAATCCACTTATAATGTTAGGATTTATCTAACACTTTGGGTGGTTTTGGTAACAGATGTTAAATTTTTTTTCAGACAGGAACAACAAATTGGTTTTGGGTTTGAAAGCACCAATAGTTTCTCCAATGGAAATATGAAATATGTTTAGAAGAAAGTATTATGGAATTAATCGAACACTTTTTATAAAAGATGACTACGGGTCGGGGGACTCGTAAGTTGTAACCTATTTGACCCGTTTGCTAACATATAATTGAAGATTTACCCATTATGTTCTTAGTCCAATGAAGTACTTGGTGCGATTACTAGTTAGGGTTATAGCTATATATGAAGTTGAAGTTATCATTTTCAGTTAAGTTCGATGATATAATGTAAGTTTGTTATTTGAATAAAGTTAGGCTTCACACTATCTGTGGGAGTCATGCTATATTAGTTTGTTTTATCTATTATATATTTTCTTTATTATTGCGCCTTACTTGTCGTGGGCGTGTTTAATTTTATTATTATATTTTTTTGTGTTTTGCGCCTTTGAGTAACTAGTTTATACTTGTACAAACTGAACACTACTAGAAAATAAGTCTTTAATGACGCGCAATGTGTGTCATTAAAGGGTATAGATGACACGCGAAAACACGTCAAGGAAGCCCCCGTCATAAAATAAATATGACATGCTTTTGTGTGTCATATGTTTATGATACACATTCATGACACGCATTTACGACACACATTCATGACACACATGTACGACACACAATGCGTGTCAAGGAAAGCCCTGTCATGAATGAAATAAACGAAGATGACACACGTAAATGCGTGTCATGCTTTTTACCTGATTTTTTTTAAATCTAGAATTATTGATTTTCACATTAAAAGACAATTATTTTACCTGTTTTTTTATAAAATTTATATATTTTTTTATAATTACTAATTTCCACATTAAAAGACAATTAATCTCTCATAATACAAAATTAATTACATATTTAACAAAATAATCAACTTTATAACATAATTTTGATAAATAATACAAAATAAATTACATTTATAGCAAAACAATTAAATTTATACAACATTTTTTTATAAGATATTAACAAATATTATACAATATTTCATAAAATACTAACAAACAAAATTAACAATATTTCATTACAAGATATCATCAAATTGAACAATCTCCATGGGTACGCGATCATCAAATTGAACAATCTCTATTTGAAGACTAAGCGAAATTGAGGTGCGTCGGAGCCGCTGGCCGGTAAAACCTCCCAACACCGGTCACCGGTCGTCGCTTAACTCCGGCCTCCGCTTAATGTTGGCTCCCCAACAGTTGGCTAACATCATGTAATCCAAGTTTTTATGGCCTGAATCGAGCAAAACGAAAAAGAAAATGAAAACCATGGCAGATCTACAATATCTCGAATCAGATCTACAACCCTTTAACCCGATCTGTGTATCTTCATCACTAGATCTGATGAGGTGATGGACGAAGTCGTTTGTTGGCGGCAATAGCAAAAAAGAAACCTTCGTGTGAGACTTCGTTCAGATCTACCCGAAGTACTCAAACATTAACACCAGCACTGTCGGTACCGGAGAACTCGAGCACTAACATTTTGTTCTTCTTCGATCTTCAGTACTCGGTTAGAAATCTAACAAAAACAACAACAAAATCAGATCGAAGGTATTAACCAATTGCATAAATTAAACAACAAACGCATATGAAACTTACTGGCGAAGAAGTGGATCGCGAAGGGAAGACTTGACTTGGTTTTGTTTGGGTGAAAGAAAGGTTTTGATTTTGTTTTGAGTGAAAGAAATTAGAAATCTTGCTTTTGGTTTTGATTTTGATATGGAGGTGTGATATTAACTGAAGATAGGAATATGGACGGTCAAGATTATTCATTTCTTTATATATATGATGGCTAAGATTATGATCCGTGTGCCGCGCGTTTATTTGTTATGGTTAAACTTGAAAATATAATTGCTCCCAAAACCATTATACTTTCTTTTATAATTTTCAAACTTGATTGTTCTATAGTTTTATCTATTATTTTCAAACTTGATTATTCTATGTAGGGTGGTAAACAAGCCCAGAGGCTCGAGAGCTACTCGTTATCGACTCGGTTAAAAGCTCGAATGAGCCAAGCTTTAACGAGCCCGAGCTCGAGCCTAAAATAGAGCTCGTTAAGTTATTCAACCCGAGTTCGAGCCTGAAATAAAAAGCTCGTTTAAGCTCGCGAGCCTAATCGAGCCCAAACAAAAATTTACTTATTTTATATATAATATAATAATAAGGATTATAGCATTGGCCAGCCGAGCTCGAGCCGAGCTTTGGCTCATTTAAGCGATACTGAAGCGAGCACGAGCCGAGTTTTTAGCTAGTCTGAGGTTGTTTTTAAAATAGCTTGAGCCGAGCTCAAGCTTTGGATTTTACTTGCGAGCAGAGCTCAAGCTCAAATAAGTAGGCTCGAGCTTCATAAAAACATGACGAGCCGAGCTCGAGCCCAGTCGAGCTCGGGCTCGGCCCGGCTCGTTTACACCTCTAATTCTATGTACTTTACATGCATAGACAAATACTAACATAGACATGTTTAATGCTAAATATTTAAAATATATAAAATTTGTTAGAGTAAACTACAATTTTAGTTCATGTATGTAACACCTCGAAAATTCGTGTTCAATGAAATAACAACACGTGTCACGTAAGACAAAGAGCGTTATAAACCCGGATTTAATATAGATGTTTTGGCAGGATTTAAAAGTGTCGTCATGTTAATTTTCACCTCTGAACGACCTCATTTATAAATCCCAAGACCCCAAGTATATATTATGAACATCTAATATACCTTCAATCCAGCAAATTGATAGCAATAATTGAATTCAAAAGTGCAAGATAGGATCCTATGGAATTTCTACGATAAACCTTCATTTTCGGCACTTTCAAAGGATTCAAGAAAAACATATCAAAGTGGTAGGGTATATCACTGTTCAAGGCACATTTTAGAGGCCCCTTACTGTAAAATAATGTCCCAAATTCGGAATACCTGGTTGCCCCTTCGAATGCTTGAAAGATCAAGATTTTTTTTGCTTCAGCAGAAGGCTTGCGCACCGCAAGCATACCCTTACGGTGCGCAAGGGTCGCCCAGTAACTGAAAACGGGGCTGTTTGCAGTTATGCGCATGGAACTGATCTTTAAACGATTTTCCTCATATTTGGACGACCCCTAATTGGCTCCTAGACACTAGGGACATGTGTTAGTGATCGGGGAACATTGCTAGAGTTGTTTGTCAACAATCTATGATCTCTTGAACACTATATAAAGGGCCAAGGTTGCAACCAAATTCTTCACACCTTCCATCTGCACTTTGGATCATTTCTGGAGCTCAAGACTTCTCTCTAAGCTTCACAAATCGTGCATAGGACTTCAGTAAGTTTGCTTAACCTTTCTTAGTTAAGTTTTTGCTTAGTTTTAGCTTAAAAGTCAAACCGTCGTAATTAACGGTTGACTTAGCGATTAATCACTAATGATCCAGTGATTTGTCGAATTGAAAGTAGTTATAAGTTGGTAATTATGTGGGCATTAAACCCTTAAAAGGGCACCCTCTGATTCCCACTCTAACTAGGTCAAATGTCGGGTCAAACTTGTCATTTAAAAAGTCAACAGGATACTTATTTTCTAATTTAAGCATAATTAGCAATGTAGAACACATACAACCAGTTTGATCATTAATATAACTTGGTAATTAGTGTAAGAACATGTTTAAACATGTTCAACCCGACAATTTACTGTTTAGACCCGGTTCGGAACCGAAAGTCGCAAAGCTTTGACTTTTGCTTTGACTTCAGTTCTGACCCGTTTTGGTATGATTTAGAAATACCTTAGAGCTTCATTAGGACCAGGTTACATGCTAGTATAACCCTCTGTGATTATACACCTTGGTTCATTAGTTAACCAATTAATATGCATGATCCCGTTAATTGCTCATATGTTGACCATTATGCCCTTTTCAACTTAAAACGTGATTATTCAAAAAGTAAAAGAGTAGAAACCTTAATTACTGATAATTAAACTTGCACCTAAATTTTGACATCAGTTTGAGGTGGAGAATAAGAGTTATGCTCATTAGCGTAAATTGAAAGCTTTATGTTAATTAAACGACATAATTAACGTATAGCCTATTTAAACATACTTTTGATATCAAACTTATTACCCACTGATGTAATATATTATTTTGAGATTTTTGAAGATTTTTAATTTATTTTAGGCTGAGCATAACCTATAGTCATAGGCTTAATCCGGTAATTGTCGGTTTTGCCCTTTCGGGCTATAAAACGAGTTTTACATACCTAATTGACTCCAAACCTTTTGCTACTAATTACATATGATAAATAAATTATTTTAAGCCTTCTGGAATAATAAAAAATATCAGCTTTATGTATGGAACCCGGAAATGGCTTCTAATCGCCTTTTTAAGCGTTTTTAACGCATAGTATGTACTAGAACTATTTTAAACATACAAGGGTTGATACCTACTGATATTTTGGGTAAATTATAATATTTTAATAGTAAGCAAAAGTTGTTTAACTCAGACTTCAGTTTTGAGCTTTACGGCTTATGTGATATTACCAAAATGCCCCTACGGTGCATAGTTTGCTTCTAATTGATAAATTTCACATATATACTTTACCCTACTGTTATAACTTAGTAAACTAAGTATGTTTCCTGATTATATCAGACCTGTAACTCAGGTTAATACGTAGACTCTTTTATAACCTTGTAAATGACCAAACTACCCCTTCGGGGCATAGTTTGTGTTTAAATTCGTTTCGGGCATAATAAAAGACATCTTACTGATGTCACAACATATTTGAAGCATATTAACTTAGGAAACCTGTATATGGCTCTCATGAATACCCGTTACGCTTATTATGCGTTCGGTTCGGTTTATGTAACTAGTTTGCATAAATTAGCCGAAACGGGTCAAACCTTCTCGGTTTTATCTCAAAATCCAGAATGTGTATAATATACCCATATTAAACAAGTCTTCAAACTTGTTGGATCTAAATCACATTCTATCCGGTCTTCGCTTAATCATGCGTACGAACCGTATCTTTGAAACTAACCGGTCTAAGCTTAAGCTTAATTAAAGACCCGTTAGGATTCTAATAGGTTATTATAAACCTTCGTTCCAGATTAGGAGGACCAGTAAAAGCTACTTGCATTTGCTTATTGTGATTATTACTTTTCTCAGTTAAATACTTTTAACTTATTTTCCCTATACGGGCTTGGGTTACGGTATATAAAATACCGCTTGGTCGGGCATTAAATCTTCCATCGTTTGGTGGTTAATTGAATAATTTAATCGGCCCGTTTAAATCGTTTTGTTTACTTAAAGCCTTTGGGGGGTTAATGACCATGTCCCGGATATCCTTGGCATCATTTTACGAAATGGCCACGACCTAAGCGCGGAGTGTAGGCGTACACTCGTCAGTGCATAAATAGTTGATGTGGTGTGTCTATTGATCTTTAACCCGGCATGCTCCGGGCTACTGAACGCATAAGGAACATGTAATTCATTTACAAGATTATATATTTAAATAATTATCCCAAGTTATAAAATGTTTATGCCACGTGCATCCAAATCAATTTTTAATCATTTTTAAAATGAGTCAGTTGAATGTATTTACCAGTGTAAACTAACGTATTTTCCCAAAAAGATTAAATGCAGGTACTAAGCGTAATAGGCTGGATTCTCTCCTTAGCATCAATAAAGAGTCTCGCAAGCTTAAGATGCATATCGTCTGTTGAACTACTGTTTCCTATTTATTTCGATCTGTCTGTGGATAAACTTTCAACTGTTTGTGATACACGATATTACAATATTTTATTCGGTTGAAATATATCTTTCAATTGCTTCCGCTGTGCATATTAAATATTGTGTTGTTTGACTATTATGTTGCCAACCACGTCACGATACTCCCCACCGGGCCCACCGGTGACACGTGGAAATCGGGGTGTGATAGGTTGGTATCAGAGCCAACGCTGAGTGAATTAAACACTAGCCTTTTGTGTTTAATCTCAGTTACACAATTGCACATTTCAAAAACTTTCGAGTCTAGACAAATAACATAGGACAAATTCTACTTTGTTTTGTTTTGTTTTGTCCATTATTTTATATATTCTTGTTGTTATCTCATGTTGGATTGACAGGATTAATTATGCCGCCAAGATTCTTTCGACGAAGAGGACGAGGCAAGGGGCCAATCACCGCCCCCAATGACGACGAGGTAGGACCTTCGCACATGCGAGCTCCTACCACCACTGCGAGTGCTGACCCTAGAGAAAACCAAAGGAACCTTTTTGAACCTGCTAGACGATCTGTCTCGCACAGTTCGACACCTCCCATTCACAACTCTTATGGGCCACAGTCGGAAAATGAGCCCGACAACCCTCAACCTTCTTACATACCTCTTCAGCGATCCCTATCGCATAATTCCTTTGGTAACCCCACACCTGTTTTTAGGGGCCGGTTTAACCCGGCAAATTACATACAAGAACCAGTGGGTTTTAACCCATTGGGGCCAGAGGATCATTACTCCGGCGATCATGCAGAGGATATGGACTTGGACACCGATCCCGTCGAGCCCGCAACCGGAACTCCCAACCATCCCATCGAGGTCTCGGATGGTTCATCTTTTCACGGATCACCCTACCATGGTCTGGACAGTTACATGGCGCGATTTAACCAGCACGAGTGGTACTTTACACCCTCGCACCATTCGTCGCCTCACCACCAGCAGCAGCAACAGCAGGATCCCTCTGAGGATTCACGATTTGTGGCAGTCACGCCACCACCTCCACCGCCACCAGTTCAGCCGGCACCTCCACAACCGCCGAGGCGTAGGAGAACCGGAGCGCGGATGTCCCCACGAGGAGGAGATTTTCATTTCAGCTCTCCTCGACAATCAAGTGGCAGTCATTATCCGCTACTTCAAGAAGATCCACAAATGGGTGGACCTTCGAACCCAGTTGCACAGCAACCACCACCGATGGGTTTTGATAACCCGATTCCAGCATACACGGGTTCTATGGCGTACAACCCATTTGAGCCGCCAGCTCACACCAACTATGGTTACGCTGAAGCCGACCCATACATGGTAGCGGCCAATTACAACGCTTTTAACCCGGAAGGACCGTATGGAGCTCCTTGGGGAGCAGGATACCCAACTCATGGGTACCAGATACCTGCCAGACCTATAATACGGACACAATCGCAGCCGCCACGGTTTTCTCCCCCAGAACGGGAGGAAATTCTTCAGAGACTGGACCAGGTTGAACGAGACTTTCACCGAGATCGCAGGGAGCGACAGACCTTCTTCCAAGGATTGACTAGCCTAATAAAAGGGAAGAGCAAGAAGGACCATTGAATCCTTCCACTGTTGTTGTAATTTTTCTTGTATCAGTTGAACCCCTGCGTGGGCCTGTCTTGCTGTATTAGCCCCTGTGTGGGTATGTATGTTCGTTTGTTTTGACCCCTGCGTAGGTCTATCTTTCTGTTAACCCCTACGAGGGTATGATGTTTGTTTAAGTCCCTGCGTGGACTAGTATGTTGTTTGACCCCTGCGTGGGTAAGTTGCTTGTTAAAAAGTCCCGTTTAGGGCGACGTGTAACCTATTAATAATTAATGGAGTGTTATGTTTATAAATTTCATTTTGCTATTATATGCATAAATATATTACATGAAATAAATAAATCAAAATCATTCCTTTTAATAAAAATCTGCCTAATAATTATTTAATAAGAATCTTAAGAGTGAAACCTAGCCTGAATGTCATTGTGAAGACCTGGCCATGATGGTAAGACCTGTTTAAAAGATTCAAATCCCTGTTAACATCTGAAAACGTGTTAACGCTCCTGGCAGATGTGATTCGTTAAAATCACACACGTCATTTGTATAAGGATTCTTCAAAAGATTCCTAACCCAATTTAATGATATCTGAATCATGGGTTTAAATCATCAATTAAGATGATCATATTTTGACCATACGTTGGTAATATAGTGCCTACGGGCCTTGCTCATTTCTACATGAGCCAAAGGACAGTGGTAGCTATGACTCCCTGTCCGAAAAAGGTAATGAACTATGTTCAAACCTTAAAAGCTTTGATTCTCTGAAATCATAGCTTATAACTTATAAATGTCCTTGTGACTAGGCCTTTATGTGCCACTAATAAAACTATTATTGTTTTATAATTAGGATAAATTATAATAGAAATCCTAAATAAAAGTGATTAATAAATTAACCAAATATGGTCTCTGTTACCATGGTTAATGAATTGCCATAAAAGACAATTCCATAATAAATTCCCAAGTAAACAATTGTCCTTGTTTTATGTAACAGTTCAATTAAATGGTTGGCTCAGATGAAATAAATAGCCACCCAAGGGAAAATACTGATAACGGCCGGATTAATCTAACGGGTGCTGAACTGAAAGCGTTAGTAGACGACGCAGTTACAAAGGCCTTGGAGCGGCAATACGAAGAGTATAGTGGGACTCGAAGTAGGACCCTATCTACGCCGCATTCGAAGCCTCCTTCCAAGAAGGAAGAACCCAAGAAAGATGATGATAGACTCTCCTCAAACCACCACAGTGCTCCATCTCAGCAGATTGTACTAAATCAAGAACCCCGTAACAAGGGTTGCTCCTATAAATACTTTGTTTCATGCAAGCCCAGGGATTTCACTTGGGAAAAGGGAGCCATTGACTGCATGACGTGGTTAGATGATATGGACACCATTGTGGATATCAGCGGATGCGCTGAGAGGGATGTGGTCAAATTTGTGTCGCAATCTTTTAAGGGCGAGGCTTTAGCCTAGTGGAGATCACTGATTCAAGCCACCGGGAAAATCCCATTGTACAACATGTCTTGGGAACAATTCGTTGCCCTCATCAGGGAAAATTACTGCCCCAAGCATGAGGTTGAGAAGATAGAGTCTGATTTTCTATCATTGGTAATGACAAACCTTGACTGTCAAGCTTACCTCACGAGCTTCAACACAATGTCCCGGTTGGTTCCGTATCTGGTGACCCCGGAACCAAAAAGAATAGCTCGTTTTATCGGTGGTTTAGCCCTGAAAATTAAGGCAAGCGTGAAGGCCTCTCAGCCAGCTACTTTCAGATCTGTAGCGGATATATCTCTGTCCCTCACTCTGGACGCGGTCAGACAAAGATCGCTGAGGAACAAAGATGCTGAGAAGAGAAAACGTGAAGATGATAATTCACGGAGGTCGAGCAAGAAGTACCGTGGAAACGGTGACAACAAGAGGGGGTCTGAGTCAAGGAAAGATGGGCATCAGTCTGGTGAGAAGCCCAAGTGCAAGATTTGCAAGAAACAGCACTTTGGAAAGTGCAGACTCGAATCGAACTCGCATACTCAGTCAAGAACTTTTGCTTGCGGGATATGCAAGTCCAAGGAACACAAGACCTTGGATTGCAAAAAGCTGAAGGATGCAACTTGCTACAGCTGTAACGAGAAAGGGCACATTAAAACCAACTGCCCTAAATACGCCAAGAAGCCTGAAGAGGCCAAGAAGACCAATGCTAGGGTCTTCAGAATGGATGCGAAGGAAGCGGTTCTAGACGACAATGTGATTACAGGTACTTTCCTTGTAAATCATGTCTATGCAAGAGTACTTTTTGATTCAGGCGCTGATAAGTCTTTCGTAGATCATAAGTTTTGCAAATTGCTGAATTTACCTGTCAAAACCTTGAGTATAAATTATGAGGTAGAGTTAGCAGATGGCACCATAGAAACCGTCTCAACTGCGTTAGATGGATGTGTTATATCCATTAAGAACCACTCTTTTCCTTTGTCACTACTTCCCTTTAAGTTAGCCGGTTTTGACATAGTTTTGGGTATGGACTGGTTATCTCATAACCAGGCCCAAATTGTCTGCAACAAAAAGCAAGTGGTGATTAAGACTCCGTCTGGTGAATCACTTACCATTCGGGGAGATACCCAGTATGGACTGCCTGAGCAAGTGACTATGCTCAAGGCTTCCAAGTGTTTAAAGAAGGGTTGTGTCATCTACATGGCACAAGTGATTATTGATGAGCCTAAACCGAAGATAGAAGATATCCCCGACATTTCTGAATACTCTGGAGTTTTCCTGAAGAACTACCTGGTTTACCACCAGATAGGCAAGTCGAATTCAGGATTGACATCATCCCTGGGGCAGCACCTGTTGCTAGAGCTCCTTATAGGTTGGCACCAACGGAGATGAAAGAATTGAGAACGCAACTAGATGAGTTGCTGGCCAAAGATTTCATCAGACCTAGTTCGTCTCCTTGGGGAGCACCAATTTTGTTTCTCAAGAAAAAGGATGGATCGATGCGTCTGTGCATCGACTACCGTGAGCTTAATAAGGTTACGATCAAGAATAGGTACCCATTGCCCAGAATCGATGATCTGTTCGATCAACTCCAAGGGGCAAGCTACTTCTCCAAGATTGACTTAAGGTCAGGTTATCATCAACTGAAGGTTAAAGATGAAGATGTACACAAGACTGCATTTAGGACTCGTTATGGTCATTACGAGTTCCTAGTGATGCCTTTTGGGCTCACAAATGCACCTGCCGCATTCATGGATCTCATGAATCGCGTCTGCAAGCCCTACTTGGACAAATTTGTCATCGTCTTCATAGACGACATCCTCATCTACTCGAAGAACAAGGCTGATCATGAGAAGCATCTTCGATGTATTCTTTCATTACTTCAGCAGGAGAAGCTCTATGCCAAATTCTCTAAATGTGAATTTTGCCTTCGAGAAGTCCAATTTCTTGGACATGTGGTTAGCGAACGCGGAATCCAGGTAGATCCCGCTAAGGTTGAAGCTGTCATGAATTGGCAAGAGCCAAAGACGCCTACAGAGATCCGTAGCTTCCTGGGATTGGCAGGATATTACAGGCGTTTCATTGAAAATTTTTCAAGGATTGCTGCACCCTTAACTTCCTTGACTAAGAAGAAAGTAAAGTTCGTTTGGGGC
Source organism: Helianthus tuberosus (assembly GCA_030545235.1). Taxonomy (NCBI): domain Eukaryota; kingdom Viridiplantae; phylum Streptophyta; class Magnoliopsida; order Asterales; family Asteraceae; genus Helianthus; species Helianthus tuberosus. Next base: position 67,131,292 of record CM060447.1, read on the forward strand.
CCTAAGCAGCAAGAATCCTTTGATATCCTTAAACAGAAGTTGAGCAATGCTCCTGTATTGACATTACCTGATGGAATCGAAGAATTTGTAGTTTATTGTGATGCATCGCACACTGGCATGGGATGTGTACTTATGCAGAAAGGCAAAGTTATTGCCTACGCTTCAAGACAGTTAAAAGTGCATGAAAAGAATTACACCACCCATGACTTGGAGTTGGGTGCCGGTGTATTTGCACTGAAGCTATGGAGGCACTATTTATATGGAATCAAGTGTGTGATCTATTCTGATCACAAGAGCCTCCAGCACCTGTTTAATCAGAAGGATTTAAACATGAGGCAACGCCGTTGGATGGAGACTTTAAATGATTATGATTGTGAAATCAGGTATCATCCCGGCAAGGAGAATGTAGTCGCTGACGCCTTGAGTCGAAAGGAAAGGGTGAAACCAATCCGAATCAATGCCAAGAGCATTGAAATAAAGAACAGTTTGAATGAAAGGTTGTTAGCTGCACAGAAGGAAGCTGTGTTGGAAGCTAACTATCCTAACGAAAAGCTAGGAGTAACTGAGGAGCAGTTATCTCTCGGCAAGGATGGAATTCTGAGACTGAATGGACGAATATGGGTTCCAATTTATGGAGGACTTCGAGATGTCATCCTCCAGGAGGCCCATAGTTCAAAATATTCCGTTCATCCTGGAGCTGATAAGATGTACCAGGATATAAGGACGAACTATTGGTGGATAGGCTTAAAGAAGTCTGTAGCTACCTATGTAGCTAAATGCTTGACGTGTGCGCAAGTCAAAGCAGAACATCAAAAGCCGTCAGGTTTGCTACAACAGCCTGAACTTCCTACGTGGAAATGGGAAATGGTAACTATGGATTTTATCACCAAGTTACCTAAAACAAGGAAAGGAAATGATACCATTTGGGTGATCGTAGACAGACTGACTAAGTCAGCACATTTCTTACCCATCAAGGAGACTTATAGCTCCGACATGTTAGCCCAGTTGTACGTGGATAAGATTGTAGCCTTACATGGCATACCTGTGTCTATTATCTCTGACAGAGATACTAGATACACGTCACATTTTTGGAAAAGCTTCCAACAATCTTTCGGCACGCGTTTGAATTTTAGTACGGCTTACCACCCTCAGACTGACGGACAGAGTGAGCGTACCATCCAGACATTGGAGGATATGCTACGTGCATGTGTAATTGATTTAGGTGGTAGTTGGGATAACCACCTACCATTGATTGAGTTCTCTTATAACAATAGCTACCATACCAGCATCAAGGCTGCGCCTTTCGAGGCTTTATACGGTAGAAAGTGTAGAACGCCCGTTTGTTGGGCGGAAGTTGGAGACGTCCAATTATCAGGACCAGAGATAATCTTTGAAACGACGGACAAGATTGTCCAGATTCGTGACCGTCTCAAAGCTGCCCGAGATAGGCAGAAGAGCTACGCGGATCCAAAGCGTAAATCTTTTCACTTCGAAGTAGGTGACAAAGTGTTGCTTAAAGTATCACCCTGGAAGGGGGTGATGCGATTTGGTAAGAAAGGCAAGCTAAGCCCGAGATACATAGGACCTTTCGAGGTCATCGAACGTGTCGGGTCAGTTGCCTATAAGTTAAACTTACCTGAAGAGCTCAGTAGTATACATAATGTATTCCACATCTGCAATCTGAAGAAGTGCTTCGCTGATGAATCACTGGTCATACCACATACAGATGTGCATATAGATGAGAGCTTAAAATTTGTGGAAAAACCATTATCGATCGAAGATCGACAGGTTAAGAAGCTTCGAAGGAAGCATGTGCCTATTGTAAAGGTAAAATGGGATGCCCGTAGAGGTCCCGAATACACGTGGGAGGTTGAGTCCACAATGAAAGAAAAGTACCCTTACTTGTTTCAGTAAATCTCGAGGTCGAGATTTCTTTTAAGGGGGTGAGGATGTAACACCTCAAAAATTCGTGTTCAATGAAATAACGACACGTGTCACGTAAGACAAAGAGCGTTATAAACCCGGATTTAATATAGATGTTTTGGCAGGATTTAAAAGTGTCGTCATGTTAATTTTCACCTCTGAACGACCTCATTTATAAATCCCAAGACCCAAGTATATATTATGAACATCTAATATACCTTCAATCCAGCAAATTGATAGCAATAATTGAATTCAAAAGTGCAAGATAGGATCCTATGGAATTTCTACGATAAACCTTCATTTTCGGCACTTTCAAAGGATTCAAGAAAAACATATCAAAGTGGTAGGGTATATCACTGTTCAAGGCACATTTTAGAGGCCCCTTACTGTAAAATAATGTCCCAAATTTGGAATACCTGGTTGCCCCTTCGAATGCTTGAAAGATCAAGATTTTTTTTTTGCTTCAGCAGAAGGCTTGCGCACCGCAAGCATACCCTTACGGTGCGCAAGGGTTGCCCAGTAACTGAAAACGGGGTTGTTTGCTGTTATACGCATGGAACTGATCTTTAAACGATTTTCCTCATATTTGGACGACCCCTAATTGGCTCCTAGACACTAGGGACATGTGTTAGTGATCAGGGAACATTGCTAGAGTTGTTTGTCAACAATCTATGATCTCTTGAACACTATATAAAGGGCCAAGGTTGCAACCAAATTCTTCACACCTTCCATATGCACTTTGGATCATTTCTGGAGCTCAAGACTTCTCTCTAAGCTTCACAAATCGTGCATAGGACTTCAGTAAGTTTGCTTAACCTTTCTTAGTTAAGTTTTTGCTTAGTTTTAGCTTAAAAGTCAAACCGTCGTAATTAACAGTTGACTTAGCGATTAATCACTAATGATCCAGTGATTTGTCGAATTGAAAGTAGTTATAAGTTGGTAATTATGTGGGCATTTGTAACACCCTAAATTTTTTTACTAGAATTATATTCTAGATTTATACATTTTTATACCAAAAGATACTAGATTTACATAAATTTTTAGTAGTATCAAAAACATAGTCAACACTTGACTAAATTAGAACATCCAAAGTTGTTTGAGAACTTATATACAACCCATACACAAAAGCTTTAAAGATTCAAAGCGTAGCGGAAGCTTAGACATGTAGTGTTCGGTTCTTCAAAAATCACTTGATCGTCACCCGTAAGATCTACCAAATTCACCTATGATTCAAAACCATTAAATCATTAGTGTTGACATTGTTATATAATATGACATAAAGATTAACAACACATATGAAATATCAAACATATTAGAGCTTTTCTGGGTTCACCGTAAATTACGGTATCACCGTAATTTACGGTGAGACCTGGAACTGTCTGATCACCGTAAACCAGTAGCGAATTACCGTAATGCTCATGACTTCTACCGTAAATTACGGTATTACCGTAATTTACGGTGGATACTGGAAATTCATGAATCTTGTTTGGTTTGTTCATTTTACTCAAACCAAATTCACGGATTTCGTTTTTATAAGAAACCAATACATCAAATTTTCTTATGTCAAATATATATCAATACGTTAATCAATATCAAAGAATAATCCGACCTATTTCAAAGTAATAATCATGCTCCACTTGATTAATCGACCCGTTTGGCTTGTCTAAGGAAATCCTCCTCTAAGACGACTACTAACGGGTTCCAACCAGTATTTAACCTATCTATAGATATAGCGACGTTCATCGCTTAATTCCGACTCGACTTTTGTACAACAAAGAATTACAATGTACTAGACAACCAAATTTAACTCAAAAGTAACAAACCAAGTTACATACCTTAGCACACGCCCTTCAACCGTGAGTCACCACCGGCTTGTCCACTCGACGTTCCGGTATCTTGTCCTATAGAGTTCAATGTTATCTTGTTTAGAACTCTTTGTAAACCATATTTCACATAATAGTTAAAACATCGCGATTAGGCGTTTTAACTACAAAATTCTAATTTTCAAGTCTTCTTTGAGGCATTTCAACAAACACTTCATATGCAGAATTTTTATACCTTTAGTAATCAACTTCTTAACTTGCTAATTGGCTAACTTGACAACAATAAAGCCCTCCTATAGTGTTTTAAGCATCATATCTTTCTGAAATCACTTTCAACAATCAAATTACACTAGAATAATCATCCTAAACCCTAGTGTTCATCTTCATCTTGTAAAACCCACAACCCACCTTCAAGGTGTTCATGGAGCTTTCTGAATTTGGTCATGATTTCTCAAATAGTTAGCTAGGTTTTACTTCTAAACACCTAATCAACTTTAATCTAACCAAATAACACACATGCAAGCATCTAATTTCAGATTTTCAAAATCATGAGAATTTCAAGTTGATAGATTTCATCAAATTTCACATACCTTAGAATCCTCTTGCAATGAGGATTACGATTCTAGGCTCAATTCTCGATTTCTACTTGGATTAACCCTTCAATTTGCAAGATTATGAGATTTTAGGGTTTTGGAGAAGTGGGTGTCGCCCCCTGTGATGTTCTGGTCGACCAGACCCTTGTAAAAGGGGTGTTTGGTTTATTTTTATTTAGTAAATTAAATTTAGTTTCAAATTTAGCAATTTAGGCCCCTCAACTTTGTTCAACATATCTTTTAGTAGCTCTAAACCCTATTATAGGCTATTTCTAGTAAACTAACTAACTAGGTTAAAATTCTAGTTAGTAAATTCTTGTCTATTTATACTTTATAGTTCCAATATAAAGTTTTATATTTTCGGGGTGTTACAAGTCCACCCCCCTTAAAAGGGTTTCGTCCCCGAAACCGATTTACGTACCAAATAAAGTAGGGTGAAGTCGTCGCATCTCCTCTTCGGACTCCCACGTAGTGTCCGAACCCTTTCTATGCTCCCATTTAACCTTGACTTGTTCAATTTGCTTATTTCGTAAACGTTTGACCTTTCTGTCTAAAATTTCAACCGGTCTTACCGCATAATTTAGACTATTATCCACTTCGATATCATCGTAATAGATATAGGTCGTTTCGTCTGCTAGGCACTTTCTTAATTGAGATACGTGAAACGTGCCATGGATCCCACTCAGCTCCTCCGGTAGTTCAAGACGGTAAGCTACCTTGCCAACTCTTCCGATAATTCTAAATGGCCCGATAAACCTTGGGCTTAACTTCCCCTTCTTTCTAAATCTAATAACACCTTTCCTTGGGGACACTTTTAGCATGACCATGTCACCGACTTGAAATTCAATTGGCCTTTTCCTTTTATCAACATACGCCTTTTGCCTGTCTTGAGCCGCTTTCAAGTGTGCCCGAACTTTATCGATCTTTTCGTTCGTGGCTCGTACTATGTCTTGGTGGGCGAGTTCACGTGGACCCACTTCACCCCAACAAACCGGGGTTCGACACTTCCTACCGTAAAGCAGTTCGTATGGTGCCATTTTAATACTAGATCGGTAACTGTTGTTATACGAAAACTCGACTAACGGTAGGTGAACATCCCAACTGCCTCCAAAGTCGATTATACAGCTCAAAACATGGAGTCGCGCAAAATATTTCAAACGATAAGGAAGCAGGACCCCGACAGGTTTCATGTTCTGAAAGACGTTCAAAACGTTGTGGCGAAGATTAGAGCCGAACAAAGACAAGGATTGACTCCCATGCAGTCACTAGAAAACAAGCTGATAAACAACGACTTTATTTACGAGACACGGGAGGAACCCGGAACAGAGATCTTCTTTCTTCATCGGTACTCGAGAGACATGTGGCGTGCATTCCCCCACGTCATGCTGATCGATGCGACGTACAAGACAAACATATACAATATGCCCTTTATCCAGATTGTTGGTATGACGCCTACCAACAAATCGTTTATTATCGCGCATGCCGTTGTTAGTAAAGAACGGGGTGATAACTTTGTGTGGGTGCTTGAGAGGGTCAAGTCAATGTTGGATGAATGCATGGAGCCACGTGTGATTTTAACCGATAGAGACCTAGCCCTTATGGGCGTGTGTGCTAAAGTATTTCCAAACGCCTCCAGGCTTCTTTGCAGGTGGCACATACAACAGAATGTTATGAAGCACTGCAAGGGTGCCTTCACAGACGAAGACTGGAAGAAATTTTTGTCATTCTGGGGGACATTGATTGAGTCTCCATCCATACTCATCTACGAGTACCACTTGCGCAACATGCGACAACGACTTGTGGAGTGCAAACGTTCTAGTAAGTTTTTATAATAACATACGACTCACATATGCAAATTTTATTAAATTATTTTTACGTTTTAGGAGTCTTTAAATACGTGTACGATAACTGGCTAAAAGACTATAAGGAGATGTTCGTCTTTGCGTGGACTGATAAGAGGCGCAACTTTGGTAATCGTACCACAAACAGAGTTGAGAGCCAACACGCCAACTTAAAGAGATACGTTGAAGATAGGAGCTCGCTCGACCGTATAGTTGGTTGTGTCCATGATATAGTTGAGACACAGTTCGGGGCTAAAAGGTCATTTCCTAGGCTTATTTCAGGGGCTAAAAGGTCATTTCCTAATCCACAGACGCCTCGTATAGATCTAGACCCCTCGTCTATTTGAGCGGGTTTTTGAAATTTTGAATTTTGAAAATTTGAAAATCAAAATTTGAATTTTTTGAATTAGGACGCCTCGTATAGAGCTATACGAGTCGTCTACAGTGTCTGCAACAATTATTTTTTTAAATTTTGAATTTTGAAAATATTTTATGTTAATTACCATTTTGCCCCTGTAAAGCCCCCAGTATAGACCATTAACAGGGGCTTAAAAGTAATTTTGAAACCCCAGACGCCGCGTATAGAGCTATACGTGTCGTCTTGTGAGGCGGCAACTTTTTGAGATTTTTTGTTTTTTAATTATTAAAAAAAGTTTATTAAATTACCATTTTGCCCATGTAAAGCCCTCAGTATAGGCTTTATTCAGGGGCAAAATGGTAATTAACCATTCCAGAAATATCTTTTTGGAATGGTTAATTACCATTTTGCCCCTGAATAATGCCTATACTGGGGGCATACCAGGGGCTAAATGGTCATTTAATAAAAAAGGAAGACGCCTCGTATAGAGCTATACGAGGCGTCTAGGCCTCGTATAACACAGGGGGGGTCTAGACGAGGCTGCTTTTAACCCCCAAACAAAAAACAAACACACATACGGAGAATACACCTCTATACGCCTCGGATACGTATTTCGACCGGATTTTCGAAGATTTGAAGCATCACCGGTACGTATTTCGCCCCGTAGTTTAGTATTTTTGCCATGTTTTTGCCTTTAGACCGTAGGTTTGCCCTGAAATTTGATTTTTGTGGGGTTTGGGGGTTTGAGTTTTGAGGTTGAAGATGAATGTGGAAGAACAGGACGCCGAGTATAGCCCTATACGAGGGCTATACAAAAATAATAATAAATAACAATAACAATAATAATAAATAATAGTAATAATAATAAATAATAATAATAATAATAATAATAACATTAACAATAATAATAACAACATTAATAATAACAATAATAATAAAACTAATAATAATAATTAATTAAAAAAATCAAATTACTATTATTTATTATTATTGTTATTGTTATTGTTATTTATTATTATTTTTATTTATTATTATTATTATTATTATTGTTTATTATTATTATTATTATTAATTATTATTATTTATTAATTATTATTATTTATTAATTATTATTTTTTTTAATTAATAATATTTATTAATTATTATTGTTAATTATTATTATTATTCTGATTTATTTATTATTGTTTTTATACGTATACGTTATTTACCTGCAGATTGATTATGGAGGGCGACGACATTCAGATAGATCTTGGTGAGCCACTGCCGATTCAGCCGGTTCAGGAGGGTCCACGACGGAGGCGGCGGCCGGCTCTGGATACGCTTCAGGGTTGTCCGTACCTAGAGTTTCCCGACGGCACCGATGCCGCCCGCCATTGCCAGAAGCTCAGGAGGATGTACATTGGATCGCATGCATCGATCGACTGGGATGCGATGGACCAGCTTGCTGAGACGGATATAGTGCGTCGGTTTATACCTCTCGATTCGCCGTGGCATCGTCTTTTTGATTTGGCGCACACGCCGACCTACAGGGAGCTGCTGGTCGAGTTCCTTTCGTCATTCACATTTCACCCTCCTGGGGTCCCAGTGGCGCTTCCGTACCCAGATGCTCCCCCTCCGCCTGAGATTTCTTTCAGGCTCGCTGGCGTTTTGCGTACGATGACGCTAGCAGACTTTGCGGTGCGTTCTGGTTTATACATGCAGGGGGAGATCGAGACTGAGATTTACACAGCGGGGCAAGTGGTGGTTGACAAACCCATTCTTCTAGGGTTTTGGCAGGTGATTGCGGGGCCAAATACTTGGGAGCACGACAAGTCGAAGGGGAGGGTGTCGTTTGTTAGTGACCCACTGTACAGGTACGTACGTTTATTACGGCAATTATTGTGATTATGTGCATTGTTTATTAATCTCTGTTTCTGTATTTCGCTAACACTATCTGCAGGTATCTGCACCATTTGCTCGCTACTTCGATTTCAGCGCGCGGCTACAGCCGTGAGTGGTGTACGACCACAGATCTTTTTTTCCTTTATTGTTTGTTGTATAGGAGGCCGTGCGCGCTAGCACACGGTCTAGCCCAGTACTACGCCTCCGCCCATCACCGACAGGAGCGCGGATTTTTGTATGGCGGGGCGTACGTGACCGTCATTGCCCGTTCATTTGGCCTCGTACTGCACGAGGACCCACATCTACGGACGCCGCCAGTCATGCCGACGCGGATGGGCATGCAGTCGCTGTGGGGGATGAGGGTAATCAGGAGGTTCCCAGTTGGCCCGCGGTTTAAAAACCGCGACGGGGGCATATGCAGCAGCAGGATAGACGCGAGAGAGAGGGGTTACCCGCGATACCGCTCCCACCACCTCGAGCACCACATCAGCAGCAGCAGCCGCAGCAGCCAGATTCGGATTCGGATTCGGATGCATAGACCTGTTGTTGTTTTTATTTTTATTATGGATGTACAAACTTATCTTATGTATTTTTGTTATGGATGTACAAAGTTATCTTATCTATGTCATATTTATGTTTGTTTTCAATTATTCGGTTACTTAATGATTGTTGTCTTAAATTGAGATAATACGGAAACAAAATATGTTTTGAATATAATACGGAAACAATATATCCCCTGAATATAATACGGAAACAATATTTGAACGAGATAAAATTTTAATCGGAAGAATAATATTTAAAAAAGTAAAATGTAAAAAACATTATAATATTTAATCGATATAATATATTTAAAGAGCCGATTTTTAAAATAGTTCATTTTAAAAAATCAAAAACTTTTTTATAGTGTAAAAAAAAAACATAACTTTTTTTAAAAACAAAAAAATTTTCAACCAAAAAACACATCTTCAAAAACTATCCAAAAAACCATACCAAAACCCACCAAAACACCCCTCATTTCAGCCAAAAAAAATTCCCAAGTCTAGACGCCTCGTATAGCTCTGTACGAGGCGTCTAGAATCCTTAAACTTTGTGCCTGACACTCTCTCAGACCCCATTGAATTCAGTGCTTAGACGCCTCGTATAGACCTATACGAGGCGTCTAGGGCACAAAAGGTGTGAAAATAGGCGCGATAGGTGTCCAAATATCTCCAGCCATTCAAAATCCCAATCCAAGTCTGGTTGAGATTGAAATACATCACAGATAACAAATGGCTTAGCCTTTTCCCCAATGTTTCATAAAATGTTTAAGTTGATTATCCTTGAAGTCCTGCTTGGTGGAAAAATATAAACCTACTTCACCATTTCCATCATTTAACAAGGATGGTGAAGAGTCAGATAACTCGCTGAGTTTCATGAAGTCTTCTACTTAATGGGTTATCTAAATCTTCACCATCCTTGTTATGTGATGAGAATGATGAAGATGGTTTGTATTCTTCTACCAAACAAGAATTCAAGGATAATAATCTTGAACATTCTATTAGGCATTAGGGAAACTATTAACCGTGGTTATCCGAGATGTGTTTCAAAGTCAACCAGATTTGAATTCGGATTGTGGATTAATGTTATGTGAGTACCTTGTAAGGAGTGTTGAATCTGAAGCAGCACCAAAACTAGATCTTCAAAAGCACCCTTGACTTGTATAAAAACTAGGGATGGCAATCAAACCCGAACCCGATGGGTAAACCCGAAACCCGACACATTTGGGACGGGTTTGGGGTCAGTTCATTGGGTTTGGGAATAGTTTTTATTTTTTTCGCGGGTTTGGGATGGGTTTGGGAATTAGTGATATACCCGTTTACCCGACCCAATTACTCGATAAAGTGTACCCGTTTATCCGATTGTATACCCGATATAATTTCTTTTATATTATTAATATGTATATATATGATACATCAATTTTTTACACATATAGGTATTTTATTCCGTATACATTGTTGTTATTTTATATATATTTTTATAATAACAATACAAAATGTAACCGGTTAGTAGTTACCCGATAGATACCCAATGGGTTTTGAGATGAGTATACCCAACGAGTAATCTTTTTTAAATTAACGGGTTTACCCGAAACCCGCGGGTATATATACCCGATACCCGATGGGTATTTACCCGTTAGAAACCCGACGAGTTTTGGGACGGGTTTGGGACAAGCTTATCTAATCGAGTTTGGGTTTGGGATTACCCAAACCCGACCCATTGCCATCCCTATATAAAACTGAGTTAAGAAGAAAAGATATACTTTCAGTGGTATGACACATGGAAATGTGAAGAATAACTTCCAAAAATTCAAACTTTTGTTTTCTTCAAGATCATTTCCCGAAAAATTAGAATGTTTATATCCAATTATTGCCCGTTCAACTGTTCAAGAATACATGAATAAATTTACGGGCTATATGAATCTTGTAGCACAGAACACTGTATTAAACTAAAACCCTAATATGGGTTCTTTTGTTTGCTTCTATTATGGTGAAATAGATAACCCTATAGATGCAAATTTTCTATAGAATTTACTTTCTATGCGCATGACATGGTAACTTTCTATGTTATTATTTACTTTATTTATAACGGAGTTTTATGATAATTAGTGTATTTTAAAACATGCTTTTATATTTTACTTTTTGATTTCAAACTAATGTACTTGTACATGTCTTCTATTCGTGAAAAAATTCTACATGAAATGAAAATGTTGATGAATAATAACAATTACAAGATCATCTCAAGTCTTCTTGTTAGATTGCAATTTGAAATAAACTCATCCAGGGGATGTTTGCCAGTTTCCCAAGGTCCGAGGACACCTGTAGCCAAGATATCGGTGAAGTTGTTATCATTCCTGATGGTTGTCCTTACCAGATGCAGAAAATTAAGGTAAAGTGTTATATGATGTTTAGTACTTGATATTCAAATTCAATTTAAAACCATATGATTATAAGTATAAGATATTAGATGTTGTGCATTCGTGTGTTAATGTGGTTTTTGATTCGGTGTCACCGGAAAGTGCATTGGAGTATGTAAAAGTGAGTGATGAAGTTTGTTTGCTTACTATAAATAGTGTTGTTCACAAGTCGAACCGAACCGATCAGACCTTTGCTCGTGCTCGGTTCGTTTACAAACCGATCCGAACCGAACCGAGCGTTTTTTCAACCGAGCCAAAGTCGAGCGAGCGTCTTTCGAGCCGAGCATTTTTCGAACGAACGTCGAGCGAGTATTGAGCGTCGCAGAATAAATAAGGAAAGTGACGATGGGAGTGCTAGTTATTAGAATAAAGTGTAGTTTTCGTCCCTAGTGTTTCGTCCAATAGAACACAAGTAAAAATTTAACAAATAACAAGGAATACAAAAACACTCAACTAGGTTCTACCGAGATTAACTAAGCGGGAATATAAATCATCGACCGATTGAAACATACCCTTGTTCTATCGGAAGTTTGAAATTGAATGAATCGACTGAAGCAAAATCCTGACGAGTTGGCGTCTTGGCGAGTGGAGATGGAGAAACCGAATAACGATGGCCAATGGGGGGTTTTGATTAGGGTCTTGCACTTCTGAATCAAATGGCGGGTTGAGACTTGAGTATTGATCGATGCTTCACATTTTTGTATTTGAAATTTTGACTCCATTACTCAAATGGACATTTAAGTATTGGATAATGGACTATTGGTATTGGATTTCAATTCTAATTACTTAAATGAGCTCTATTTGGATCTTGGACCAAACATTGTTAATGTTGGTCTCTAGTCATTTCATTAAAAATGATACACACACAAACACACACACACACACACACACACACACACACATATATATATATATATATATATATATATATATATATATATATATATATATATATATATATATATATAGGTAGAGGATCCTGTAAAAAAGGCCTAAAGTGTGAGAAAGGTAAGAAAGAATCTCAGCCATTAGATCTTTGATCTAATGGTTGAGATAATAGGGACCAAATTGTAAAATATTTTTATTAATTTGGACTGAATTGAAATATCTAGGGGCAATTGTGTCTTTTTATCCCCATTTTCTAAATCAAAATCCCTACAATTTCTCTCTCTCTCTCTCCAGATCTCTCTCTATCACCAAAAACCCTATTTTCTTTTTTAGCCGACAAAATGGTGATCTGATGAGTGGTGGTCGGAGGATCAGACGATGTATGATGAGATGAAGACGATGATCGGAAAAGTTGAAGTTGCAGGTTTTTGTTCGGTCGCTGGAGAAGATGAAGGATATCGGGAGATGTTAACAGTGATCGGAATGATGATGAAGGTGCCGACGGAGTTGCAGGTTTTCACGGTGATGGAGAATGATGATGATGATGCGGTGATTGACGGAAGAAGTAACGATCGGAGATAACGATCGGAAATTGGAGACGATGGATGGTTGTGAACGGTGATCTATGGAGTTGCAGGTTGTGAATATGATGATGACGAAAACGGTGGAGTCGAATGGTGTTATTTTTTGTACATGGTGTTATTTTTTGTACATGGTGTTATTTTTATTTTCCTGAATGGTGTTATTTTTTTCTGAATGGTGTTATTTTGTTGTTTGCTGGATGGTTTTTTTTTGTTTCAGAATGGTGTTATTTTGTTTCTGAATGGTGTTTTTTTTTGTTTAATGAATGGTGTTTTTTTGTTTCTGAATGGTGTTATTTTGTTTCAGAATGGTGTTATTTTTGTTTCTGAATGGTGTTATATTTTTCGGAAAAACACCATGATTTGAACTGTGAATTTTTTTAAAACACCCTGGACGGTTATATTCCTTAAATCAAGGATTTTCTCTCTCCAAATCCTTAAATCAAGGATTACCATATTTGAATTTGTTGCATTTACAATCTTACCCTTTTCATTTAATTTAGATCTAATGGTTGAGATTCTTTCTTACCTTTCTCACACTTTTGGTCCTTTTTACAATAACTCCACCCTATATATATATATATATATATATATATATATATGTAGAGGATGCTGTAAAAAAGGCCTAAAGTGTGAGAAGGGTAAGAAAGAATCTCAGCAATTAGATATTTTGATCTAAAGGTTGAGATCAATAGGGACCAAATTGTAAAATATTTTCATTAATTTGGCCTAATTTGAAATATCTAGGGGCAATATAGTCTTTTAAACCCACTAGAAATTAGGTAATGCACATGTAACTTCTCCCCGTCTTTTTTAAACGTCAATAACTTTTTATACGTAACTTTTAAAAAAAATTACACCATAATAACGAGCGTTTTTTTATCTTTAATATAAGTACCATATTGCTATACTTATATAGAGAAAAAAATATGTTTCGATCAGATGTTTAGTCAATGAATGGTGTTATATACTTGCTGAATGGTGTTATATACTTGCTGAATGGTTTATACACTTACTGAATGGTGTTATATACTTGCTTAATGGTGTTATATACTTACTGAATGGTGTTATATACTTGTTGAATGCTGAATGGTGTTATATAATTGCTGAATGGTGTTATATACTTGCTGAATGGTGTTATATACTTACTGAATGGTGTTATATACTTGCTGAATGGTGTTATATAATTGTTGAATGGTGTTATATACTTGCTGAATGGTGTTATATACTTACTGAATGGTGTTATATACTTCCTATAATTAAGGTGGCGGTTATGGGAAGTTTTTAATTAATTGAATTAATGATAAAATTACTTGTTTACCCTTTTCAATTAATTTAGATCTAATGGCTGAGATTCTTTCATACCTTTCTCACACTTTTGGTCTTTTTTACAATAACCTTACCATATATATATATATATATATATATATATATATGTGTGTGTGTGTGTGTGTGTGTGTGTATGTATTAGAGAAAACGGTGAAAAGTGTGAGAACGGTGAGAACGATTATGGATCGTCCGATCAAAACAATCCATGGACTAGGTTGCGCTGTGGCGTTTTCGTAAATAACATCAATATTATTAGGTGGAACGCGCTTCATTAAGGGTAAAATGGTCTTTTACCCCTGATATTTAAAACGCCATCATATGATAAAACACCATACTAAAAATAAAACGCCATTAAAAACTAAACGCCAAAAATTAAAAATAAAACGGGTTGAATATTACAGGAATATGAAACAACACAAATAACTGAATTTCAGTTAATAATATTTATTAGAAGAAATTTCCTCCTAAATTACGCGTCAAAAACATCATTATATAAACAAACGTAAAAACATAGGTTCCATAATCACTTCAATCTATCCATTTTCTGCAAAAAAAAACATCTTTAACCAAAAAAAGCCAACATAAACAAAACGCCAAAAATGGAAACAATCGTTTCGTGGAGATACACTCTGGGAATCAGGCGATACGTCCTCCATTTTGACAACAGAAGGAGGGTGTATGTTAAGACGGTCAAGGCAATTCTTAAAATGGAAGAAGAGATACAGAGGCAAATCTTATCCATTGGCATCGCCCTAGGCAACCAATGCCATGAAACGCATATGCTTATGAAAGCATTAACCAGCAAATTTGGACCAATCAAAGGAAATGTGAAGCCAGACCCTGTCATGACATCATGGCGTTTTGATGATGAAACAGACATGGTGACAGTTACATACGACAGCGGAGAGGAAGAAGTCTACTGGCTAGAGGACATCATGACAAAGCAGCGACTGGGTTTCATGGAAGAATTGCATAACGCCACTTGTACCAACACAGAAATAGACTCAAAATTGGAGTTAATGCAAGACATGTTCAGGTGGAGGCTTCAGAATCTTCAGGAACAAGAAGCTGATGAAGGTGAATGTGATGACATGGATGAAGATCAAGAAGAAGACTCCGAGGAGGAAGAAGATGACACAAGTGATTGATACTATTCAGATAAAGTACCTTCTGACGAAGGATTTTAAATTTTTTTTCTTCTTTTTTTCTTCTATGTAATCTTCTTTTTTTAAGAAAATAATTATATGATATATTTCTATCTTTATTAGCAAAACGCCAAAATAATACTAAAAAATGCTTAACCCTAACAAAACGCCAAAAATAACAAAAAATATTTTTCCTGCTTAATATTTTATTTACTCCGTTATTCTATTTTGTCATGTTGGTCTACATAAGGCCATTTAAAAAAACGCCAAACTTAGAAGATAGGACGTCTATAACCTATAAAACTCATAAAAGCTGATCAACCCAGTAAATACAAAAAAACAGTAAATGAAAAGACAGTTACTTTATTACTATCATTTATTATAGTAAAAAATCCTGCCTAAAACTACGCGGCAAAAAACTCCTATAAGAGAAGAGTCTATACACAATGAAATTAATCACACCCAGAAAAACACAAAAACACCATATCCTCTAGAAATCACTCCCTTTAAAACGCCACAGATGTCAAAGCTTTCACTGAAATGGATCCTTTTCTGAGGGGGTTAACTCAATAATATTTTGCTGAATGAGATGGACAAATATTCAAGAAAAAGAGACTGATGATAGTGATATGCCATCAGGTGAGCTTTGTTCTTGATGATTATTTGAATGGAATAAAGGGATCAACACAAGTGTAAAATGCTATTTTGGACTCCATTATTACAAATAGCATCAAGCAAGAGTTGATCTTTAATGACATGCCACCAAACAAGAATATCACACCAAAAAACATGTTGCCACTAAACAGCTTCTTCTAAAAAAACGGGGTTTATGAAGGAAAGTTGGCATCTAGCTAAAGAATTCAAAAAAGGTTCAAAACGCCAAAAACAAATTCAAGAAGGAAGAGACTGATGACATTGAAGATTCGGAAGAAAAATTAGATTACCATTTTGAATTATTTTTGTTTTCATTTTATATTGTTTTGATATCAAGTTGTATATTGTTTTGTTATCCAATTCTCAATAAATAAAATACATTATTATATAAAACGCCAAAAACTACAAACACCAACACGCTAGTAGTATGAAAACTGGGAGAACAGCTGCTGGCAAAGCACCTTGAAAAAGGGGTATTAAACGCCAAAAAAATTGGTCTTACTGTAATCTTATGCAAATTTTAATGACTAGTAGTGAATTATTTTACAAAACGCCAAAAAAATAACCAGAAAACGCTATAACGCCAAAAAAATCATATGTGTGACACAAAAACAATTAATTAAACGCCAAAAAGTTTAATAAATACAATTAACGTCAAAAAAAACTTAGACGCCATAAAATATTATACCGCGTTGGGAAAATAAAAGAAGAATGAAAAGACAAAAAGGCCCCTCCGCCCTTCTCTATGCCGCGGGACACGTGTTGGGCCAGGATGCATTCTTACCGTTCTCACACTTTTGAGCGTTTTCTCCTAATCCCGTTTCTATATGTATGTATATATATATATTAAAAATTAAATCGAGCCAACCGAGCCTAACCGAACTGAGCGGACCTTTGCTCGTGCTCGGTTCGTTTACAAACCAAACCGATCCGAACCGAGCATTTTTTTAATCGAGCTGAATCGAACAAGCAAATTCCGAGTATTTTCTGAGCGAGCATCGAACGAGCGCCGAGCAATTTGAACAACTCTAACTATAAATCAAAAGCCAAGGGGAATATGGTACGGGCTAATATTATTATGACACATATTATTATATTTAATAACTAGGTTCAGGATATAATAGGAACTTTATTTGGTTAGGAGACTAGGAAGTAATTTTGATCATCTATTAAGTAATCAATAATAATGTTAAATGAGTGAAATTGAACAAAAAAAAGAGGCAGGTGAGTTAGTTTGAGGGTATTCTAGTCTATTAAAGTCAATAGTTTCTCTCTCCTTCAATTCCTCATCGTTTTTTAAAACGTTAATAACTTTTTCATACAACAATATTTTTTTATAAAAATTGCACCATAAAAATGAGCATTTTTTATATTTAAAACGAGCACACTATTGCTATACTTTTGAAAAAAAAATTCGAAAACCCAAATGCATAAAACGCAATGCATAGAACAACACACTATAACCCAAGTTCTAAAACGCAATTGAGTTTCATATGGTCATGTTTATGTTTTAACATGGTCATGCCTCTATTGTAACATGATCATGTTTGTGTTTTAGCATGATCATGTTCTTTGCACTCAAAATTTACTAAAACGCAATGGGTTTCACATGGTCATGTTTCTCTTTTAACATAGTCATGCCTTTGTTTTAACATGGTCATGTTTCTGTTTTAACATGGCTATGCCTTCGTTTTAAGATGGTCATGCCTTTTTTCCAACATGATCATGCTTATGTTTTAGCATGATTTGTGTTATTTCACCCCAGGTTCTAAAACACAATGGGTTTCAACATGGTCATGTTTATGCTTGAACATGGTCATGTATTTATTCCAAAATGATCATGCTTCCATTTTAACATGATCATGTTCTTTGATTTTCTTTTACACTCCAGTTCTAAAACGCAATGACACACAAAATCAATATTTTGCAGACGAGATTCTGAAAAGCAATGGAGTTTTAACATGGCTATGTTTATGTTTTAACATGGTCATACTTTTGTTCCAATATGACCATGCTTCTATTTTAGCATGATCATGTTTTTTGCTTGTAAACGCAATGACACCCGAAATCAATATTTTTTGCACAGGAGGTTCTAAAAAGCAATGGAGTTTTAACATGGCTATGTTTATATTTTAACATGGTCATGCTTTTGTTCCAATATGAGCATGCTTCTATTTTAGCATGATCATGTTTTTTTGCTTGTAAAACGCAATGACACCCAAAATCAATATTTTGCACAGGAGGCTCTAAAAAGCAATGGAGTTTTAACATGGTCATGTTTATGTTTTAACATGGTCATGCTTTTGTTCCAACATGACCGCTTCTATTTTAGCATGATCATATTCTTTGCTTGTAAAACGCAATGACACCCAAAATCAATATTTTGCACAAGAGGTTCTAAAAAGCAATGGAGTTTTAACATGGCCATCAGGGGCGAAATATAGTGGGTGCCCGGGGGTGCACCCGCCCACCCCAATGTTTTGGTTAGAAGTGTATAAGTTCTGATTTTTTGTCCGAAAATTTTAAAATTATATAGGATCCCCCCACCACCTGATTATTTTTCCTAAATTGTATCCTAAATATTTATAAACTTTGTATATAAATGATGGGTAGTTTGGTAAATATACACTTAGTTTTATTTGGAATTATTATTATTTGACCCGACTTGAATCGAATAGCCAACCCGCCTTACCCGAAACATAACGATAGGAAAAAAAAATTGGATCCCATCACTTTACGTCCCCTCGAAACTTTTGGTCAAGCTCAGCCACTGACGGCCATGTTTATTTTTAACATGGTCATGCTTTTGTTTCAACATGACCACGCTTCAATTTTAGCATGATCATGTTCTTTGCTTGTAAAACGCAATGACACCCAAAATCAATATTTTGCATAGGACGTTCTAAAAAGCAATGAAGTTTTAAGATGGCCATGTGTATGTTTTTAACATGGTCAGCCAATGAAGTTTTAATATTTTGCTTCATCTTGTTCCGCTTCTAGCCTTATGTTTCAGGGGAGTTTTCGTGTTCCCGCCTTCCTTTATTTGTATTGAATTCTCAATTCCTTTGCTTATTCAATTTTTTGTTGTACATCGAGGGCGATGTACAATTCAAGTGTGGGGAGGTGGTCTATCGCTTTAGCTTTGTTGTCAAAATAAAAAAAAAATTAAAAACAAAAATAACAAAATAACAAAAATAATAATAATAATAATAATAATAATAATAATGCAAAGCCCTCTTTTAATAATTTTTGGGGCATATTAATCAAATCAACATAAGTATCGAAATAAGCACCAAAATTTTTGATAAATAAATAAGGGTAAACGCAAAAAGGGGGGCTTGCTCGTGTAAGGAAAACCGTCAAGTAATATTTTTTTTGTATAAAATTGAGCATGAGAAATCAAGCGATTGACCTACTTGTTTGCCTTGCATATTTACCCAATACGCCCGTTTCCGTGAGTTATTTTTGAGCCTTATAGCTTTAGGATTATTTTTGCTCATGTTTTTGCGGGCAAAGATTGAGTGTGCCGGATAACTTTTGCGATTTAGAACTTGTGTTAGGTATGCATTTCGAGGCCACAAAGCGAGAATACAAGCATAGAATTGATTGAGGCATTAGGAAACCTTTTCATTTTAGCCATTTTTCATTCACCTCCCTACCCAAATCATTCCCCTAGTTAAACCAATTTGAGCCTTTCCCTTTCGTTTCTTGTAAACCACAAAATATTAGCCACTTATCCAAATTAGCCTTTTATATTTTTTAACCCATTTTTGGTTGGAAGCCCGGTTCGGTTAATGATTAACTTGTAGCTTTTGTATAGTTTCCTCTTAGTTGTTATGTCCCTCATGATCAAGAGTTTTTAGCTAAGTAGACGTACTTAGTTCTCTCCAAAGCATGGGCTATTCTTGTAAAAAAAAAAAAAAAACCTCAAGAAATATAGTTGAAAAAGCCTTATCAAATGGCTTTGTTAGAGCTATTTTGGGAGTGAAAAGCAACACTTGTCGGTTAGCTCTCGGTTAGTTATTATTTAGTTGTATAGTTCTATCTTCTTGTATTTCAAGTTAGTCGAGCCGTCGGGTTACAACCGTTTTAGCCACTTTTAAAAATCCACTTCCACACCCTTAACCCAAGCCAAGCTACAACCCAAAACAAGACCTCATGATTTATGCTTTATTTTTGCCAAGTGATTAGATTTGATCCTTCCACAAGCTTATGATATCGCATAGTTATCGTCTTGGCATCGAGTGTTCTAAACATACTCCACAAATTGTATGTGCACCTATTTTTAGCCGAGTGTGTGTGAACATTTGTGAGGATGCATGGTGAACTTGTAGGGATTTCCAAGATGGACCATTGCTCATAAACATATTTTACTTATTTCTTTTCGGTTCTTTCTTTATATCGAGCACTCCTTGATTGTTTTGACCCGAGTTATTTGTTTGTGCTTATGAAATGTTAGTTGAGATGATTGCCATTTAGAGAGTTTCGTTGATTTTAGTTTGCTTGAGGACAAGCAAAGTTCAAGTGTGGGGATGTTTGATGTATAAGAATTTATACATCTTTTAAACGTCAAATACGCCCCGTTTATGCGAAAACTCTTTGTATTTTCATTGATTTTGGTACTCATTTGAGTTATTTGTGAAAATACAGGTCCGGGCTTCGGCCCGGTGTTGAAACGGAGGCTTTTGGAGCAAAATAGAGCGAAAATGATGCATTCCAGCAAACTGCCAGGTACGGCACTACCGTGCCAAACACTGGCACGACCGTGCCAGACCTTCCGACATTGGCACTCTTGATCAGCACTTGCATCCGGCACCAGCACCATCAAAATTCAGAAATGGCACGACCGTGCCAACCACTGGCACAACCGTGCCAGGTCAATTTGAGCCCCAGATCAGAGTGTTTCCGAGATCGTTGCCGAGCACTATCGGCTGGCACGACCAGACCATGCCCGAGCACGACCGTGCCACCTCGGGAACTTTTGAGCTCGATTTTTCCCAAAATGGTAGCATACTTGGTCAACATTCAAGAAAGTGGCTCTGACACTTGCCAAGCACGACCGTGCCAAAAGGTGGCATGGTCGTGCCAAACGCCCAGAGTTTAAATACGAGTTCCTAGCTCATTTGCAAGGGAGTTGGAGCATTTTGGTGACTTTTTCTCTCAAGAATCTGGTCTTGGAAGCTTCTTGGAGCCAAGAGGGAGCCTTGAAGAGGACTTAATCACTTGAAGATCTACTCAAACATCATTTAAATCTTGTCTTTAACTTGGTTAGCTTACTAGTTACTATATTATGAACAATTTATGTTTATTTGCACTTGATTTGGTAGCCATGAGCCTTATGGGCTAAACATTTGAGTTGTCTAAACGTTGTTGAAGCTAATGAATATGTGATAACATGGAAGTAGATGTGATGATTGTTCTTGTTAATCTTCATGTTGGTATTTAATCTTGTTCTTGGAGTTCATGTGTATGCTTAAAGTTCTTGTTCTTGAATGTTTACTCATAAGTATTTACATGTTGTGTTGGAAAGCCCATGTAAAGATTATGATTATTGAATCTTGTTAACTTGTTAGTATGATTCATAGCATGAAACTAGGAATGGTAATTGCTAATGTGATTGAATGATGATTTGAGCATATGTGTGAATTCTTGCATATAGATTTGGAAAGATTATAAGTATGTTTATGTGGATTCTATAGTTTGTGTTCTTGTTAGTTTGATGATTTAGGCCAAAATTGTTAGCTAGCATGACCATGCTTGTGGTTCATATCAAGAACATGATGATAGTGCCAACTACTTGAAACCAAGTTAGGGTGATTAGTGTGTTGTTCATATTAGTTTTCCCTAATTTGTAGAGTTAGGAGTTTTGACAAACAAATAACTCATGATTAAAGATTAACATCAACTTAGCAAGTGAGCTTAAAAGAATAATTTTTAGGTGATTAGAATGTTAATTCATTTTTAGTTTTCCTAAGAATTATAGACTAGGAAGCCTTGATTGGGGACTTAGTTAAATTTAGAGCTTGCATCATCACAATTCCTTCCACCTTGTTGTCATATGTTTGTTAGTGGATACTTAGTTTAGGCAACCCTTTCTTAGATATTGTTTCTTGTTAGAATTTTTTTTGTAGTTTACTTATTTGCATGCTAAGTTAAAAAAATCAACCCAATCATTTGAAAAGGCTTTAAAGTAGCAAAAGTTTAGTATCGAGACACCGCATCCACGGATTGATATCTGGTTCTTACCGATTAGCTATATTACTACCCGACGGGTACACTTGCCCTTTTGTGTGTGTAGTTAGTTTCTAGGTGAAAAACCATTTTTAAAACTAAATTTGTGTGAACAAATATCTTCATAAAAAATATATATAATTCACGCACATCAAGTTTTTGGCGCCGTTGCCGGGGATGCGGTCTTCTTGAAAACGATTCGAGTTACTTATTTAGCCATTGTGAAAAGTGTATAAAATTTTTGTCTACTTGTTTTATTTGTCTTTTATGTGATTAACTGAAAAAAGAAAAAAAATGATTATTTGTTAGTTTTGTTTTTAGTTTTTTTGTGTATGTAGTTGTATTGTTTCCTTTTTTTTTCTTGAAAGTTTGCTCGTGGCGATGGCATTGTGGGTATTAGCCCACTGCCTCGCCACTTTCATGTTTATCTTTTAGTCTTTTGTGTTTGAGGGGTGTGCCATTTTGCACCGTCCGTACACCCCTCCGTCGGACGAATATATATTTAGTTTTAATTTTTAGTTTAGTGGGCTATATAAATGGAAAAAAAAGGCAAGGGTAAACTGGGTTGGGTAAATTCTTTTGAGTTTGATCATGTTTGCTAAGTGTGCAGTGTTGGCTCGATGAGATGTTGGTTTGATGGATGGCTTGGTAGTTCGTTGTGGATGCTCCTTTTTGCTTCATCTTGTTCCGCTTCTAGCCTTATGTTTCAGGGGAGTTTTCGTGTTCCCGCCTTCCTTTATTTGTATTGAATTCTCAATTCCTTTGCTTATTCAATTTTTTGTTGTACATCGAGGGCAATGTACAATTCAAGTGTGGGGAGGTGGTCTATCGCTTGAGCTTTGTTGTCAAAATAAAAAAAAATTAAAAACAAAAATAAAAAAATAACAAAAATAATAATAATAATAATGCAAAGCTCTCTTTTAATAATTTTTGTGGCATATTAATCAAATCAACATAAGTATCGAAATAAGCACCAAAACTTTTGATAAATAAATAAGGGTAAACGCAAAAAGGGGGGCTTGCCCGTGTAAGGAAAACCGTCAAGTAATATTTTTTTTTTGTATAAAATTGAGCATGAGAAATCAAGCGATTGACCTACTTGTTTGCCTTGCATATTTACCCAATACGCCCGTTTCCGTGAGTTATTTTTGAGCCTTATAGCTTTAGGATTATTTTTGCTCATGTTTTTGCGGGCAAAGATTGAGTGTGCCGGATAACTTTTGCGATTTAGAACTTGTGTTAGGTATGCATTTCGAGGCCATAAAGCGAGAATACAAGCATAGAATTGATTGAGGCATTAGGAAACCTTTTCATTTTAGCCATTTTTCATTCACCTCCCTACCCAAATCATTCCCCTAGTTAAACCAATTTGAGTCTTTCCCTTTCGTTTCTTGTAAACCACAAAATATTAGCCACTTAGCCAAATTAGCCTTTTATATTTTTTAACCCATTTTTGGTTGGAAGCCCGGTTCGGTTAATGATTAACTTGTAGCTTTTGTATAGTTTCCTCTTAGTTGTTATGTCCCTCATGATCAAGAGTTTTTAGCTAAGTAGACGTACTTAGTTCTCTCCAAAGCATGGGCTATTCTTGTAAAAAAAAAAAAAAAAAAAACCTCAAGAAATATAATTGAAAAAGCCTTATCAAATGGCTTTGTTAGAGCTATTTTGGGAGTGAAAAGCAACACTTGTCGGTTAGCTCTCGGTTAGTTATTATTTAGTTGTATAGTTCTATCTTCTTGTATTTCAAGTTAGTCGAGCCGTCGGGTTACAACCGTTTTAGCCACTTTTAAAAATCCACTTCCACACCCTTAACCCAAGCCAAGCTACAACCCAAAACAAGACCTCATGATTTATGCTTTATTTTTGCCAAGTGATTAGATTTGATCCTTCCACAAGCTTATGATATCGCATAGTTATCGTCTTGGCATCGAGTGTTCTAAACATACTCCACAAATTGTATGTGCACCTATTTTTAGCCGAGTGTGTGTGAACATTTGTGAGGATGCATGGTGAACTTGTAGGGATTTCCAAGATGGACCATTGCTCATAAACATATTTTACTTATTTCTTTTCGGTTCTTTCTTTATATCGAGCACTCCTTGATTGTTTTGACCCGAGTTATTTGTTTGTGCTTATGAAATGTTAGTTGAGATGATTGCCATTTAGAGAGTTTCGTTGATTTTAGTTTGCTTGAGGACAAGCAAAGTTCAAGTGTGGGGATGTTTGATGTATAAGAATTTATACATCTTTTAAACGTCAAATACGCCCCGCTTATGCGAAAACTCTTTGTATTTTCATTGATTTTGGTACTCATTTGAGTTATTTGTGAAAATACAGGTCCGGGCTTCGGCCCGGTGTTGAAACGGAGGCTTTTGGAGCAAAATAGAGCGAAAATGATGCATTCCAGCAAACTGCCAGATACGGCACTACCGTGCCAAACACTGGCACGACCGTGCCAGACCTTCCGACATTGGCACTCTTGATCAGCACTTGCATCCGGCACCAGCACCATCAAAATTCAGAAATGGCACGACCGTGCCAACCACTGGCACAACCGTGCCAGGTCAATTTGAGCCCCAGATCAGAGTGTTTCCGAGATCGTTGCCGAGCACTATCGGCTGGCACGACCAGACCATGCCCGAGCACGACCGTGCCACCTCGGGAACTTTTGAGCGCGATTTTTCCCAAAATGGTAGCATACTTGGTCAACATTCAAGAAAGTGGCTCTGACACTTGCCAAGCACGACCGTGCCAAAAGGTGGCATGGTCGTGCCAAACGCCCAGAGTTTAAATACGAGTTCCTAGCTCATTTGCAAGGGAGTTGGAGCATTTTGGTGACTTTTTCTCTCAAGAATCTGGTCTTGGAAGCTTCTTGGAGCCAAGAGGGAGCCTTGAAGAGGACTTAATCACTTGAAGATCTACTCAAACATCATTTAAATCTTGTCTTTAACTTGGTTAGCTTACTAGTTACTATATTATGAACAATTTATGTTTATTTGCACTTGATTTGGTAGCCATGAGCCTTATGGGCTAAACATTTGAGTTGTCTAAACGTTGTTGAAGCTAATGAATATGTGATAACATGGAAGTAGATGTGATGATTGTTCTTGTTAATCTTCATGTTGGTATTTAATCTTGTTCTTGGAGTTCATGTGTATGCTTAAAGTTCTTGTTCTTGAATGTTTACTCATAAGTATTTACATGTTGTGTTGGAAAGCCCATGTAAAGATTATGATTATTGAATCTTGTTAACTTGTTAGTATGATTCATAGCATGAAACTGGGAATGGTAATTGCTAATGTGATTGAATGATGATTTGAGCATATGTGTGAATTCTTGCATATAGATTTGGAAAGATCATAAGTATGTTTATGTGGATTCTATAGTTTGTGTTCTTGTTAGTTTGATGATTTAGGCCAAAATTGTTAGCTAGCATGACCATGCTTGTGGTTCATATCAAGAACATGATGATAGTGCCAACTACTTGAAACCAAGTTAGGGTGATTAGTGTGTTGTTCATATTAGTTTTCCCTAATTTGTAGAGTTAGGAGTTTTGACAAACAAATAACTCATGATTAAAGATTAACATCAACTTAGCAAGTGAGCTTAAAAGAATAATTTTTAGGTGATTAGAATGTTAATTCATTTTTAGTTTTCCTAAGAATTATAGACTAGGAAGCCTTGATTGGGGACTTAGTTAAATTTAGAGCTTGCATCATCACAATTCCTTCCACCTTGTTGTCATATGTTTGTTAGTGGATACTTAGTTTAGGCAACCCTTTCTTAGATATTGTTTCTTGTTAGAATTTTTTTTTGTAGTTTACTTATTTGCATGCTAAGTTAAAAAAATCAACCCAATCATTTGAAAAGGCTTTAAAGTAGCAAAAGTTTAGTATCGAGACACCGCATCCACGGATTGATATCTGGTTCTTACCGATTAGCTATATTACTACCCGACGGGTACACTTTCCCTTTTGTGTGTGTAGTTAGTTTCTAGGTGAAAAACCATTTTTAAAACTAAATTTGTGTGAACAAATATCTTCATAAAAAATATATATAATTCACGCACATCAAGTTTTTGGCGCCGTTGCCGGGGATGCGGTCTTCTTGAAAACGATTCGAGTTACTTATTTAGCCATTGTGAAAAGTGTATAAAATTTTTGTCTACTTGTTTTATTTGTCTTTTATGTGATTAACTGAAAAAAGAAAAAAAATGATTATTTGTTAGTTTTGTTTTTAGTTTTTTTGTGTATGTAGTTGTATTGTTTCCTTTTTTTTTTTCTTGAAAGTTTGCTCGTGGCGATGGCATTGTGGGTATTAGCCCACTGCCTCGCCACTTTCATGTTTATCTTTTAGTCTTTTGTGTTTGAGGGGTGTGCCATTTTGCACCGTCCGTACACCCCTCCGTCGGACGAATATATATTTAGTTTTAATTTTTAGTTTAGTGGGCTATATAAATGGAAAAAAAAAAGGCAAGGGTAAACTGGGTTGGGTAAATTCTTTTGAGTTTGATCATGTTTGCTAAGTGTGCAGTGTTGGCTCGATGAGATGTTGGTTTGATGGATGGCTTGGTAGTTCGTTGTGGATGCTCCTTTTTGCTTCATCTTGTTCCGCTTCTAGCCTTATGTTTCAGGGGAGTTTTCGTGTTCCCGCCTTCCTTTATTTGTATTGAATTCTCAATTCCTTTGCTTATTCAATTTTTTGTTGTACATCGAGGGCGATGTACAATTCAAGTGTGGGGAGGTGGTCTATCGCTTGAGCTTTGTTGTCAAAATAAAAAAAAATTAAAAACAAAAATAAAAAAATAACAAAAATAATAATAATAATAATAATAATAATAATAATAATAATAATAATAATAATAATAATAATAATGCAAAGCTCTCTTTTAATAATTTTTGTGGCATATTAATCAAATCAACATAAGTATCGAAATAAGCACCAAAATTTTTGATAAATAAATAAGGGTAAACGCAAAAAGGGGGGCTTGCTCGTGTAAGGAAAACCGTCAAGTAATATTTTTTTTGTATAAAATTGAGCATGAGAAATCAAGCGATTGACCTACTTGTTTGCCTTGCATATTTACCCAATACGCCCGTTTCCGTGAGTTATTTTTGAGCCTTATAGCTTTAGGATTATTTTTGCTCATGTTTTTGCGGGCAAAGATTGAGTGTGCCGGATAACTTTTGCGATTTAGAACTTGTGTTAGGTATGCATTTCGAGGCCACAAAGCGAGAATACAAGCATAGAATTGATTGAGGCATTAGGAAACCTTTTCATTTTAGCCATTTTTCATTCACCTCCCTACCCAAATCATTCCCCTAGTTAAACCAATTTGAGCCTTTCCCTTTCGTTTCTTGTAAACCACAAAATATTAGCCACTTAGCCAAATTAGCCTTTTATATTTTTTAACCCATTTTTGGTTGGAAGCCCGGTTCGGTTAATGATTAACTTGTAGCTTTTGTATAGTTTCCTCTTAGTTGTTATGTCCCTCATGATCAAGAGTTTTTAGCTAAGTAGACGTACTTAGTTCTCTCCAAAGCATGGGCTATTCTTGTAAAAAAAAAAAAAAAAAAAAAAAAAAAACCTCAAGAAATATAGTTGAAAAAGCCTTATCAAATGGCTTTGTTAGAGCTATTTTGGGAGTGAAAAGCAACACTTGTCGGTTAGCTCTCGGTTAGTTATTATTTAGTTGTATAGTTCTATCTTCTTGTATTTCAAGTTAGTCGAGCCGTCGGGTTACAACCGTTTTAGCCACTTTTAAAAATCCACTTCCACACCCTTAACCCAAGCCAAGCTACAACCCAAAACAAGACCTCATGATTTATGCTTTATTTTTGCCAAGTGATTAGATTTGATCCTTCCACAAGCTTATGATATTGCATAGTTATCGTCTTGGCATCGAGTGTTCTAAACATACTCCACAAATTGTATGTGCACCTATTTTTAGCCGAGTGTGTGTGAACATTTGTGAGGATGCATGGTGAACTTGTAGGGATTTCCAAGATGGACCATTGCTCATAAACATATTTTACTTATTTCTTTTCGGTTCTTTCTTTATATCGAGCACTCCTTGATTGTTTTGACCCGAGTTATTTGTTTGTGCTTATGAAATGTTAGTTGAGATGATTGCCATTTAGAGAGTTTCGTTGATTTTAGTTTGCTTGAGGACAAGCAAAGTTCAAGTGTGGGGATGTTTGATGTATAAGAATTTATACATCTTTTAAACGTCAAATACGCCCCGCTTATGCGAAAACTCTTTGTATTTTCATTGATTTTGGTACTCATTTGAGTTATTTGTGAAAATACAGGTCCGGGCTTCGGCCCGGTGTTGAAACGGAGGCTTTTGGAGCAAAATAGAGCGAAAATGATGCATTCCAGCAAACTGCCAGATACGGCACTACCGTGCCAAACACTGGCACGACCGTGCCAGACCTTCCGACATTGGCACTCTTGATCAGCACTTGCATCCGGCACCAGCACCATCAAAATTCAGAAATGGCACGACCGTGCCAACCACTGGCACGACCGTGCCAGGTCAATTTGAGCCCCAGATCAGAGTGTTTCCGAGATCGTTGCCGAGCACTATCGGCTGGCACGACCAGACCATGCCCGAGCACGACCGTGCCACCTCGGGAACTTTTGAGCGCGATTTTTCCCAAAATGGTAGCATACTTGGTCAACATTCAAGAAAGTGGCTCTGACACTTGCCAAGCACGACCGTGCCAAAAGGTGGCATGGTCGTGCCAAACGCCCAGAGTTTAAATACGAGTTCCTAGCTCATTTGCAAGGGAGTTGGAGCATTTTGGTGACTTTTTCTCTCAAGAATCTGGTCTTGGAAGCTTCTTGGAGCCAAGAGGGAGCCTTGAAGAGGACTTAATCACTTGAAGATCTACTCAAACATCATTTAAATCTTGTCTTTAACTTGGTTAGCTTACTAGTTACTATATTATGAACAATTTATGTTTATTTGCACTTGATTTGGTAGCCATGAGCCTTATGGGCTAAACATTTGAGTTGTCTAAACGTTGTTGAAGCTAATGAATATGTGATAACATGGAAGTAGATGTGATGATTGTTCTTGTTAATCTTCATGTTGGTATTTAATCTTGTTCTTGGAGTTCATGTGTATGCTTAAAGTTCTTGTTCTTGAATGTTTACTCATAAGTATTTACATGTTGTGTTGGAAAGCCCATGTAAAGATTATGATTATTGAATCTTGTTAACTTGTTAGTATGATTCATAGCATGAAACTAGGAATGGTAATTGCTAATGTGATTGAATGATGATTTGAGCATATGTGTGAATTCTTGCATATAGATTTGGAAAGATCATAAGTATGTTTATGTGGATTCTATAGTTTGTGTTCTTGTTAGTTTGATGATTTAGGCCAAAATTGTTAGCTAGCATGACCATGCTTGTGGTGCATATCAAGAACATGATGATAGTGCCAACTACTTGAAACCAAGTTAGGGTGATTAGTGTGTTGTTCATATTAGTTTTCCCTAATTTGTAGAGTTAGGAGTTTTGACAAACAAATAACTCATGATTAAAGATTAACATCAACTTAGCAAGTGAGCTTAAAAGAATAATTTTTAGGTGATTAGAATGTTAATTCATTTTTAGTTTTCCTAAGAATTATAGACTAGGAAGCCTTGATTGGGGACTTAGTTAAATTTAGAGCTTGCATCATCACAATTCCTTCCACCTTGTTGTCATATGTTTGTTAGTGGATACTTAGTTTAGGCAACCCTTTCTTAGATATTGCGACGGTGGACAGAGAAAGAACTCCGACACACCATGGGGAAACTTGTTACGGTGGCGGTGGGCGGTGTAGCGGTGGCGGTGGAATGGTGGTTTCAGATCTGAAAAACCCAACAGGTGGTTGAAGGTGGTGGTGGTTTCAGATCTAGTTTCCGGCTAAATGGTAGCGATCGTAGGTGGTGGTGGAGGTGGTGATGCGGTAGTTTATGGTTTTGAAAATGGTGGATTTGAGTATACGAGGAAGAGAAATGAATTGCAGATGCTGGATTTTTTTGAAGACGATGAGTTGTAAAAATTTCCTATTTTCTTCGTAAATATAAAGCTTGTGCGTGAAATAACTCGTGTGTGATGGAGTTTTGTCACGTGTGTTTATGTTATTAATCAAGTGTTGACGTGATGAAGCTGAATTCTCGGTTGACGACTAGTTGAAGATTGAGCCTTATTAAGTTGCAGTTTAGAGTAGAGAAGATTAGTTCTGGTCTCGAAATAATGTAGGGCTTCTTGATTTGAGGGGAAGGTCGGAGATGAAAGCCATCGGGGATTCAGCGGATTTGTGAAGATATGAGATTGATCAATGAGGATACATGACGAGATGAGATCATACATGAAGGGTTGAAGACTTTTGATTAATATGGTGGATGTACTTTTACGGAGTTCAGTTTGTTATTAAGTTATCGAACTGAACTTCATGTCTTAGTGAAGTTTGAAGTGTTCAAGGTTGGGCATTGGAAATCCGATGTTTCTTTCTGCTACCGGTTAGGTTTGAAGATTAATGTATCGAGCGATATTCCTACATGTGGTTGTAGGTCGGTTCGCGTTAGCTTGATTCGGGAGTAGTTTGAGGGGGAGGATCTACAGTGTTTGATGTTGGATTCTTCGGGTTTCTCAAAGCGGCCTTAAGTGATCGTCAGCAAGTCTTTTATTAGAAGAGTTGAAGATCGTTGTGCTCTGTCAGAAAGATCAAGTCTCAGTCAAAGTCGAAAGCAGCCATGATATCATCAGTCAAGGGGGGAGTCTGTAAGTGCAGTATCCGGTGACTGAAGATATCAGTGTCAGACAGAACTGATAGCAACAGTTAAGGGGGAGTCTGTAAGTGCAGTTCCTGCCGGATAACTGTGCTTTATCAGTTCTGGTCAAAGGTCAACAAAGTCAAAGCCAAGTCAAGGATTCGGAAGTTTTATCAGTTCCGAGTTTATGATGTTAAACTCGGAATACGTTGATTATCATTGTTGTCCGAATTATTTGTTATGTATCCCGGACAATATGTTTTGTCCGGGTTTAGTCCCTAGTCTATATATATGTGTTGTATAGGGTAGATTAGGGCAACACTAGAGAAGCTTTGTGCACCTCTCCTAACTTCTTGTTCCTCCTGGTGTGCACATCCTAGAGAGAGAGAATATGTGTTAGTGAGAGAAAGCTAGGGTTTAGATCTTTGTGGTCTAAACCAGCTTGTAGATGATGTATACTCTTTTGGTATGTAATCTGTGATGACTGATTCGTTAATAAAGAGATTCATCTTCTACATCTTTCTATCTTTCGATGTTTCACGTTTTGAATCAAGTGCAATGTTTGATGTTCGTCATCGATCCAATGCTTTCACATGAGTTTTGACTAAAATGTTTATGTTTTTTCAATTTTGCCACATGTCCTCTTATTGCTTCCCATCCTTCCTACCCAAACTAAACTTCCTATTTGAACTTTTCTCTTAATAGCTAAAGCTTTTTTCACGATCTAAGTTTAGAAAGTTATACTTTCAGGTTAAGAATGTGGCGATTAATTGAAGACGTGCGCCCATGGCTTTATAGCCTGGTGGCATCTTGGTCGTGGGATAAGACTTTGGGATCAATAGGTCCTGGGTTCAATTCCCACAATGGGGTGTTTTCCCATATTTATTGGGTTTCCTCCTAAATTGGTGTATCCTAGTGGAGATGGATATGATCAAGTGGTCCCCTGGTGACACGATGATACTCCAGTGGTCCGTCAGTGATCCAAATTTGTCATTCAAAAAATAAAAATCGAAGACATGTAACAATTGAAGAATCTCACAAACATAGTAAGTTGTTGATTTGACTCAAAGATTGGATTGTGTACATTGGTAGACTTTAGCCGTAGTAGCTCGTGATTTCATAATTAAAGGTCTAAACTTTTTGTGGTTGTTTATATTTGGCCTGTTTTGGGGTTCATGCACATATGGCCATTATTAATGGCGAAAAGTGTTATACACAAACACACACACATACATGCACGCAAAACAGGCCAATTATAATGGCGAAAAGTTGTAATTCTGCACATATGGCCATTATTAATGGCGAAAAGTTAATAGTTCTGCACACATAGCCAATTATAATGGCGAAAAGTTATAATTCTGCACATATAGCCATTGATAATGGCGAAAATTTAAAAGTTCTGCACATGTTGCCATTGATAATGGCAATTTCTTGCTGAAAAACCTGCACAATATGGGTTGGGTACTGAATGTGACCTGAACTCTGAATAAGATAACTCATACGCTACTCTTTCATGTAACTGTTCATACTTTGGTGCTGCAGAACTTTGGAATTGATGGGAAATTGGTGCTTAACTATGCATGCTCTATGGCTTGGGGCTAATTTGGAGAATGTAGCAAAACTTGTACAGCTGCAAAAACTTGTTACACGGGAATTTAATTTGGTAAATATGATTAATCTTTTTAGATTGTATCCAAAATTGGTTTGACCATTGCATTTTACTAGGTCTTTAGCTGTGGGTCGCTTTGACTTAGATGGTTATTTCTTCCTAATGGGGTAAATTTATCATTCGGAAGGGTTTTCTGATACTTTTTCAGGCCTTGCAGTTACGTTTTATAGTTTTCCTAAGCTCGTGTTGATACCTCTTAGTATATTTCAATAGAGTTGCATATCCTTTATCAGGCAAATGGCTATTTGTGCAGAATTTTAACTTTCGCCATTACAATTGGCTATGTGTGCAGAACCTTTTAACTTTTCGCCATTAAGAATGGCTTTTTGTGCATGTGTCCAAAAATCGCCATTTACAACGGCGAATTGTACCTGGGCCAATCATTTGGGTCTGAACATTCCCTGCATAAAGCTGAGAAGGCTACAACAAAAAAATCGCCATTCAGAATGGCTTTTGCATCATTTGTGTAATATTTTTGCATGTAGCATTACTTTGGTAAAAAAAAAAAACTCATTGTTTGTTAAAGCTTTGTGTATCCTCAATGTTAAATAATTCAGATGATCATGTTAGAAATCGATGTTGCTTCTATTTGTTAGATGTTTAATGTTTTATATGTGCGGTTCATGTTAATATGAAGCGAGGAGAGTAACATGTGAATGTGTGTCCTATTTAGGATGGCTAAACATAGTTACAAATGATCAAATACACTTTGAATTTCTTATTTATCAGTAAAAATGCGGCTTCGTGATCTCTTATAACTCCTATGCTTGCCTTACCATCAAGCATTGATCATCAAAGCTTAGTTTCTGCCATTCCTTACGCCAAAAATTTGTTGACGACAATACTATCGATTTTTCTTATTTCTGTCTGATTCTTACAACTACAGTTTTATTTATATTATATGTACTGCATACCAGTAATCTGTTTTGTACAAACTATATTATACTATTTCCTATAAAATAAAGAGATTAAAAACACATTACACACCTACGTATATATACTGATATACACATACATGCACGTACGTACGCAAGACTTGTTAGGTTGACGTAAAGGGGATTAATGTCAATAACTTCGTCGTGCTTCTGCCTAAGAAACCTTCATTACCAATAAGCCCATAACCAGTCTAGGGCGGCGCCCAAAAATATGCCCCCCATTAAGAATAATACAAGCACATTTCCCAACGCGTTTTGCTCCGGACCCTGCTCAACCCAAAAAGATAGTAAATATGCCAATGTGTCATGATTTTTAATTAAAAAAAAACAAAAATGCAATGTAAATTTACCTTGTAACCCTTGGGTGCGGCCATAAGTACACATACCGTAAGGTAACCATTACTTAATCCCAATATAGATACAAGCATAATCATCCATCCTTGATCGCCATATTTTGCAGTGAAATAAAATGCGGGGACAAACAAAAACCGCGACACGACTAAGATCATAAGCGCGTTTCGTGACTCCAGCTTGACGCATTGTATTAGCGGAATACATCGAGATACTAAGTCCCCAAGGTTAAATACAGTTACTAGAACAAGTGGATACCTGCAAAACCATACGTTACAAAAGATATAATATATGAATATGTTAAAAACTGTAAAATATGTAGTATTACCATGAACCCAACTGGTGCATTCCAGTATTTTCGTATAAGAAACCCGGGAAAATCGACACGCTCACAGCAAATATCAAGAACAGATCTATTGCATAATCGAAGTTCTGATATAAGAGTTCTTTGTTGCTCAGCCTGTCTAGATTACCACGGTCACCATCGACCTGAAAAGATTGCAAGATTAATTTCTTCATTAAAAACTTGAAACTAATAATTCTTGAAAAAATAAGGATACACACTAGTTTTTCTGTTAGATCGGTTTGACCAATGCCTGCAGCAGACAGATCGGATGAAACGGTTTGTGAACCTTCAAGGGCTGCTTTCCTACGGTAGTGCTTCACGATTGGTAGCTTAGTGAACACGAATGCATAGAGAAAGATGCACAAAAACTCGAAGAGTGTGGAGATCAAGAGAAAAAACACTGCAAAAAGCCCGTCATCAATATTATTAAATTTGTTTTAATTAGAGAAAAATGATGGATTTATTCACAAAGGAAATTTACATGCTCCTTTGCGAAGACCGTCATCGGTACTATTAAAAAGAGCTTCTGTAAGTAATCTCAAAGCAGACGATAAAGCTCCGGATGCAGCCAAGCCAGCTACGAAGGACTAGATCAAGAAATTGTATATATGTAATGATGTTTTTGAGGACATTAAAAATAGAGTAAAATGCCATTTTTGTCCTTGAGATTTGGCCACTTTTGCGACTTTCGTCCAAAGGTTTGCTTTTCCGCATCTGGATCCAAAAGGTTTGTAATCTTGCCATTTTCATCCAGCTCGTTAACTCCATCCATTTTTCTCAGCGGCATTTCCGTCTTTTTAGCCATTTTTTTTCTTAAAATAAAAACACTATAAGAAATAAAAGATCCACTATAAGAAATAAAGATCCACCTCTGCGTACTTTCTCTCCGCCAAACCCTTTAATAATCACAAAAATGTCTAAAAAGATGAAAATACCCCTGATTTAACGTTAAAAAATGGATGGAGTTAACGAGTTAAAAGAAAATGGCAAGATTTCAAACCTTTTGGATCCAAATGCGAAAAAAAAACAAACCTTTGGACGAAAGTCGCAAAAGTAGCCAAACCTCAGGGACGAAAATGACATTTTACTCTTAAAAATAAAAGAAAACCAATAAACAAACAAATATTGTAAGTTGATAACTTACTTGGACAAGTTCCGGGCACATAAGAGCCAAATCACCAAGCATCCCGCCTTGAACAAGGGCGTCTGCAACCCCGAAAGCCGCCACGAGAAGACATATACCTACGTAAGATCCGATGCCTCCCTTCCCAGATGTACCTAAGTCCAACTGTATGTATATAATCATGCATAGTTAAAAGCGTGCAGAGAATGTGTAGATCAGTTTGTGATATTATAAAACATACCGAAAGGAGGGCCAGAGTCCCAAGGAAAAAAACGACATATCCAAGAATGTTACGTTTCCTAGTATCGATATTTGATTCATTATAGGCAAGAAACGCCATTGTTCCGAAGGCAAAAGGTTGGTAGACAAGGGTAAGTACCCTAGAAGGATGGTAATCCTTGGAAAATTGAAGAAAACAAATTAACTTTTGTCAAGTAAAAAAAGTCAAAATTTAGGATGTTGACTTTTGACTTTCACAGTCTTGTGAAAACTCACTGGGAATACATGGTAGTAATAATCTTCTATAGATGAAAGACTATTCCAACAGATGAGGGTTCCGACCCCAAGAATCCAACATATTACGACTGCACGACACTTTCCCTACACATATATAATTCTTTTAGTTGTTGCAAAATGCACGCGGATCCTATTATTTAATTTTTTAAACTTTTTTTACATATCTTTGGTGATAGTTGATTGGAATGAGGTACCTCAAGCCTGATAGAAGTTTGACTTGAATCTTCAACAGCCATGACTTTTCCCAGAGTCAGATTTATTTGCAGAATTTCAAAGAGATCTTGGCTGGTACATAGGATCAAGTCCTACAGTGGGAAGTGATATAAAGATCAAACGATTATATTGGTGAATTAAAAACTATGCAGTTAAAGCGGTCCAAAATCGAATAGCGGTCAAGGTGCGCTATATGATATATAGGTTATAGCGGTGGTATAGCGGTGATATAGCGGTAATTTTTATACCATGCATAATTTATGTATTTTTATATATATATATATATATAAATATATATTAATAGTAATATCATTCCATTATCAAAACCCTGTTGCAAATCAAATACTAATAGTAACTTTGAAGTATTTAATTGTAGAATTAACAGAATCAAACACCATTACTGCTATAACCGCTATAGCACCACTATAGTACCGCTATAGCGGTGTTTAGCGCCACTAATAGCGGAACCGCTATAGGCCACCGCTATTTGGACCGCTACACACCCTGAGGTCCGCTAACCGCTATAGCACCGCTATTGACTGCTTAGATTAAAAACATCACAAAAAAGGGAAATGAGTGCATTAAGAAAATTTTGATTCAAGCTTATGACATTTGAATTGTGATTCTTTCAAGAAAAAATAATATCATCATCATCATCATACTCAGTAAATCCCACAAATAGCAAAGCAAAGGTAGGGTCTGAGGAGGGTAAGATGTAGGCAGCCTTGGACATAAGGGACATAAGGCACATAACACTCAGCAATCGGGACAAAGACCGATTAGTGCATGTACCCTTTTGTCTTTCAGCTATCAACGCCACCACATGATGCATGATTAACTGTCTTCAGCTTTTAACGTTATTTTCACGAAATTAGTAAAATAACATTAAAACTAATGCACTTTCAAGAAAAAATAATATCATCATCATCATACTCAGTATATCCCACCAATAGCAAAGCAAAGGTAGGGTCTAAGGAGGGTAAGATGTAGACAGCCTTACCTCTACCCCGTAGAAATAGAGAGGCTGCTTCCAGTGAGACCCCCGGCTCGATAGTAGTTTTGCATCAAGCCTTGGACATAAGGCACATAACACTCAGCAATCGGGACACAGACCAATTAGTGCATGTACCCTTTTGTCTTTCAGCTATCAACGCCACCACATGATGCATGATTAACCGTCCTCAACTTTTAACGTTATTTTCACGAAATTAGTAAAATAACGTTAAAATTAGTGCACTTTCACTTTTGCCCCCCGATGGCACACACACATATACATTATATGCGCATACCGCAAGCGGGGCGTCAAGAAAAAATAATATCTAAAAGTCAATTCCTTTACACAAGGATTGAACTATTGATAGAAAGCCACACCAGCTCAATAACACTAGACAGAAAACTCGACCTTTTAGCTTTAAATTAAAGAAAAATAAGTTCAAAGATTCAATTTCAAAGAAACTTTCTGAAATAACTTAAAATCTGAGTAACATTTTTGAGATGGGTGTTTATAAACTGTTAAAAAACCGACTGAGCCGTCAAACTGTAATAACTTGGCTGGTTTGAGAATTTTGTGGTTCGGTTCACAGTTTGGTTTTGGCGGTTTAACAGTTTGGCCGATTGTTTGGAATTTGGAACCCGACCGTTTAGCCATTTTTATTCATTTATTTATTTCATTTATCGAATATGCAGTTATGGATATGTCTTATACTCATGAACCATCTTTATTATCTTAAAGTTTGGTAGAAGCTCACAAGTATGAAAATAAAAATATCTGTTCAAACCATCAAACTGCCTAAACTGGTTGGTCCACCTAACCAGTTTGGTTTGGCGTTCTCCATAACCACAGTTATCAGTTTGGCCGATAATTTTCGTCAAAAATGACAGAGGCAAACCTTTGGACACCCCCTAATTTTCCCTTAGTTATTTTCAAACATTCAACTAATATCGGTTCTAATCAAATTAACTAGTTCCAATGCTTTAGTTTTGTAAACTTCAAAGAAGATTCAAATTTCTCAAAAATGTAAGCGAAATATTTTTTTATTAAACAGCAAACTCATTCCAAGCTGCTAAAACCCTGTCAATTTGAACTCAAAAATTCAAAATATCATGACAATGTAAAGTACTTAAGATGAGAAAACCCTCAAATATTTAAATTATTCTTTCGTATTTCACTCGAAACAAAACAAAATATAAAAAAAATTAAATATATAAAGAGAACTTACATATGTCTAGGAGGCCTGTGAATCTGCTGTAAATGTCTCTAGTATGAAGCTTCAAATATCTGGTACACACTAAATAGTATAATACATACATAAACATGAGTATCAAAGAAAGATTTATTTATTTATATTTGCCTATTTTCTGAAAGAATCTAGTAATCCTCACATTTTAATTGGGTCATGATCATCTTTCTCCTAACCACATGAGTCAGATTGATAATTACACATGGTAATAGTTGCGTAGACCGAAAGATAAAAAGATTACTATTTTAATAAGTTGCTTACATCCATAAAATGATATGTAAAAGAAGGATGGTGTCTACAAGAAATTAAACATAACTACATAACATCAATATGACACGTTAAAACCGTCATGGTTCTGTAATCATTTTGTACAAATATTGTGCCTAACTCAGGTTCCATATGAATATTTGGGACCTAAAACGAAATGCAATCTTGAGCTTTAAAAAGCATCATCATCATCATCATCATACTCAGTATATCCCACCAATAGCAAAGTTAAGGTAGGGTCTGAGGAGGGTAAGATGTAGACAGCCTTACCTCTACCCCGTAGGAATAGAGAGGCTGCTTCCAGTGAGACCCCCCGCTCGGAGCTTTTAAAAAGCAAATTTAGCCAAGAACCCTCTTCTAAACTTGAGCTTTTAAAAAGCAAATTCAATCATGCCTTCTTACTCAGCACCACTTTTTCTGCTAATAAGCAAAATGGGTGAGATTAAAATTTCTTTAACAAGAAATGAAAAGAAACATCATGTTGTTTCAACTACCAAGTTAATGCTTGAAAAACAAGTCATTAAGAATTGACCATTGGGAAAAAAGGTGTCCCAGAAGAAACATTCACATATTTAAAATAGTAAGGTGATTATCTGCATATATGCTTTTTAATCAAAATCAGGATTTTTATAAACTAATTTTGTTGATTACACATTATCTATAACATATTGTTGGATATACTACCTTATAATCCCATGTTCATATAATCATGTTTGTCACTGAACTGGTCGTCTTCCACCACTCGGACAGGTTTAAAAACAAACTATAAATATCATATAAATATAAATAAACTTATAAAATTACATTTGGTCAAAAGGTAAAAAACAAACTTTCGTCCTGTGTTACGCCAGCTCTTGCGGTGGCACAACAACTGTAAGTGGAGCGGTATGGTTTCCTCCGAAACGCTCAAGCCAAACTCCGTTAAGACAACCGTTTCAAAAAAAAAAAAAAAAACAAACTTTCTGTCAAAACTTTAGTGGGTCAATTTTTTTTTTTTTTTTTTTTTTAGAACGGCTTGTTGGTGATGGCGATGGAGCTCCGCTTACACCCCGGGCCAGCCTGTACTGATTACCCGTCTACCCAGGATCGGGGTTCTCCCCCGGGTAGAACTCCCGCAAGTGGTAAATATGACTCCGACCGGAATCGAATCCTCAACCTCCACTTGCACCTCCATGTAGTCCCCAGGCAATTGCCAGTTGAGCTACACTTCATTGTCTTTAGTGGGTCAAATTAACTGTGAAAACCAAAACTTCAATATAAAAAATAAAAAAAAAAACCCCAAATTCCTTTTTTGGGGTCAATTCATCTTCTTGACCCGAATCAACCTTGGTGGGACCCAACTCCATTAACACACTATCAAACTCAAACTTCAACCAAATCATCATAAACAATCGACATGCAATAACTTACCAGTATGATCTACTAACTTTCAGTTAAAGCACAAATTATCAACCATTCAACGCTATTTTCTGATGAAATAAAGATTTAACGACAAATGTGAATTGTGAAAGTGCAATTTACCTTCGATTTTAAGCTTGAAATCCTTGAGTTTCCCAGGCTTTCTCGGTGGAGTGCCCAAAATGCAGTTTTTATGTCGAGAAAAATGCCCGGATAGTCCATGTGGTTTCGCCTTTTTTCACCTATAGTCCCCAACTTTCTAAAACTACCTGAATAGTCCCCAAGTTTTCATTTTTTGTTCCCGGATAGTCCCTGGGTCTAACTTCAGTTACTTTTCTCTGTTAAAATGATGTGAAATGACAAAAATACCCTTTCCTTAAAAGGCCAAACCATAGGGACTATCCGGGCATCTTCTTCATTTTTATTTATAAAACCCCACCACCACACTTCATCTTCAACCTCCACCCACCATCACCCTCCTCCACCCTCCACCATCACCGCCACAATCAATGGTTACTCCTTTTACAAACTTACTCCTTCTAGAGCTCCGAAATGGTGTCAAATACAGCCTTAGCAAACCACTGTCAATATCACTAGTTGAATACCTTGTGCTCCTGTTTCTATCCAACACAAATTCATCCCTTCTTGTTCTTGAATTTACAGTACTCGGGTTTCTAACAAGTTTTGCACTTGAATTCCCTATCTCAACTCTGCTTTCTGTCATATGTTCTGAGCTCTTTTTATCACCATAAATTCTGACATGGTATCAGAGCCCCGGCACTCGATTCATCATCTTCCGCTTGCATAGGTTCTGGTATTTTTGTTCTCTGCAATCTAGGGTTTGTCCGTTAAAAAAAAGGGGCACGGGATTTCATCGTTCTGGCGATTTTGCCCTAATTTTCGAACTAGAACAACAATCTGAATTCAAGATCAACTCTGCTTCCTCTATTCGAACTAGAACAACAATCTGAATTCGACAGAGCCGAACCACCAGAACTAGCACCGTCTTCACTTATCGAATGCATTTGCAGGTTCAGGTTCTCCATTGTGGTAGCATTTGTACCCTTGTTTACCGGACCTAACAACATGTTATCAACAACCGGGAGCATCGGTGTAAGCCGAGGAATCGTTCTCGCAATCATGTACCCATCCCAAGAGGCTCGATGTTCATCTAACGAAAACCGTGGATCTTCAACAGACAACAGATGTGCATCGATTGAAAACCTAGGTTCTGTATCGCAAGATCTTCTACCAAATCCATAATCTCCTACCTCAAATTGAGTATCTGTCACACCCCGCATTTCCACGTGTTACCGGTGGGCCCGGTAGGGGAGTATCGTGACGTGGTTGGCAACATAATAGTCAAACAACACAATATTTAAATGCACAGCGGAAGCAAAGTATAGATTCATTTCAACCAAACGATATTGTAATATTAAGTATCACAAGTAGTTGAATATAAATCCACAGGTAGATCAAAATAAAAAAGGGAACAGTGTTCAACAGTCTATGACATCCAAGCTTGCGAGACTTATTGTGGATGCTAGGAGAAAAGCCAGCCTATTACGCGTAGTACCTGCACTTAACCTTTTTAAGAAAAATACGTCAGTTTACACGTAAATACAATCAACCGACTCATTTTGAAAAGAGTTTAAGAAAATGCATTTAAGGCACAAGGCACAAATAATATTTTATAACTTGGGATAATTATTTGAATATAATACTCATAAAAGATTTACATGTTTCTTATGCGTTCAGTAGCCGGATCGAGCCGGGTTAAAGATCAATAGACACACCACATTAAGTAAATGAGACACTATCAGGTGTACGCCTACACCTGTGTGCTAAGGTCGTGGCCATTTCGTAAAATGATGCCAGGGATATCCGGTACATGGTCATTAACCCCCCAAAGGCTTTAAGCAAACAAAACAATTTAAACGGTCATCTCGATAATACTTAACCCCCAAAACGATTAAGGTCGAAATGCCCGACCAAGCGGTATTTTATATACCGTACCCCAAGCCCGTATAGGGAAAATAAGTTAAAAGTATTTACCTGAGCAAGTATAGGTCAAAATCAGCGAGTGCAAGTATCTTTTACCGGTTCTCCTAATCTGGAACGAAGGTTTATAATAACCTATTAGAATCCTAACGGGTCTTTAGTTAAGCTTAAGCTTAGACCGGTTAGTTTTAAAGATACGGTTCGTACGCACGATTAAGCGAAGACCGGATAGAATGTGATTTAGACCCGACAAGTTTGAAGACTTACTTAATGTGGGTATATTATACACATTCTGGATTTTGAGATAAAACCGATAAGGTTTGACCCGTTTCGGCTAATTTATGTAAACTAGTTACATAAACCGAACCGAACGCGTATGAAGCGTAACGGGTAACCATAAGAGTCCTAAACAGGTTTCCTAAGTTAACATGCCTTAAATATGTTGTGATATCAGTAGGATACCTTCCGTTATGCCCAAAACGAGTTTAATCTCATATTAAGCCCCATAGGGGTATTTTGGTCATTTTAAAGATTATAAAAGGAATGAATTTATCTTCTGTGATCCGGGTCTAATTAACTCAGTAAAATGGTTTATTTTAACAGGTTATAACATTTAGTTATAAGTCTTATATGCCAAAATAGTTTTAAACCCTAACTATGCGTATAATACGCGTATAAAGCCGTTTTAAGCGACGTACGGGTTAAAATAGGATTCTGAGTCTCCCGATCAGTTAAACAGGTTCAAAACACTCCATTTAATATTTAAAATCAGTAGCAATTGGATTGGCATCAAAAGGATTTGTAAAACTCATTTTATGGTCGAAAAGGGTATATTCGGTATTTACCGAATCAAGGCACTAATCCTAGCTTATGATCAGTTTAAAAATAATTAAAAATTTTCAAAAATCTCAAAATATTATATTACATCAGTGGGTAAAAGGTTTGGTGTCAAAAATGGGGTTTAGATAGGCTTTACGCTAATGACGCCATTAAATCACTAAGAAGCGTTCTAATTACGTCATTGAGCATAACTCCTAATCTATATGTCCAACTGATGTAAAAATTTACGGACATGTTTAATAATCAGTAACTAAGATTATTTTACTTTCATATATCCAAAATTCTCGTTTTATGGTCATAAGGGCATTACGGTCAATATTTAGGCGATTAACGGAAACGTCGGACAAATAAGGATTTATGTGGTATAAACGCAGAGGGTTATACACACATGTAACTAGGTCCTAATAGAACTTTAAGGCATGTCTAAACCTATCTAAACCGGGTCAGAACTGAGGTCAGAGCAAAAGTCAAACTTTTGCGTCTTTCGGTTCCGAATCGGTTCAAAACAGAAAGTTGTCGAATCAAACAAGCGTAGACAAGTTTTTATACTTATTATCAGGTTATAAGAATGATAAAATAGGTGATACGCCTTTTACATCGTTAATCATGCGTTAAATCAAAAATAACACTTCTGTTGACTTTTTCTAATTACCAATGACTCGACAATCGACCTAGTTAGGATTGGAATCAGTGGGTGCCCTTATAAGGGTTTAAAGCCCACATGATTACCAACTTATAACAACTTTCATTTCGACAAAACCCTGGACCGTTTGTGTGTTATCGCTAAGTCAAACCGTAATTACGACGGTTTGATTGTTAAGCTATAAACTAATCAAAACTTAATTAAGAAGGGTTAAGGGTACTTACACGTGACTAATGGATGATTAAGAAGGCTTGGAAGATGGTCTTGAGTTCCAGAAATGCTCAGAGATGAAGTATGGAATGAATGTTCAAAGTTGTCAACATTAGGAGCTTTATATAGTGAATGTAATGGCTTGTAAACATGGCCAATCACTCTACCAATGTTCATTGATCATCAACATGTGTCTTAGGGGCTATAAAACCAAAGTCGGTTAACAGGCATGCAGGACATCTGTGCATGTTTTCTGATCAGACAAGGCAGTCGCGTAGCGCGACTGCCAAGGTGTTTCATGCTCGCGCTACGCGAGGGTGTAGATGACCAGCCAAACAAGTTTTTGTTATTTGCATTTCAGTCCCTGGTCCCCCGAAAGGTCGTTTTCACTTGGTTTTCTTGCATTCTAAGACTTTATAATTGACATATGGGGCTTTAAGGCTTATACCATCTTTGTCAAGTCCTCGGGTAACTTTGTGATCACCCGAACAGCCCTAAATTTTAATGTTGACGATTCTAACCCTCACACACGAATTTTATCATAACTTTCTCATACGGTAACGAAACTTGGTGAAATTTTTATGGTGCATTCTAGTGAGCATAATTAATCGTTATAAGGCTTCGGGTTTGCTAAAAGGTCACTCAGAGGTATATCTTAAACATGTTGACACATTTAACCCCTGTAGTTTGTAACCTCTCACTTTCTTTCACAATTAGCTACGTATGATCCATGATTTATTCGTTTAAGGTTATAAACATCATGTAGGCTTAATGTACAATATAATTATTCACTGTTGACATTCAAAACCCGTATATTCACATACTTTCCAGGTTTGTCAACTTTAGTCCTTCAAGAATATTCCTACACACGTTCACTTATGACACGTGTCAACACCTTATAGGACGTGAATTTTCGAGGTGTTACATCCTCACCCCCTTAAAAGAAATCTCGACCTTGAGATTTACTGAAACAGATAAGGGTACTTTTCTTTCATCGTGGACTCAACCTCCCACGTATACTCGGGACCTCTACGGGCATCCCATTTGACCTTTACAATCGGTACATGCTTCCTTCGAAGCTTCTTAACCTGTCGATCCTCGATCGACAATGGTTTTTCCACAAATTTCAAGCTCTCATCTATATGCACATCTATATGTGGTATAACCAGTGATTTGTCAGCGAAACACTTCTTCAGATTGTAGATGTGGAACACATTGTGTATACT
This sequence comes from Helianthus tuberosus, assembly GCA_030545235.1. Classification (NCBI taxonomy): domain Eukaryota; kingdom Viridiplantae; phylum Streptophyta; class Magnoliopsida; order Asterales; family Asteraceae; genus Helianthus; species Helianthus tuberosus. Next base: position 67,176,241 of record CM060447.1, read on the forward strand.
ACTGAGCTCTTCAGGTAAGTTTAACTTATAGGCAACTGACCCGACACGTTCGATAACCTCGAAAGGTCCTATGTATCTCGGGCTTAGCTTGCCTTTCTTACCAAACCGCATCACTCCCTTCCAGGGTGATACTTTAAGTAAGACTTTATCACCTATCCCGGGCAGCTTTGAGACGGTCACGAATCTGGACAATCTTGTCCGTCGTTTCGAACACGATCTCTGGTCCTGATAACTGGACATCTCCAACTTCCGCCCAGCAAATAGGCGATCTACACTTTCTACCATATAATGCCTCAAAAGGCGCAGCTTTAATGCTGGTATGGTAGCTATTGTTGTAGGAGAATTCGATTAATGGTAGGTTCTTATCCCAACTACCACCCAAATCGATCGCACATGCACGTAGCATATCTTCCAACGTTTGAATAGCACGCTCACTCTGACCGTCAGTCTGAGGATGATAAGCCGTACTAAAATTCAAGCGTGTGCCCAAAGATTGTTGGAAACTCTTCCAAAAATGCGACGTGTACCTAGTATCTCTATCAGAGATAATAGTCACAGGTATACCATGTAAGGCTACAATTTTATCAACGTATAACTGGGCTAACATGTCGGAGCTATAAGTCTCCTTGATGGGTAAGAAATGTGCTGACTTAGTCAATCTATCAACTATAACCCATATTGTATCATTTCCTTTCCTTGTCTTGGGTAACTTGGTAATAAAATCCATAGTTACCATTTCCCACTTCCATGTAGGAAGTTCAGGCTGTTGTAGCAAACCTGACGGTTTCTGATGCTCGGTTTTGACTTGCACACATGTCAAGCATTTAGCTACATGAGTGGCTACAGACTTCTTCAAGCCTATCCACCAATAATTTGCCTTTAGATCCTGGTACATCTTATCAGCTCCAGGATGAACGAAGTATTTAGAGCTATGGGCTTCCTGGAGGATAACATCTCGGAGTCCTCCATAAATTGGAACCCATATTCGTCCATTCAATCTTAGTATTCCGTCCTTGCTAAGTGTTAACTGCTCCTCAGTTACCCCTAGCTTTTCGTTAGGATAGTTAGCTTCCAACACAGCTTCCTTCTGTGCAGCTAACAACCTTTCCATCAAATTGTTCTTTATTTCCATGCGCTTGGCATTGATTCGGATGGGTTTTATCTTCTCCTTTCGACTCAAGGCATCGGCGACTACATTCACCTTGCCGGGATGGTATCTTATTTCACAATCGTAATCATTCAGAGTTTCCATCCAACGGCGTTGCCTCATGTTCAAGTCCTTCTGATTGAACAAATGTTGAAGGCTCTTGTGATCAGAATAGATCACACATTTGATTCCATATAAGTAGTGCCTCCACAGTTTTAGTGCGAATACAACGGCACCCAACTCCAAGTCATGGGTGGTGTAATTCTTTTCGTGCACCTTTAACTGGCGTGAAGCATAGGCAATGACTTTGCCTTTCTGCATAAGCACACATCCCATCCCGGTGTGTGATGCATCACAGTAAACTACAAACTCCTCTATTCCATCAGGCAATGTCAGTACTGGAGCATTGCTCAACTTTTGTTTCAGAATATCGAAGGATTCCTGCTGCTTAGGACCCCAGTCAAACTTAATCTTCTTACGTGTCAGCGAAGTCAGGGGTGCAGCAATCCTTGAGAAGTTTTCAATGAATCGCCTATAGTATCCTGCCAAACCTAGGAAGCTACGTATTTCTGTAGGCGTCTTTGGCTCATGCCAATTCATGACAGCTTCAACTTTAGCGGGATCTACTTGGATACCACGCTCACTAACAACATGTCCAAGAAATTGGACTTCCCGAAGCCAGAATTCACACTTCGAGAACTTGGCATAGAGCTTTTCTTTATGAAGTAGTTCCAAAATGCAGTGAAGATGCTTCTCATGGTCAGCTTGGTTCTTCGAGTAGATGAGAATGTCGTCAATGAAGACGATGACGAATTTATCTAAGTGCGGCTTGCAAACGCGATTCATGAGATCCATGAATGCGGCCGGTGAATTAGTGAGCCCAAAAGGCATCACTAGGAACTCGTAATGACCATAACGAGTCCTAAATGCTGTTTTGTGCACGTCTTCATCTCTAACCTTCAATTGATGGTAGCCTGACCTCAAGTCAATCTTCGAGAAGAAACTTTCCCCTTGAAGTTGATCGAACAGATCGTCGATTCTGGGCAAAGGATACCTATTCTTGATAGTGACCTTATTAAGCTCGCGGTAGTCGATGCACAGACGCATCGATCCATCCTTCTTCTTGACAAATAAAACTGGTGCTCCCCAAGGAGACGAACTAGGTTTGATGAAACCTTTGGCTAGAAAATCATCTAGCTGCGTTCTCAATTCCTTCATCTCTGTTGGTGCCAACCTATAAGGTGCCCTTGCTACTGGTGCTGATCCAGGAATAATGTCAATTCTGAATTCTACTTGCCTATCTGGTGGCAAACCAGGTAGTTCTTCCGGAAAAACTTCGGGGTATTCAGAAATGATGGGAATACCCCCAATCTTGGGCTTCGGCTCATCTATTATCACTTGTGCCATATAGATGACACAACCCTTCTTCAAACACTTAGAGTCTTTGAGCATAGACATTTTCTCGGGCAGCCCATACTGGGTATCTCCCTGGATAGTAAGTGATTCACCAAACGGAGTCTTGATCATCACTTGCTTCTTATTGCAAATAATCTGGGCCTGGTTATAAGATAACCAGTCCATACCCAAAACTATGTCGAAACCGGCTAGTTTCAAAGGAAGTAGGGACAAAGGAAAAGAGTGGTTCTTAATGGATATGAAACACCCATCTAATAAGGTTGAGGCGGTTTCTAAAGTGCCATCTGCTAGTTCCACCTCATACTTCACACTTAAAGTCTTAACAGGTAATTTCAACAATTCACATGTCACACCCCAACCAATGGCGGAAACATCGGGATGAGACGAAGTGTGAAGATTGCTAGAGACATCATAACGCTATTTGTGACAATATTTAAATAATTCCCATTTCATTCCATAACTTCAAATTGTCAACATTACATAATCTCAAATAACAACAAGTTCAAAAGAAATACGAACAACATAATCAAAATTGATACAACATATTAAGCCTAAACGTCTATATGTGTATCTAGGCATCAATGCTACTTCTTTTCATATCATCGTCATCATCAACCTGTAACATGTTTAAAATACAATTCAATGCAAAAGCAATGGCGAGTATACAAGTTTGGTACGTACATAGCAAAAGATAAGTTTTGAACAATTCCTCATAGCAAGCATGTGATTCAAGATAAACATAAAAACATGGTATGTGTCTAACATATCAAACCAAGAAAACGCAATATGCTCATGACATAACCACAAGTTACGGGCGGCGGGTCGTTAATCCTATAGCGCTACATATGTCACGGTTTGGCTCGTACAAGTTAATGATAAATTCAACACATAAGATTAATCCAAGTTTAAAGTATCAAGCCATCACGTGTACAAGCATGTCAATAAGAATGTTCATGTGTTTAAGCAAAAGTTCATGTGTAAGTTGTTGATAGATAAACATGTTACACCCCAAAAGTGGTAAAAGTAAAGAGGGGAAAATACGAGTATACTCACGGTGGTTGCAAGTTTTCCTTCTTGAAATCCCGCGAGTGAGTTGGTGGATGGATTAGTTTGGAGCACCTAGTCCTTCTACATGAGGAAACATAGGTGTGTGAGTTTGGCGTTAACGGAAGATTATAATTTCGGAGTTTAACATAGCACAAAGTATAAAATATGATATGAAAATAATCATCTTTTACTTAGTAACCTTTGTATGACACTATGTAACCACTAGGGTTATTTTGTATTTCATGGGTAGTATACCCATTAGAATCATACCATGGTTTTAAAGTCTTAGATGATAGTCTACTACTCTTAACATATAAACACAAGTTCAATATTAAAAGGTTCGAATGAATGTATGTACATATATAGGTTAAGTATTACATATAACTTAGTCCAATAATTCATGTATGAGGTAGAAGATTAGAATCTTCATTTAGGCACCTCGAGTAGTCATGGATGTCAAGTATGGGGTAGGAAGAACTAGCTTCCGTTTAGGGACCCCTTGAATGTTCAGCACTTCACTTGATGTAAAAACAACCAAGGAGGGTCACGAACTAGGATTAGTACAATAATATAAACAATCTAACTAAGAGAAATCATCAAATCATGTGAGGATTGTATGTTTGGAACAACCCAAGTTGTTCCATAATCACTCTACATCAAGAACTAGCTCGAACATGACTTGTGGGTCAAAACACCCTAACAAAACAGAAAGTATTTGAGGTTTTAACCTCTGATTTATAGTGTCTCAACCATGTTTTTAAGCTTAACCAACCATAAGAGAGGTTGTAAGCATTAGGACATTGGTGTGAGATGTGTTAGACACAAGTTGGATGAAGTCTAAACAAGTTTGTAAGAACATAAATCAAAACAGAAAGTTTTTGGATCATATCAGGGGATTTCCACGTCTGATTTCTCCAAGGAGAAGTCAAGGAATCATACCCTATGATTATCCAAGCAAATAGGAAGAAGAATCAAGTGATTTCATTAAGAAATGAGCAAGTTATGCTCACTTTTGTGCAAGGTTATGAATCTGCCCGAATTCTGAGTTTGCAACTGATTTAGAGAGTGAAATTGTGAGATGATTTGAGTTGTGAAAGTGTAAAAAGGGTTAGAGAGGGTGTGTATTTATAGTGGAAGAGTTTAGAGTTGATTGGAGGTGATTAGAGGTGGATTAGAGGTGATTGGGTGAGGTTGGAACTTGGGATTTCGTGCATTTTCGCTGAAGAAACACACAATCTGTCGAAACAAGGTGCTCGCGTAGCGCTAGCACTAAGGCCTTAGTGCTCGCGCTACGCCACTGCATGGCTTCTGAAATTAAGTTTGATTTTTGACAATTAGGCCCCTGTAGTTTATATTTTAGGGTTTTTAATGTGTTCTAAGGACTAGACTTGCCATTTAAGCATAGTTTAAGGCCAAATAAGGTATGAGGAACATAATCAAAGTATAATTAAGTGTATGAAGGTCGTATACAAGTATCGTTTACGCTCAAAGCATGTTTTGTGCATAAGTTTCACATAATTGCAAGTTTAGCACATAGTTCCCAAGAATTACGAATAAGTATCAATTGTTCCACGAAATTGAATGTATGAGCATATATAAAGTGTGTATAACATATTTGCAACAAAATACGAGTTTCATTAATGATCCAAGTCTCGGTTTTCGCAACAATTACAAAGAAAGAACGATTACAAGAATACAAAGTATCCAAAAATAGAAATACGAACAAAACTTTCTATGAATGGAAAGTACAATTAAGCGGGGCGTTACAGTCTCCCTTCCTTTTGGGAATTTCGTCCCGAAATTGAAGAAGACGTAGGGAAAAGATGAGGATACTTCTTTTTCATCTCGCTCTTGAGTTCCCAAGTAAATTCGGCGCCACGTTTACCTTCCCATCGAACCTTGACGATAGGAATCTTACTGCGCCTCAATAACTTGACTTTTTGATCCATGATTTCGACGGGTTTTTCCACAAAATGCAAAGTGTCGTTTATTTGGAGATCTTCGAGGGGAACTTGAAGTCTTTCTTCAGCGTGACACTTCTTTAGATTAGAAACATGGAACGTTGGGTGCACGTTGTTGAGTTCTTGAGGTAACTCGAGTCGATAAGCCACCGCGCCAATCCTTTCGAGTACCTTGAAAGGGCCAACATAGCGAGGGGCAAGCTTTCCCTTTTTACCAAAACGAACCACTCCTTTCCAAGGAGACACTTTGAGTAAAACGTGATCCCCAACATTGAGTTCCATAGGTTTGCGTCCCTTATCAGCATAGACCTTTTGACGTTCTCGAGCCTTGAGTAGATTGTCACGGATTTGGTGAATCTTATCCGTTGCTTCTTGTATGATCTCAGGGCTAGAAAAATGTTTGTCACCAATCTCGTGCCAGCTTAAAGGAGATCGGCATTTGCGACCATACAATGCCTCGAATGGAGCCATTTTAATACTGGAGTGGTAGCTATTGTTATACGAGAACTCGACCAAAGGTAAATGCACATCCCAACTACCACCAAAGTCGATGACACAAGAACGGAGCATGTCCTCTAGGGTTTGGATAGTACGTTCAGTCTGTCCATCCGTTTGAGGATGAAAAGCAGTACTGAGATTCAAATGAGTACCCATAGCGGACTGAAAGGTTTGCCAGAGACGCGAAGTAAATCGACCATCGCGATCAGAAATGATGTCGAGAGGAATGCCATGATGACGTATGACTTCGTTAGTATAGATGCGAGCAAGTCGTTCAACCTTGAAATCTTCACGAATAGGGATGAATTGAGCGGACTTGGTTAGACGGTCGATAATTACCCAAATACTATCGTGACCAGAAGACGTTCGAGGGAGTTTGGTTATGAAGTCCATCGCAATGCTATCCCATTTCCAAACGGGGATTTCAGGATGTTCGAGTAGGCCAGAAGGTCGTTGGTGTTCGGCTTTGACTTTTGAACACGTAAGACACTTAGAGACGTAAGTGGCAATGTCTTTCTTCATACCAGGCCACCAATAGGATATACGTAGATTATGATACATCTTGTCGGCACCAGGGTGAATTGAGTACTTGGATTTGTGTGCCTCTTTCATAATGAAGTCTCGAAGTGCTTCGTGATCAGGGATCCAGGCACGATTGTTAAAGTATAGGATACCATCGGCCTTGGAGACGAGATCGTGTTCTTTTGCGCCTCGTATCTCGACATGGAAATTACCCTCGTTAATAGAGGCGTACTGAGCTTCACGAATGCGTTGAGGGAGGTCGCTTGAGATATGAAAACAACGTATACAATCTACATGAGTTTTACGACTAAGCGCATCGGCCACGACAATTGCTTTACCTGGATGGTATTTTATTTCGCAGTCGTAGTCGTTTAACAGTTCCACCCAACGACGTTGACGCATGTTCAGTTCCTTTTGGTCGAAGATATGTTGAAGGCTCTTGTGGTCAGTGAAAACCACACACTTAGTACCATAAAGGTAGTGTCGCCAAATCTTCAACGCAAAAACAACTGCGCCAAGTTCAAGGTCGTGAGTAGTATAGTTCTTCTCATGTATTTTGAGTTGCCTTGACGCATAAGCGATGACCTTGTCTCGTTGCATGAGCACACAACCAAGACCAAGGCGGGAAGCATCGCAATATACGACGAAGTCGTCGTTTCCATCAGGAAGTGTAAGGATAGGAGCATTACATAGCATGTCCTTGAGCGTTTGAAAGGACTCCTCTTGTTCGGGACCCCAAACAAAAGGGTTCTCTTTTTGAGTCAAGGAGGTCAAAGGAACGGCGATTTTCGAGAAGTTGGAGATGAAGCGACGATAGTACCCCGCAAGACCAAGAAACAAACGAATTTCAGATGGAGATTTAGGTGTGACCCAATTTTTCACAGCTTCGATCTTAGCGGGGTCAACGTGAATACCAAGTTCGTTGACAGTATGACCAAGGAATTGAACCTCTTTTAACCAAAATTCACACTTGGAGAATTTGGCGTATAGACGTTCAGCACGAAGAAGTTCGAGGATAAGACGCAAGTGTTGTTTATGCTCTTCTTGAGTCTTCGAATAGATGAGAATATCGTCAATGAAAACGATCACGAAGCGGTCCAAGTAAGGCTTACAAACACGATTCATAAGATCCATGAACACGACGGGTGCGTTGGTCAAACCAAAAGGCATAACCACGAACTCGTAGTGTCCATAGCGAGTGCGAAAAGCGGTTTTGGGAATGTCTTCATCGAGAACACGAAGTTGGTGATAACCAGAATGAAGATCGATTTTGGAGAAACAAGTAGCGCCTTGAAGTTGATCAAAGAGATCGTCGATACGCGGGAGAGGGTAACGATTTTTGATGGTGAGTTTGTTAAGTTCACGATAATCGATGCACATGCGGAAGGAACCATCCTTCTTTTTAACGAAGAGTACAGGAGCACCCCAAGGTGAGGTACTTGGACGAATGAAACCCTTATCGAGGAGTTCTTGAAGTTGCGTAGATAATTCTTGCATCTCAGAAGGTGCAAGACGATAAGGAGCTTTAGCAACAGGATTCGCACAAGGTACGAGGTCAATGCGAAAGTCAACAGGTCGAGGTGGAGGAGGACCAGGCAAATCTTCAGGAAAGACGTCAGGGAAGTCACGCACCACTGGAACATCACTTAAACTCTTTCCCTTGCCCTTTTCTTCCACAACGTGGGCTAAAAAGGCAAGGTACTTTTTGTGTAAATACTTGTTCGCTTGTGTGCAGGACATCAACTTCAGTCCCTTCGAAGGTCGGTCTCCATAGACGTGCAAAACATCACCAGATGGAAGGGGTAAACGAACGTATTTTTCGTGACAAGCGATTTCAGCATGGTTCTTTTGGAGCCAATCCATGCCTATGATGACGTCGAAACTACCCAATTGCATGGGTATGAGATCGATAGGGAAAACGTGCTCGTTAAGTTTAAGATGACAATTGCGAAGAACGGAATCGACTAGGATGGATTTGCCATTGGCGACTTCAACGGAAAACGACTTAGGTAGCTTAGAGCGTGTGCAATTTAACAATGGCTCGAATTCTAAGGACACAAAGCTTTTGTCCGCACCAGTATCAAATAGTATCGAAGCATAAAGATGGTTAACAAGAAACGTACCGTTAACGACATCATTGTCGTTGCGCGCTTGATTTGCGTTCAGATGGAAACAGCGTCCACGAGGAGGTTGTAGAGCCTGTTGTTGTTGTTGTGGCTGTTGCGGTGGCTGTGGTTGTTGCTGTCGAGGCTGTTGCGGTTGGTATCGTTGAGGGCAGTAGTTGGCCATATGGTTGGTATCACCACACGTGAAACATGCTCGCACAGGAGCGACTTGATTTGGAGCTGAAGGGGCTTGGTTTCGATAGGCCGGTGGTGGGATGCGACAGTACGGAGAAGTATGCCCACCTCGGCCACACTTGTCGCACTTTCGACAATGAGCGTTTGGAGGGTGATGATACTGGCATTTACCACACTTAGGCTGCGTTCCAGTGTAAACCTTGCGTGAAGTCTCATCGTTGGTAAAAGCAGGTACGGTTTGTAGGGGTTGTGGGTTTGGCGGAGTGACAACCACATAATTTTGGCTTGAAGCCTTCCGCTTCTTGCCCTGGTTTTTCTTGGATGATTGGGAGGGTAAGGGTTCATCAGCAGTAGTGTCAATGGTAGCTTGGCGTGCACTCTTCGTTGAAACCTTGTCAAAGGTTCCATGAAGAACACAGTTGTTGTTAAGTTCGGTGGCTATACGAAAGGCATCTTCAAGGGTTTGGGGGTTGGCAGAGGCAAGGTGGTTTGTCAGGGAAGGTGCAACACAACGAACGAATTTGGCTATTGACTTGGGGACGGTCTCGACTTGTCCAGGGCAGAGGACACTGAGTTGCTTAAAGCGCGTAATCAGGCCATCCATGTCGCTCCCTTTCTGAGTAAGGTTCCAAAATTCGTTCTCCAACTTTTGGAGTTCGTGGGGAGGACAGAAGTGATCCTTCATAAGTTGTTTGAATTCGCCCCAAGGCATAGCATGTGCAACCTCATTTCCCCTTTTGTTGCGTTCTGTTGTCCACCATTCGAGTGCCTTTTCACGAAACACCCCAGTTGCATTCAGGGTTCTTAGTTCATCGGGGCAGCCACTTTGCAGGAAAGTAAGCTCAATTGCATCAATCCAGTTCATCATGGCGGTAGCGCCATTTTTTCCAGTAAACTCCAAGGGTTTACATGCCATGAATTGCTTAAACTGGAAGGTCGACTTGGGTTTGTCTGCCTTTGAGTCGACAGAGCCATGTGGTGAATCGGTGTTTGTTTGAATCTTGCTAACAACATCGGGTAGGACCTTAGCAAATTGTTTGGCCATGAATCTCATGCAATCCTTTTGTGACATGGTTTTGGAAGTCGAACCCTTCTTTGACTTGGTTCTCTTTGACGCACCGTTGGACGACATCTAAAGATGGAGAGAGAGAAGGAAAGGATAAGACTTGGTCAAAATTTTAAAACAAGGTTTTTGCATGTAAAAACAAGTAAGTGTTCATGTATCATGTAAAGTTCACATAGAGCATAAGTTTCCAACATGTATTCAACAAGTATAACACATATGATTGCGTAAGGGTATATAAATTTAGTTTGTTCACGAGGATTATTATTGTTTTTGGTTGCGATGACGTGCGAAGCGAGTTTAAAAGTTTGAAATGAAGAACGTTCAAGTATAAAATTACACATAAATTGAGATACATAAAAGAGAGGCTCAATAAAACATTGGATTGTTTCGGGTAGAGAAACGTCGACTATTCCAAAGTGGGTCGAAAGTCCTTTCGAATTAGAGAAAACGTGCTTTGGCCTATAGGTAAGATACTCTCGTCGAGAAGCGATTAACGGTATCTTACCCTTCCAGTTACTACACGTCTCTAATCGATTGAAACAATCGGGACTTTGGCGAGATCGAAAATCGAGGAGTGGGACTTAATCGACAAGGTGCGGGTTTCACCCCTAACTTGACGATTTCGTACCCTAAATGTGGTTGGTACTTGTCGGGTCAAAATAAAATTTCGACACTTTGACAAGGGTCCACTAGAGTTGAAAAGGAAATTACCATTAAGTTGTGGATTTCACTCCTAGCTTAATGGTGAAATTTCGTGCAAAAATAGATCAAGGTAGAATGAGAGTCGTTTACCAAATTGTGGGTTTCACGCCTATTTTGGTAAAGTCGTCTCGTTTGTGTTACAAGAGTATACAAATAATCAAAGTGTGTTTGTGTTAGCCTTAGGAAAGGCATGTAAATTTAACAACAAGAAGTGTAGCTAGGAAGCATGAAAGGTAGAATGCATAAGTTTTAAACAACAAATAAGAGGCAAAGTTCCTAAAACTATAGACTAGGGCAAAAGCATGGCAATTTTCCTAATTCCCTATAGTTATGGCTCTGATACCAATCTGTCACACCCCAACCAATGGCGGAAACATCGGGATGAGACGAAGTGTGAAGATTGCTAGAGACATCATAACGCTATTTGTGACAATATTTAAATAATTCCCATTTCATTCCATAACTTCAAATTGTCAACATTACATAATCTCAAATAACAACAAGTTCAAAAGAAATACGAACAACATAATCAAAATTGATACAACATATTAAGCCTAAACGTCTATATGTGTATCTAGGCATCAATGCTACTTCTTTTCATATCATCGTCATCATCAACCTGTAACATGTTTAAAATACAATTCAATGCAAAAGTAATGGCGAGTATACAAGTTTGGTACGTACATAGCAAAAGATAAGTTTTGAACAATTCCTCATAGCAAGCATGTGATTCAAGATAAACATAAAAACATGGTATGTGTCTAACATATCAAACCAAGAAAACGCAATATGCTCATGACATAACCACAAGTTACGGGCGGCGGGTCGTTAATCCTATAGCGCTACATATGTCACGGTTTGGCTCGTACAAGTTAATGATAAATTCAACACATAAGATTAATCCAAGTTTAAAGTATCAAGCCATCATGTGTACAAGCATGTCAATAAGAATGTTCATGTGTTTAAGCAAAAGTTCATGTGTAAGTTGTTGATAGATAAACATGTTACACCCCAAAAGTGGTAAAAGTAAAGAGGGGAAAATACGAGTATACTCACGGTGGTTGCAAGTTTTCCTTCTTGAAATCCCGCGAGTGAGTTGGTGGATGGATTAGTTTGGAGCACCTAGTCCTTCTACATGAGGAAACATAGGTGTGTGAGTTTGGCATTAACGGAAGATTATAATTTCGGAGTTTAACATAGCACAAAGTATAAAATATGATATGAAAATAATCATCTTTTACTTAGTAACCTTTGTATGACACTATGTAACCACTAGGGTTATTTTGTATTTCATGGGTAGTATACCCATTAGAATCATACCATGGTTTTAAAGTCTTAGATGATAGTCTACTACTCTTAACATATAAACACAAGTTCAATATTAAAAGGTTCGAATGAATGTATGTACATATATAGGTTAAGTATTACATATAACTTAGTCCAATAATTCATGTAGGAGGTAGAAGATTAGAATCTTCATTTAGGCACCTCGAGTAGTCATGGACGTCAAGTATGGGGTAGGAAGAACTAGCTTCCGTTTAGGGACCCCTTGAATGTTCACCACTTCACTTGATGTAAAAACAACCAAGGAGGGTCACGAACTAGGATTAGTACAATAATATAAACAATCTAACTAAGAGAAATCATCAAATCATGTGAGGATTGTATGTTTGGAACAACCCAAGTTGTTCCATAATCACTCTACATCAAGAACTAGCTCGAACATGACTTGTAGGTCAAAACACCCTAACAAAACAGAAAGTATTTGAGGTTTTAACCTCTGATTTATAGTGTCTCAACCATGTTTTTAAGCTTAACCAACCATAAGAGAGGTTGTAAGCATTAGGACATTGATGTGAGATGTGTTAGACACAAGTTGGATGAAGTCTAAACAAGTTTGTAAGAACATAAATCAAAACAGAAAGTTTTTGGATCATTTCAGGGGATTTCCAGGTCTGATTTCTCCAAGGAGAAGTCAAGGAATCATACCCTTTGATTATCCAAGCAAATAGGGAGAAGAATCAAGTGATTTCATTAAGAAATGAGCAAGTTATGCTCACTTTTGTGCAAGGTTATGAATCTGCCCGAATTCTGAGTTTGCAACTGATTTAGAGAGTGAAATTGTGAGATGATTTGAGTTGTGAAAGTGTAAAAAGGGTTAGAGAGGGTGTGTATTTATAGTGGAAGAGTTTAGAGTTGATTGGAGGTGATTAGAGGTGGATTAGAGGTGATTGGGTGAGGTTGGAACTTGGGATTTCGTGCATTTTCGCTGAAGAAACACACAATCTGTCGAAACAAGGTTCTCGCGTAGCGCTAGCACTAAGGCCTTAGTGCTCGCGCTACGCCACTGCATGGCTTCTGAAATTAAGTTTGATTTTTGACAATTAGGCCCCTGTAGTTTATATTTTAGGGTTTTTAATGTGTTCTAAGGACTAGACTTGCCATTTAAGCATAGTTTAAGGCCAAATAAGGTATGAGGAACATAATCAAAGTATAATTAAGTGTATGAAGGTCGTATACAAGTATCGTTTACGCTCAAAGCATGTTTTGTGCATAAGTTTCACATAATTGCAAGTTTAGCACATAGTTCCCAAGAATTACGAATAAGTATCAATTGTTCCACGAAATTGAATGTATGAGCATATATAAAGTGTGTATAACATATTTGCAACAAAATACGAGTTTCATTAATGATCCAAGTCTCGGTTTTCGCAACAATTACAAAGAAAGAACGATTACAAGAATACCAAGTTTCCAAAAATAGAAATACGAACAAAACTTTATATGAATGGAAAGTACAATTAAGCGGGGCGTTACATCACAAAACTTATTATCTATGAACGACTTATCAGCGCCTGAATCAAATAACACTCTCGCATAAACATCATTTACGAGAAAGGTACCTGTTATCACATTGTCGTCCTTGACGGCTTCCTTTGCATCCATCCTGAAGACCCTAGCATTGGTCTTCTTAGCCTCTTCAGGCTTCTTGGCGTATTTTGGGCAATTGGTCTTGATATGCCCCTTTTCATTGCAACCGTAGCAGGTCACATCCTTCATCTTTTTACAATCCAAGGTTTTGTGTTCCTTGGACTTGCACAACCCACATGCAAAAGATTTCGATTGTGAATTCGAGTTTGATTCATACCTGCACTTTCCGAAGTGCTGTCTCTTGCAGATTTTGCATCTGGGTTTTTCACCCGACTGCTGACCATCCTTCCTAAAACATGATCCCTTCCTGTGGTCATTGTTTCCCTTCTGCTTCTTGTCTGAACGCCGTGAGTTATCATCCTCACGCTTCCTCTTTTCGGTATCAGCGTTCCTCTGCGATCTCAGCCTGACCGCATCCAAGGTAAGAGACAATGATATGTCCGCTACGGACCGAAAAGTAGTTGGTCTGGAGGCCTTCACACTTGCTTTGATCTCCGGGGCCAAACCCCCAATGAATCGAGCTATACGTTTAGGCTCCGGAGTTACCAAATATGGAACCAACCCTGACAAAGTGTTGAAACTGGTAAGGTAGGCCTGACAGTCTAGGTTTCTCATGACCAGTGACAAGAAGTCAGATTCAATTCTCTCAACCTCGTGTTGAGGGCAGAAATTTTCCTTGATCAGTGCCATGAACTGTTCCCAGGTCATATTGTACAACGGGACTTTCCCCGTAGCTTGGATCAAAGATCTCCACCAAGCTAATGCTTCCCCCTTAAAAGACTGAGACACGAATTTCACAATGTCCCTATTATCACAACCACTAATATCCACAACCGTATCCATCTCGTCCAACCAAGTCATGCAATCTACCGCTCCTTTTTCCCCAGTGAAATCCCTGGGTTTGCACTACACGAAGTACTTATAGGAGCAACCCTTATTACGGGGTTCCTGATTCCATATGACTCTTTGGGATGGAGCACTCCTCTGGTTTGATGAGTGGTGAGAATTACTGTTGTGGGCAGTGTGAGTCCTGGAGGGTGTTCTAGAGTGTGGTGCAGATTGGGTCCTTGCATGGATACCACCGGATTCATGGAGCTGTCTATCCATAGCTCGATTAACGGCATTATCTATCATTGCCTGTAATTCTGCACCCGCTACATTTACTCGGGCATTATCATGCTCTCTCCCTGGGTGACTGTTGACCTCATTTGAGTCTGCCATGTAGCTTGAACTGTTACATATCGACATCAATTCATTGGTGAGTTTATTATAAAATTGTCTTTTATGGCAATTTATTAACCGTGGTAAACATAGACCATATATGGTTAATTTATTACTCACATTTATTTAGGATTTCTAATATAATTTATCCTAATTATAAAACAATAACAGTTTTATTAGCACATAAGGCCTAGTCACAGGGACAATTTAGATCATAAGCTATGATTTTAGAGGATCAAAGCATGAAGGCTTGAACAAAGTTCATTACCTTTATCAGACAGGGTCACGGACTATTACTGTCTTTTGTCTCTTATGAAAATGAGAAGGGCCCGTAGGCATTCTATTACCAATGGATGGTAAAAAGAACTGATCATATATATTAATGATTTAACCCATGATTCAGAGATCATTTAGTTGGGTTTGGAATCTTTGAAAAGTTCCATATATAATAATAACACGTGTGTTTTTAACGAATCATGTCTGCCAGGAGTGTTAACATGTTTTCAGATGTTAACAGGGATTTAAATCTTTTTAACGGGTTTTACCATCTTGGCCAGGTCTTAAAATGACATGCAGGCTAGGTTATACCTTTAAGATCCTTAATTAAAAATAACATAGGCAGATAGATTTTAAAAGGAATGATTCCGATTTAGTTATTTCATATCTAATTTAATTATGCATAACATAGCAAAGATGAAATTTATAAACTTACATTCCATTAATACTTAAAAGTAGTACACTTTGCCCTAAACGGGACTTTTCACATAACACTTGCCCACGCAGGAGCTATACAGATAATACATGTCCTCACAGGGACGGTTTACAAAAGTAAATGTCCACGCAGGGACTAATAGAGACAAGTCCTCGTAGGGACTAAGTACAAAGATAGATGTCCACGCAGGGACTACATACACACATAAATAAATGTCCACGTAGAGACTTGATTTAAACAAGGAAATACAATAATACATATTGGGATTTAACGATCCCGTTTCTTCTTTCCCTTCAGCAAACTTGCCAAACCACTCATGAATCCTTCATTCTTCTTACGCTCTCTCTGGAGGTCTCGCTCAACCCTGCCCAGTCTTTGACGGAGATCCTCCTGCTCTGGTGGGGAAAACCGTGGTGGCTGGTATTGTGGCGGCGGCTGAGCAGGTACCTGGTACCCACGAGCTGGGTATCCCATTCCCCAAGGTGGTCCATAAGGTCCTTCCGGATTATGGGCTAGGTAGTTTGATGCCATATTATAAGGATCCTCAGCATAGTTATAGTTAGTGTATGCTGGCGGTCCGTATGGGTTGTAAGCTGCCGGAGCAGTATAAGCAGGGATAGGGTTGCCAAAACCCGGTGATGGCGGTGCAATAGGTGCCGAATTCACCTCTGAAACTGGGACTGAAGGTCCACCCATTTGTGGGCCTTCATATATAGGCGGGTAGTGGCTGCCGCTAGAGTGTTGAGGGGTACTGAAATGAAACTCCCCTCCTCGTGCTGACATCCGTGCGCCAGTCCTCCTACGTCTTGGTGGTTCTGGAGGCTTTAGATGAACTGGCGGCGGTGGCGTGACTGCCTCGAAACGTGGATCCCCAGAGGGATCTTGCTGCTGCTGTTGCGGCTGCTGGTGAGGCGATGAGTGGTAAGATGGTGTATAGTACCACTCACATCGTTCGAACCGTGCCAGGTGACTATCCGGGCCTTGGTATGGTGTTCCGTGAAAAGTCGAACCATCTGACATCACAAAAGGATGGTTCAGGGTTCCGGTTGAAGCCTCGACGGGATCTGTGTCCTCGTCCATATCTTGATCACCAGAAAACTGATCCTCCGGTCCTAGTGGGTTAAAGCCTACTTGTTCTAGTAGGTACTCTGCTGGGTTAAACTGGCCCTGAAAGACAGGAGTAGGGTCTTCAAAGGAACGGTGCGATGATGATCGTTGTAGGGGTATGTATGAAGGGTGCGGGTTGTTGGGCTCATTCTCGGACTGAGGCCCATAGGAGTGATGATATGGAGGCGTGGAGCTATGTGACGTGGATTATCTGGCAGGCTCCTCATAGATCCTCCAAGGTTCTCGCGGATCTATACTCCTTGTAGAAGAAGGAGTTCGCCAGCCTGAAGGCCCGGCCTCGTGGTCGTTAGGGACGCTCATTGGCTCCTTTCCTCGACTTCCTCGCCTGAATCTTGGCGGCATGGCTAAACCTGTTAATATAAACAAGGTAATAACAAGGAAAAATAATGGACAAATTAAATTTAAAAAAGATAAAACATTTTGGATTATTCCTAAGTTCTTTGTCTAGACTCGAAGATTTAGGAATGTGCAATTGTGTAACTGAGATTAAACACAAAAGGCTAGTGTTTAATTCACTCAGTGTTGGCTCTGATACCAACCTGTCACACCCCGCATTTCCACGTGTTACCGGTGGGCCCGGTAGGGGAGTATCATGACGTGGTTGGCAACATAATAGTCAAACAACACAATATTTAAATGCACAGCGGAAGCAAAGTATAGATTCATTTCAACCAAACGATATTGTAATATTAAGTATCACAAGTAGTTGAATATAAATCCACAGGTAGATCAAAATAAAAAAGGGAACAGTGTTCACCAGTCTATGACATCCAAGCTTGCGAGACTTATTGTGGATGCTAGGAGAAAAGCCAGCCTATTACGCGTAGTACCTGCACTTAACCTTTTTAAGAAAAATACGTCAGTTTACACTGGTAAATACAATCAACCGACTCATTTTGAAAAGAGTTTAAGAAAATGCATTTAAGGCACAAGGCACAAATAATATTTTATAACTTGGAATAATTATTTGAATATAATACTCGTAAAAGATTTACATGTTTCTTATGCGTTCAGTAGCCGGATCGAGCCGGGTTAAAGATCAATAGACACACCACATTAAGTAAATGAGACACTATCAGGTGTACGCCTACACCTGTGTGCTAAGGTCGTGGCCATTTCGTAAAATGATGTCAGGGATATCCAGGACATGGTCATTAACCCCCCAAAGGCTTTAAGCAAACAAAACAATTTAAACGGTCATCTCGATAATACTTAACCCCCAAAACGATTAAGGTCGAAATGCCCGACCAAGCGGTATTTTATATACCGTACCCCAAGCCCGTATAGGGAAAATAAGTTAAAAGTATTTACCTGAGCAAGTATAGGTCAAAATCAGCGAGTGCAAGTATCTTTTACCGGTTCTCCTAATCTGGAACTAAGGTTTATAATAACCTATTAGAATCCTACCGGGTCTTTAGTTAAGCTTAAGCTTAGACCGGTTAGTTTTAAAGATACGGTTTGTACGCACGATTAAGCGAAGACCGGATAGAATGTGATTTAGACCCGACAAGTTTGAAGACTTGCTTAATGTGGGTATATTATACACATTCTGGATTTTGAGATAAAACCGATAAGGTTTGACCCGTTTCGGCTAATTTATGTAAACTAGTTACATAAACCGAACCGAACGCGTATGAAGCGTAATGGGTAACCATAAGAGTCCTAAACAGGTTTCCTAAGTTAACATGCCTTAAATATATTGTGATATCAGTAGGATACCTTCCGTTATGCCCAAAACGAGTTTAATCTCATATTAAGCCCCGTAGGGGTATTTTGGTCATTTTAAAGATTATAAAAGGAATGAATTTATCTTCTGTGATCCGGGTCTAATTAACTCAGTAAAATGGTTTATTTTAATAGGTTATAACATTTAGTTATAAGTCTTATATGCCAAAATAGTTTTAAACCCTAACTATGCGTATAATACGCGTATAAAGCCGTTTTAAGCGACGTACGGGTTAAAATAGGATTCTGAGTCTCCCGATCAGTTAAACAGGTTCAAAACACTCCATTTAATATTTAAAATCAGTAGCAATTGGATTGGCATCAAAAGGATTTGTAAAACTCATTTTATGGTCGAAAAGGGTATATTCGGTATTTACCGAATCAAGGCACTAATCCTAGCTTATGATCAGTTTAAAAATAATTAAAAATTTTCAAAAATCTCAAAATATTATATTACATCAGTGGGTAAAAGGTTTGGTGTCAAAAATGGGGTTTAGATAGGCTTTACGCTAATGACGCCATTAAATCACTAAGAAGCGTTCTAATTACGTCATTGAGCATAACTCCTAATCTATATGTCCAACTGATGTAAAAATTTACGGACATGTTTAATAATCAGTAACTTAGATTATTTTACTTTCATATATCCAAAATTCTCGTTTTATGGTCATAAGGGCATTACGGTCAATATTTAGGCGATTAACGGAAACGTCGGACAAATAAGGATTTATGTGGTATAAACGCAGAGGGTTATACACACATGTAACTTGGTCCTAATGGAACTTTAAGGCATGTCTAAACCTATCTAAACCGGGTCAGAACTGAGGTCAAAGCAAAAGTCAAACTTTTGCGTCTTTCGGTTCCGAATCGGTTCAAAACAGAAAGTTGTCGAATCAAACAAGCGTAGACAAGTTTTTATACTTATTATCAGGTTATAAGAATGATAAAATAGGTGATACGCCTTTTACATCGTTAATCATGCGTTAAATCGAAAATAACACTTATGTTGACTTTTTCTAATTACCAATGACTCGACAATCGACCTAGTTAGGATTGGAATTAGTGGGTGCCCTTTTAAGGGTTTAAAGCCCACATGATTACCAACTTATAACAACTTTCGTTTCGACAAAACCCTGGACCGTTTGTGTGTTATCGTTAAGTCAAACCGTAATTACGACGGTTTGATTTTTAAGCTATAAACTAATCAAAACTTAATTAAGAAGGGTTAAGGGTACTTACACGTGACTAATGGATGATTAAGAAGGCTTGGAAGATGGTCTTGAGTTCCAGAAATGCTCAGAGATGAAGTATGGAATGAATGTTCAAATTTGTCAACATTAGGAGCTTTATATAGTGAATGTAATGGCTTGTAAACATGGCCAATCACTCTACCAATGTTCATTGATCATCAACATGTGTCCTAAGGGCTATAAAACATGTAGGGGGTGCTCACAAATGCAGATAAGATCAACCAAAGTCGGTTAACAGGCATGCAGGACATCTGTGCATGTTTTCTGATAAGACAAGGCAGTCGCGTAGCGCGACTGCCAAGGTGTTTCATGCTCGCGCTACGCGAGGGTGTAGATGACCAGCCAAACAAGTTTTTGTTATTTGCATTTCAGTCCCTGGTCCCCCGAAAGGTCGTTTTCACTTGGTTTTCTTGCATTCTAAGACTTTATAATTGACATATGGGGCTTTAAGGCTTATAGCATCTTTGTCAAGTCCTCGGGTAACTTTGTGATCACCCGAACAACCCTAAATTTTAATGTTGACGATTCTAACCCTCACACACGAATTTTATCATAACTTTCTCATACGGTAACGAAACTTGTTGAAATTTTTATGGTGCATTCTAGTGAGCATAATTAATCGTTATAAGGCTTCGGGTTTGCTAAAAGGTCACTCAGAGGTATATCTTAAACATGTTGACACATTTAACCCCTGTAGTTTGTAACCTCTCACTTTCTTTCACAATTAGCTACGTATGATCCATGATTTATTCGTTTAAGGTTATAAACATCATGTAGGCTTAATGTACAATATAATTATTCACTGTTGACATTCAAAACCCATATATTCACATACTTTCCAGGTTTGTCAACTTTAGTCCTTCAAGAATATTCCTACACACGTTCACTTATGACACGTGTCAACACCTTATAGGACGTGAATTTTCGAGGTGTTACAGTATCCCTGTTTGTAATGTGATGGTGGAGGGTGGAGGAGGGTGATGGTGGGTGGAGGTTGAAGATGAAGTGTGGTGGTGGGGTTTTATAAATAAAAATGAAGAAGATGCCCGGATAGTCCCTATGGTTTGGCCTTTTAAGGAAAGGGTATTTTTGTCATTTCACATCATTTTAACAGAGAAAAGTAACTGAAGTTAGACTCAGGGACTATCCGGGAACAAAAAATGAAAACTTGGGGACTATTCAGGTAGTTTTAGAAAGTTGGGGACTATAGGTGAAAAAAGGCGAAACCACAGGGACTATCCGGGCATTTTTCTCTTTTATGTCGCTATAAATATTTATTTATTTTAAAATGTTTGGAGTAAAATGCATGGATAGTTCATGTGGTTTGGTGAAATTTCATCTTGAGTTAATTGCTAAATTCGTTCTTGAGGTTTTACACAAATTGCTAGATCAGTCCAAAATCAAGATTTGCTGCTAAAACAGTCCAAAATCAAGATTTGTTTTGCTAATACAGTCCAAAAAACAGACGCCGTTAAATATAGCAGTTGGACTGTTTTAGCAACAAATCTTGATTTGGACTCTTTTAGCAGCAAATCATGATTTTGGATTGATCTATCAATTTGTGTAAAACCTCAGGGACAAATTTAGCAATTTTCTCAAAAAAATGATTTTTAACTGTTTTTTATATTTAATTTGATATTAATACACCATGAGTTAATTACTGTTTTCGTCCCTGTGGTTTGTCAAAAATCACTATTTCAGTCCATTAGTTTAAAAATTGCGATTTCAGTCCCTGTGGTTTCACTTTCGTAACAATTTCAGTCCCTGTGGTTTCATTTTCGTAACCATTTCAATCTATTATTTTGTTAAGTACAGGGACTGAAATGGTTACGAGGTGGACTGAAATGGTTACGAAAGTGAAACCACAGGGACTGAAATCACAAGTTTTAAACTAATGGACTGAAATAGTGATTTTTGACAAACCACAGGGACGAAAACAGTAATTAACTCATACACCATTAATGAATTTCAATAAAAAAAAGTTCTAGTAATTTGGTTTCTTAGCTTTTTCTTTTCACATTAAACCATGATATTTAAGAAAAAATGTATTTACCGGTAATTTTACCGTCGTGCTTACGGGCGAGTGGGTTATCGGGTTTTCCCCGGAATTGATGGTGGACGACTCGGGTTTGATCCTTGAACCAAACGGATTTTCCCCGGTAATCTTATGATGTTGAAAAAATGAATAGTTTTTTTTTTTTTTTTTAAATTCCATTATAGTGTATTAATATCATATTAATTACCAAAAAAACTTAATAAATTCGAAATGCATTATATGTATCATAATTAAAGTTTAAGATGACATCACTTATTATATTTGAAGAAATTACTAGAACTTTTTTTATTGAAATTCATTAATGGTGTATTAATATCAAATTAAATATCAAAAACAGTTAAAAAATCACTTTTTTTAGAAAATTGCTAAATTCGTCCCTCAGGTTTTACACAAACTGCTAGATCAGTCCAAAATCAAGATTTGCTGCTAAAACAGTCCAAATTAAGATTTGTTGCTAAAACAGTCCAACTGCTATATTTAACGGCGTCTGTTTTTTTGTCTGTATTAGCAAAACAAATCTTGATTTTGGACTGTTTTAGCAGCAAATCTTGATTTTGAACTGATCTAGCAATTTGTGTAAAACCTCAGGGACGAATTTAGCAATTTTCTCTTTCATCTTTATTTCCTAACTTTTCAAAATTACACTCTTAGTCCCTGTGGATTGACAAGTTGTTACTCGGATAGTCCCCAAAGCGAATGGATGTTAGTTTTTCTGGTTAAGTGGGTGTGAAATGACAAGGACTATCCGAGTAACAACTTGTCAAACCACAAGGGACTATCCGAGTAACCTTCATCCGCTTTGGGGACTATCCGAGTAACAACTTGTCAAACCACAGGGATTAAGAGTGTAATTTTGAAAAGTTAGGGACTAAAGGTGAAATTTCACGAAACCATAGGAACTATCCGTGCATTTTACTCTTTTTTTTCATTAAAAAATGTAATGTGCTGATTCACATATGCCATCTCATGGATTTGAGCCGCATAACATCTTTAAAAAAATCATGGATTTGAGCCACATAACATCTTTAGATGGTTTTCTTTGTCTTTAAATTGACGATTTTTATACTTATTGTTTTAAGATCTTACACGTTATATACTTTGGGTATAACCCAGTTATGTGCAAAGCACATAAGGGCATAATAGTCTTATAACATCTTACAGATAAAAAAATTATTTATACCCGTTACCGTCAATTTCAATAACATGCATGTTATAATCTCTTGTTAGCATACCAAATTAAACACTTATAACATGTTATAAATAACATTTACATTATATATAAAAAGCTAAAAGTGATGAGTTCTAATATAAATTTCATCGTGTTTGGTTTCAAATATAATTACTATATTGAAAAAAAAGCCCTCAAAAATAATTATAAAGGTGTCTTTTAACAAAACTGTAAACAGTGTAGTATCAATTTCATCATGCTTTATTTAAAATCTAAATTCTATAAGAAATTACTTACCAATAGATAAATGTTTAAGAACTAGTATTTAGGATTCGTGTTTTGTGGCGAGACCGTTAAGCCGAATAAAAAGTATACGTAAAAATGTCGAAACATGCACGCGTGTTGCGGCATGTTAACTTGCAAAAGTTACACTGAAATGTAGCACATATAAAAGAATTACTAAGTCGACTTATGACTAGCTCATTGCGACATGGTTCATAAACAACAAGACAAAATAACGTAAAAACTTTGAACCAAACATGTGCGTTGCAGGGTGTTAATTCGCAAAATTAGACCGAAACGTAAAACGAAAAATTTGTAAAAGATAGAAATATATAAGACTAAAGTTGAAAATGGAAAAGTGTTTGGATAAAAAATGAAAAATGTTTTGTGACAAAGTTATAAAATACAAAAACTATAAGGGTGAAAAGTGTAAAAAAGTTGAATTGTAACTCCTACTTACAAACCAAAAGCTAAGCAGTCAATAGCGGTGCTATAGCGGTTAGCGGACCTCAAGGTGTGTAGCGGTCCAAATAGCGGTGCCCTATAGCGGTTCCGCTATTAGCGACGCTAAATACCGCTATTTGGCCGCTATTTGAAAACCTATATAGCGGTTATAGCTTCAACTCATTAAAAACCCAAAGTCAAAGAGTGTAGTGCTTGGTCCTTAGTTGCTAGGTAATAATAGAGAAGAAATGGTGGCTAATCGAAGTTGCTGAATCGAACCTTACATGCTGATCGAACCTTACCTTCCCTGCTGTAACCGGAACAGAGCATCCATCATCATCATCGTCTAAAGAATGTGGATCTGGGAATAGTGTGAATGTGGATGCGACCGTTCCTCTTGCAGCAGTGAAGAAGAGATGGGGAGTGAGAAAACGGCGTATGATTAAAGTGAGGATGTTTAGGGTTATTTAAGTTTGGGTATTTTAACATATAACCCCCTTCATCTTCATTAGTTTATATTTAGTCCTCATACTTGTGAATTTATATATATTTTTCAGATATATATATATATATATATATATATATATATATATATATATAGGGCAACATTATATAGAAAACCCTATATATATGAAAAACCCTAGAAAACCCAACCTCCCGACATTTTTTTTTTTTGAAAAAATTAACACATGTAATATACATGTTTTTAAGAGTTTTGGGCCAAAAAAATCAAAAAAGCGCCGAGAGGATCTTTTAAAAAAAAAAAAAAAAATTCAGCAAATTCAGACATTTTTGGCTAACACATGTTAGGCGACCGGACATGGCTGAAATTTGTTTATTTTTTTTAAAAATATCCCTTCGGCGCTTTTTTGTTTTTTTTGGCCCAAGACACTCTAAAACATGTATATTACATGTGTAATTTTTTTCAAAAAAAAAAAATGTCGGGAAGTGGGGTAAAAATGGGTTCCCTTTTGGGTTTCCAGAGTTTTCTAAGAATTTTAGGGTTTTTTATCTAGTATTATCCTATATATATATATAGGGTTGAGTTCATTTCAGAACTCTAAATAACTACAGAACTTTCAGAACTCCTAATAAACAATCATTTTACATATAAGTTTTTGTATTTAGGATCTTTTTATCATCTATTATATGTATTTCTTTACATACATGTTAAAAGTAGTTTACATATGTTTAATTGCCAAAATTATATATATGTGTCATAACTAATTACATATATGTAAAAAAACTAGTTTACATATGTGTAATTATAAAATTACATATAAAAAATGATAAAATTACTCTTAACTTGTATTTAATCGTAAAAATACACATAATAAATGATAAAATTATCCTAAACATAAAAATATATAAATAAAAAGATTGTTTATTAGGAGTTCTGCGAGTTCTGTAAATATTTATGGTTCTGTAATAATCCTGGCCCTATATATATATATGATGAGGTTCAAGAGTGAACACTAGTGTAGTTTGTGAACTGAGCGAACTAATCCTAGCCATACACGTGTGTAGATTAATGGTCAGGATTTGATGATGAAATACACTAGTGTATTTTAGGATTTGATGATGAAATCCTAGTCATCCACGTATGTAAATCAATGGTCAAGATTTGTTCACTCAGTTCGTTAATACATTAGTGTTCACTCTAGAACCCCACCCTATATATATATATATATATATACATAAATTATGCATGGTATAAAAATTACCGCCATTTTACCTCATTAACTGCAAAGACCAAAAGTTGGTTAAATTAAAAATACATAGATGGCTGGATGGACCAAAAAGAAAAATAATGTTTGCTTTATTTAAAGCCTATTTTCTGAGTTAATAGAGGGGAAATACATTGTGTATATACTTTGTCAAATGCGAGAGGGAGAGGAAGGGTCAGATGCCATTTTTCAGCCGGCGTGGCCAAGTTTTTCGTGAGCAACTTACCGGACAGGGTTAGCTCAAAGAAGGTTGAAGACATCTTGAAGTCAATGGGGTCTATGTGGCAAGAAAAAAGGATAAGGGAGGTAATAGGTTTGGCTTTGTGATTTTCAAATAGGTGGCAGATAGGTTGGCAATAGTGAGGAACATGTTGAAAATCTAGGTCCCATGTTGTCTCGCTGG
This sequence comes from Helianthus tuberosus, assembly GCA_030545235.1. Classification (NCBI taxonomy): domain Eukaryota; kingdom Viridiplantae; phylum Streptophyta; class Magnoliopsida; order Asterales; family Asteraceae; genus Helianthus; species Helianthus tuberosus. Next base: position 67,201,947 of record CM060447.1, read on the forward strand.
AGATGTAGGTTTCCGAAAAGACGCATGTGATAATTGATGTCAATATGCAACAGTAATCATTGTGTTACATGGTGTGGAGTTCCCTAGGTGGAATGACACCTGGGAAGAGGGAGAGATCAGGAACGAGGAGGCCATTCGATTTCCAAATGGGGGCCACATTAGATTCACTAGCGGGCCTCGTTGTGTTAATAAAAAGAAAGCTCAAGTGTTTCTTAAAGCCAAAAATGTTTTTGTTAGTGGTTTAGGCTTGGGTCGGGCTAAGAAGTGAATGGGGATTGATGACCCTTTTGATGTGAATCGGTTATTGGGCCTGGACATCTATAAAGAGACAGTAGGAAGCGAAAAGGACTAGACGAACAGGGACGAGGGATCTATCGACCTTAATGTTAGTATTCGATCCAATGTGTAGGTTCCGTCCAACGTCCCCAGTGAGAAGGATGAGGTTCCTAATTCTGGTACAAGTGTAGATGAAAGGGAACAAGGTATTGCAGATGCTCCAAATGAAATAGTAGAAGAGATGGAAACAGATCATACTATGGAGTTGGGTATGCGTATGGGAGTTGATTTGCAAAACCATAGATCGCTGATTAAGGAGTCGATTTTGGAAAAAGGTATTCAATTAGGTAAGCAATGAATTTTATTTCGGTTAATATTAAAGGTTGGGGTGGAGGCGAAAGCAGGTTAGGTTAAGGGTATCAAAAGAGAGCATGGTGCTTCTTTCACAGCTCTGCGGGAAACCCAATTCAGGGACCTAAGTGATTTCGATGTGTCAAAATATTCGGGTCAAATGATTTCGAAATGGATTGGATTGCGGCTAGTGGGCGGTCGGGGAGTGTGCTGAGTATCTGGATCCTAAAATATTTAATTTTGTAAAATCGGTAAAACATAATAATTACCTTCTGGTAAGGGGTTTTGTGGTAAATGGAAATAAAGAAATGAATACCCTCAACGTTTAAGCTCATCAAAAGGTTCCCAGAAAAAAAAATTATGGAACAATATTTTGGAAATTATTAATAATTATACAGGGCAACAAATCTTGATGGGGGATTTTAGCACTGTTAGACGCCCTGACGAAAGAAAAAACTCCAAGTTTAACATGGCCAGCGTTAGGGATTTTAATTCTATTATTGCAGATGCAGGGTTGTTGGAGTACGGTATAAAATATAGAAATTTTACTTTCTAAAAGGATAAGGGGAATAAGCTCAGCAAATTTGACAAGGTTCTGATATGTCGTAGTTTTTTCTCTGATTGACCAGAGGCATGTCTTAGGGCCCTGCCTAGGATTCACACTAGTCATAGCCCTTTGGTTCACTCCATGAATGTTAGTAACTTTGGCGCTAAACCATTTAGGGTTTTCAACTCTTGGATTGAGAGAGAAGGTTTTATGGAATCGGTCTCTAAAGCTATGGAGAATTTCCAAAATCTTGGAGAACCACCGGATGTGTCGTTAAATCGAAAGTTTAAGCTCATTCGAAACTCCCTTAAAATTTGGAAAGAGGAAATGGTTAATTAAAGAAGGAAAAGAAGAGGCTAGCTTAAGGGTGGAATTGGAGCATATTGATCTAGTTTTGGGAGAAATAGAGTTATCCGAAAAAGAATAGTGGGTTAAAATGGAGTTCAAGAAAGGTATCATGGAAATTGAGTTTAATAAAGCTAAATACCTTAGACAAAAGTTTAGGATTACATGGGCTATCGAAGGAGACGGAAATTCCACTTTCTTTCACGGTTGGATCAATAAGAGAAAGGTGATTAACTCAATCCAAGGCCTGACGGTGGACGGGAACTGAGTGCATAAACAGACAGAAATTAAGAAGGGTATTTTTATTCATTTTAGAAATCATTTTTCTGACCCATATACGTGTAGAGCAGTTTTGAAGGTTCTAGGTATGAAAACTCTTTCAACTGAGGGTGGAGGTATCATAGCACCTTTCACGAGGGCTGAGATAAAAGATGCGGTTTTTTAGTGTGGTTCGGATCGGGCCCGAGTCCCGACGGGTTGAACTTCAGATTTATTAAGAATGATTTCAGTGATATCTTGGCGTGTTTCCACAAGAATGGAGTTATCTATTACGGTTGTGGGTCCTCCTTTATGACTTTGATTCCTCAAATTAATGATCCGACTAGTCTTTAAGACTATCGTCCAATTAATCTTATTGGAGTCATAAGTAAAGTTATTTCGAAAAAATTGGCCAATAGGTTGAAGAAGGTCACCGGGTCAGTGATCTCTAACACTGAATCAGCGTTCGTTAAAGGCTGGGGAAATTTGGATGTAACACCCCGAAAACGGGTTTGGTAATCAAACCTTGTTAATACTAAAAGAACGGGTAAAATACCGTTAGTGGTAAAAGTAACCCGGTAAATATTATGATTTAAATAAATAATCATAATATTAATTACAAGCGAATAAGAACTTTCAAGAAATAAAATGGACAAAAGGTCCGAGTTAACGGGACTTAAAGCAGACCTAGTCATAAATTTTCCACAACCCACTAAGATAACTAGGAATGCCAAACCTAGTTAATAAGTGAGAATGTTGTTAAAAATAATTAGGTTGTGACCTAATTAATAACTAACCAAACATGAGGGACTAAAAGGGGTAAAAGAGAAAAGGGTTAATTTATTAAACACAAAACACCAAAACACACACAAAAGTGTGTGTTCTGGTCGTAGAAAACACAGGGGCGAACAAGGGTTCCTCCAACTTAACCCTAACTTGCAAAATTGATCAAATTGAGAAGCCAAATCTACTCTAAATCGAAATCTAAGATCAGATTAGTGATCACCTCAGTGAAGGGATCACAAGGTATGTCAAATTTCATCTTCTAGTTACATCTTGAGATTTTGATAAACATGTGAGATTCGAAATTTGTGTTGCATGGATGTTGTATTGATGGAATAGGAACAATATTATGTCTAGGAGTAAACCCTAGACAAGTATATATTGAAATCATGCTTAGTTCAAGTAAAGTCAGATTTTTTGATGCTAAATTCATGTATGAGATGTTTTTAGGGTTTTGATTGCAAAGAAAATAGTGTTATGATGTCAAGAACATGCTTTAATTGAAAGCTGAATTCAAATAGCTCCTGATCAGAATTTACAGCCGACTTGTATTGGCTGTAACATAGACAAAACTTGACAAAAACATGTGTTTCTTGAGTCTAAAATGTAATTCCAGGAAATATCTTTAAAACCCCACTGGAATCGCATTTTTTTGACGAAAATTGAGCGATTTATGAATTTTTCCGTATCAAAGGTTCAAGCTGCGTTTTCTGGCAGAATTTGCAGCCCATTACGAATGTCATAACTCAATTTAGGAATTGAGTTATGATCTCAAATTCTTACTGTATAAAGTTTTAAGTGATTAAAAGAATCGCCAATTGGAATTTCGTCAATCGGATAAACGAGGAATTTTTAATGAATTTTTCCGTAAGCTGCAGTCAGAAGTGACGAATCTGATTGCAGCTTAGTAAATGAATTTTTACGAATTTTTTGTAAAGAGTTAGATCTTGAAATTTTAACACAAGGCCTAACCCTACGAGAGGTACGCCACATAAAAAATCATAATTTTTGAAGACTTGTAAACAGGTTAAACAGGTCACCAAAAACAGCCTATTTTCAGTGATACGAAACTTGATTGTTGATATTATAAATTATGCCCACAATGTTCATATGTTGAAATTATGAATCAAACGCGTAATTTCCTAGTTCGACCAATTACGTGTGATGTGGGGTAATACAAATTTTAATTATGAAGTCGATTTAGCTTATATGCACATATCATATAATTAAGGGTAGTTAACTTTTGAAAAGTTAAACTAACCATGGACGGAGTCAAATAGTAGTTTTGACAAAGAAAATACGTAAGGTGAAATAGTCGTGGTTATAATGACTAATCTAACCACCTTGTGAATTATGATGATAGTTTGACTCTTGACAAGCTAGATGGAGGCTTGGGAATGAAGCGGGTCAAATGGAGCAAGTACGAAAAGGAAAGCGTAATTTGGATGCGAGGTAAGTAAAAGCTTACACCCTTTTTAGTATACATCAGTTGTGTGTATTGAAAATGAATAATGAAAAGTTAGTAATAGAGTTATAATGTTCCGACGCAAATAATATGAGTCGGAACTAGTGCAATGGTGAGAAATCATAAACAATGGCAAAAAGGGTAAATTGGTAAATTAGTCATGTGACGATGAACTAATAAGAAATTTTGAAACATTACGTTATGGTGTAAACCAGAATGGGTAAAAGGGCGAGATGGTAACTAGATATCATCTCATAATGGAAAATGGTCGTTCGGACTAAACGGGTCAAATGACATTGGCAAGATCATTTGACAATATTAATTGATGACCGCTTGTTGAGTTTTGTGATTACAGGAAATATCATACGGTTCGCGTTGGTATTAATTAGAAATTAATAGTGAAAGATATTTAAACGGGTCAATCCTATGACTCGAGCCAGGTACGCATATTTAGAATTATTGTTAAAAGCGATATTTGTAGTCAAATATTAGCGAAAGTCCTTCGTCGTAAAATGAAGGACTAAAATTAACCAAAAAGACCTTAATGGGTGAATTGGGCAAACGACCCATATGGGTTGTTTAGGAATTCGCATTAAGATTACGAAGAATAGGTAGATACCTTAATGTAGTAAAATGATGAGTGAAATTTAAAGTTAATGGTAAATCCCTCCAACGGGTCAAAATGAAGTTTTGCGCTTAACTCAACCTTTAGTTGCATAATGTATGAAAGTCTTGAACTCACGAGTTAATGGTTTTGAGATAATGAATATCTCAAAAATTTGTAATGATTTAAACAAAAGTGGTTTAATGGATCATGAAACGGGTCAAAAGTGTTAAAAAGGAATTTCAAGCCGAGAGCTTGAAATCTGAATTTTTGAAGTAGTTGAATATCAGGTTTTAACTCCATACGATGGAGAATTAAATTTCGAACGCGTAGGAAAAAGAATCACGTAAAACGGACTTCTAGATCAAAAGTTATGGCCTTTGAAAGTTTGATTTTTGATAAATAAACATAGCTGGAAGAAATGCAGGTCCTAGATGCGGACCTGCTGGAAAACGATCTCCCCCGCGACACGCGAAGGAGAACCGGGCACCGGGCGCGACACGCGGGTGCTGTCGCGGCACGCGAAGGAAAAGAAGGACTCGCGTGGCGCGAGAGGCAAAATTCCGAAATTTTATTTTTATTTTATTTGATTGTTTATGAAACTTGTTTATACATGTTTATAAGCTATCAAAACTAACTTTTAAGTTGGTTTTGATCATAGGTGATATCAAGTGTACCCGGATGGAGATTAAGCGATGGCAAAGGACCGAACACACGAAAAATAAAGCTTCCGCAAGTTGTTTCGTCGTTATTCTAAAACGATGAATTAAATCACATTATGTTGTATTACTTTAAATTATAAAAGTTTTAATAAACCCGTATTTTTCATTGTAATTGTAACCGTAATTACATGATTATGGACTTAAATTATACGAAAATCGTTAAATAATAGCAAGGGTGTTACATTGGATAGCCCTTTCATTCTCAACGAGGTGTTATCTTGGATGAGATTGAACAAAAAAGAGCGTTCTTGTTCAAAACCGACTTTGAAAAAACTTACGATAACGTGAATTGGAAGTTTTTAATCTCGATCTTGTCTCAATTGGGTTTTCTCGGAAAATGGTGTGATTGGAAAAAAGTTATTCTCGAATCGGTTAGGTCGTCGGTCCTTGAAAAAGGAGACCCCCTCTCTCCTTTTTTTTTTTGGTAGCGATGGAAGCACTTTCATGTGTTTTGTCGAAGGCTTGTGGCATAGGAGTCCTAAAAGGCGTCAAGACGCCTAACGGGGGTTTGGTGTTATCCCACTTTTTGTACACAGATGATGCTCTCGTTATGGGAGAGTGGGATCTTGAAAATATAAAAAATGTGGCTAGAATTCTAAGAATTTTTCATGTTTGTTCAGTTTGAAGATAAACTTAAATAAATCCAATCTCTTTGGTGTTGGCGTCATCGAGGAGGATTTGGAGTTGATAGCGAGCACTTTGGGTTGCAAGGGAAGTCTCTTTCTGTTTAGCTACCTCGGTATCATGGTTGGAGCAAATATGAATCGGATAAATAATTGGTATCCTATATTTCAAAGGTGGCTTAGTTCGTGGAAGGCTAAAACTTTATCGATTGGGGTCGACTTATCCTCATTAATTCTGTCTTGGGGATCTATTTTTTTCTCTTTATTCAAAGCCCCGGTGAAAGTTACAAAATCTTTGGAATCTTTGATGAAGATGTTTCTTTGGGAAGGGAGTGATGAGATAAAAAAATATTTATTGGGTGGCGTGAGATTGGATTTCTACTCCAAAAAATGGGGGGGTTTGGGCATTAATAAACTCAAAATGGTCCATGATTCGCTCCTAGCTAAGTGGGTTTGGAGATATAGGGTCGAACCTCAAAGCCCATGGAAGTTGATGGTTGACGTTTGTCATGGGTCGTCAAGGAGTTGGGCGTTTCTCCCGGCCAAATGGAAAATAAGCTTATTCTTAAAGGAAAAAAATGCAACATCTAATGAAAGGCTTTGTTGGAAACGGCGAGTCCATTAGATTTTGTATTGACTTTTGGATAGGGGAAGGGCCGCTTATGTTTAAATGGCTGAATCTTTTCGATTTAGAAGTTGATAAAATGTGTACGGTGGTGGATAGGCTAGTTCAGTAGGATGGGTCCATGAGCTATGTTTGGAACTGGCGTAGAACACCTTCTTCAGCTGCAGAGATGGTCGAATGGAATGGTTGTTGCAAGTTAGTTTCTTCTGCTTCTTTTTTAGGGCTTTCGGACCAGTGGGAATGGCTTAGGGATAGAAAAGGAATATTCTCTACGACGTCTATTAAAAGACTTTTGACCGAGGAGGGGGAAATTAACAGTAACGCAGTGTTCAAGTGGTGCAAATGGATCCCATCGAAGTGTAACATATTTATTTGGAGGGCTGTGCTTGATCGAATACCGACAAGGTCTTCTCTCGTTAAAAGAAATATCCACATTCAAGATTTGAACTGTGTTTTCTGCGGAGAAATTGAGGAATTTGTTGACCATATTTTCACGGCTTGCGAGACAGCAACGCGGCTTTGATTCAGGTTCTGTAAGTGGACTAGGATTCCATTCTTTGCGTTTTCTTTTAAGGATGTATTGGAGGTGCACACCCACTCTGATCTTCGCAAAGACTAAAGGAAGGTTATTAAAGGGCTGGTGCTGCCGGTATGCTGGAATGTATATGGAGATTGAGGAACAATAAAATCTTTTCGAATGGTAGAGGATCGTGGGAAGACATCATGGGTGAAACAGGGTCCCTAGGTTACTTATGGGTTAAAAATAGGGCTAAGTACAACGATTTATGTTGGAAAGATTGGTGTAAATACCCTTTGTATATGGTTTAGTTGTTTGTAGCTTTTGGGTCTGCCCTTTTGTGGGTTTCTGTTGGCTTTTAATAGGGCTCTCCAAAAAGGTCGCGGCTCGGAGCTCGCTCCGATTTAGCTCGGAAAAAGCTTGCTCGATATGGCTCGAATTGAAACTGAGCGGAGCCGGCTCGGCTCGGTAAGAAAGTGAGCCTAGCTCAGCTCAGCTCGTAACGAGCCAAATTGGCTCGGTTTGGCTCACTTTTTAGCTCGGGTTGGCTTAGCTCGAATTATTTTAATTTTCATGTATTTTATTTTTATATTCTTTATAATATATTACAAAAACCGGATTATTATTTACATGTATTTATGAGTGTAATTGTATATCTATGACATATTTGAAGGTGGATTACCATGCTAATAAACTTATATTGTATTTCGTTGAAATTTGAAACTTATCTTCTGTTGTTGAACTTGATTTTCGCTTTGTAATGTATTAGGTTTAACTCATTTTGGATATGCTCTTTTAAATTATCGAATAATATTTTAGTCTATTGAACTTTGAGAGCTATGTATTAATTTTTCTTTTTAATTCGAGTCAAACCAAGCCGAGCCCGAACTTAAATTTGCAGCTCGGTTTTAAATCCGAGCTGACCCGAGTCGGCTCGGATTATAATCAAGCCAGCTCGAGCTTGCCCTAGCTCGACTTGGCTCATGAACAACCCTAGTTTTTAACAAAGATTTCTTTTTAAAAAAAAAATATGATGATTGTGTATGATGGTCATTCATGTGACCCTTTGACAACAATGTAATATTTTTGTATTGAAATCTTACCTGAACTGCAATAAATTAAACATTTGGACAAGAATAATTTAATCTCTTATGGTCTTATGAGATTTTGAGTGTCAAGTGAGTCTAAATTAAACAACCGTAGGGCCCGTCTATATCTATACATATAATAAAAAAGCCATGTTAGGGACACATGACGTTCTATAAGACAATCTTAATTATTTTTCTAAATATTTATTATGGAAAGCCAATTATTGATAATATTAAATTTAAATTTTATAGAAGAGATTTTATGATAAAGACAAAGATAACTGATAAAAATATATTAATTATTATAATCATATATTAATTATTAAAATCTAAAAAAATATATTAGCGTTTTAAATATTTATAAAGATAAAGATTTTATTTAATTGGTAGTTTTAATTGTTTTTATATTTTGATGATAAGGAAAAGGATAACTGATAATCACATATTAAAATAAAAATATTTATTTTAATAAACTGTTTCGTTAAAAGGATTTATTCAATACATGTAGAACATATATATTTTTTATACATCATATTTCTAATAAAGGATCCCATTATCGCGTTTTACACTCCAATGAAATAATAATATTAAATCATAATATCCAGCTTATCTCTTGTATATTTAATATTTTTTACTAAAATATTTCTTTTCTTTTTTTCTGCTGATCATCCAACATCAGGTAATACGTAAGTTTCTAACCTAATAATAAATAAAAAAAACAAAGTAAAATGTTATAAATCATGTAATACACAACTCTCTAACCTAATAAAAAATAAAGTGAAATATTACAATAAGTAAATAGTACTTCAAAGTTCCTTTCAAGGGCGGAACCAAGCCCAGCCCAAGGTGGGCGGGCGCATTCCCGGGGTAAAAAAAAAAGTAGTTCTAAGTTCCGTCGAAAATCCCGTCCGCACCCCTTGGATTTTTTCGTCCGCACCCTTGGAATTTTTCGACCGCACCCTTGAAATTTTTCGTCTGCACCCCTTAGGTAAAAGGTGTTATCAATTTATATTTTAAATTTTTTTTAGTAAACTTCTATTTAAAAAAAATACTACCTAAATTATATAACTTTTAATACCTAACTAACTAAACCCAGATACCCATACCTTTACCCACTTATAATTCCTAACTAGCTAGCTCACTAAGTTTTAGCCCATTAACCAAACCCAACAATATTTCAAACTATAATAAAATAATTAAAGCCCAAAACCTTTAGAAATTCTCTCCCACTCTCTCTCTCTCTCTCTTGCGTCCCTGCACTGCCAACGAACAACATCACCCAGCGACAACAGTCGAGCAGCCGGCGACCACCGTAATCAGCCACCATACCATCGTCGTTTGACACCAAATCTAACCGGAATCCGAACACGGGTAAGTTTCTTTGTTATTTTGATGATTTTGGTTGATATTATAGGAGAAAAAAGGGTAATAAAGTCGTTAAATAGGTTTGAAATTTTGTGTGTTTTGACGTTGTTTATGGTTGTTTAGATGATTTTTAGGGTGATTATGTTGTTTATATATTTTTAGGGTGATTATGTTGTTTATATATTTTTAGGGTGATTACAACTTAGGTTATGATTTCTAGAGCTTGAATAGTTGAAAATTAAAATTAAATTTGAAACATTATGTTATGGAGCGATGAACTTATGTTATATAGAGAAAGAATTGCTTAAGAAATTAGTTTTATATGATGTTTTGGCTAGATTTCAAAAAATGAAAACCTGTAGGGCGTCGACGTTTTAATTATGTTTGTAACAAGGTTTGACATGTTTTTATGATTATATAAATTTAGTTTGATGTTCGTTTGTTTTACATGACCCGACCCGACCCGATACGAACCATTTTTTTACTTATATACCTAGGGGCCTAAAATTTTTAAAAATGTTCCGCACCCCCATGGAAAAATTACTGGGTCTGCCTGTAACACCTCGCAAATTTCGGGTTTAATATTAAAACGACACGTGTCATGTAAGACAAAAACGCGTTGAAAACCCGGATTTAATAAAGATGTTTTCGGTAGGATTTAAAGTGGCATCATGTTAAATTGTTACCTCTGAACACCTCTATTATAAATCCCAAGACCCGATATAATAAATTATACATCTATTATACCCTCAATTCAGGGAATTATTGCCTTTAAAGGAAAATTCAAATGCATGATGTGATCCCATGTTGAAATGAACGATAAACCGTCATTTACGGGTCTTGTATTTGCAATCAAGTGAAATAATGGATGTTGGTAGGGTATGTTACAGTATTAGACACTTATTGAAGGTCCCCTAATGATAAAATAAAGTCCACAAGTCGTATAAGATGGCTGCCCTTTCAAACCATCAACAAACAACAAATTTCGGATCAGAACAAGGCGTCGCGTAGCGCGACAGCCCCTCGCGCTACGCGAGGGTGTGCCCAGCGACAGCAAACCTGCTGTTGGCTGTTTTGTGCGAATGTGACCTCCTTGGCCGGTTTTTCTTGCACATGCATGGCCCCTAGACATCCCTAAACACTACTAACATGTGTTGATCAGTTGTGGATGGTCCTAGGCTTGGTTGTCACTTGTTTGTGGTGTTTGAAACTTGTATATAAAGCCCCATTCATTCACAACATTCATTCACAAATCATTTTCAAGCATTCTGATTATTGGGGAGCTTGCAAACTGATCAAGAGCCTTCCTAGTCATCCATTAATCATCTAGTAAGTCTCTAATCCCTTCTAAATTAATTCTAGTTTAGTTTTTAGCTTAAAAGTCAACATATCGTATTAAACGGTTGACTTCGGGTTTAGTTATCGATAGCTCAGTCGTAACCCGAATTAAAAGTACCGTTAGATAGGTAATTATATGGGTATTAAACCCTTATAAGGGCAAGTACCAAATCCAGACCTAACTAGGTCGTTTGTCGGGTCAAACGTTGACCGAAAAAGTCAACAGAAATGACATTTATGATTTAATGCATGAAATGCAATCCGTAAGGCGTGTAACCTGTTCTAACCTTAATATAACATGGTAATAAGTATGAAAAATTGTCTACGCTTGCCCGACTCGACAAATTCCTGTTAAAACCCGGTTCGGAACCAAAAGGCGCAAAACCTTGACTTTTGCTTTGACTTCGCTTCTGACCCGTTTTAGTTTGATTCGGAAATGCCTTAGTGCTTCATTAGAGTAGGGTTGCATGATAGTATAAGTCTCTGTACTTGTTTCGTTGATTATCCAATTAATATGCAAGTTTCCGTTAATCGCTCATATGTTGACCATTATGCCCTTATTACCTTAAAACGTGATTTATGGTAATGTAAAAGTGTAGAAACCTTAAATACTGATATATAGACTTGCATGCAAATTTTGACATCAGTTTGACTTGTAGATTAAGAGTTATGCTCATTATCGCAAAACTAATGCTTTATGTTAACATAATGGCGTAATTAGCGTATAGCCTAGTTAAACATACTTTTTGGTATCAAACAAATTACCCACTGTTATAAAATATTATTTTAAGATTTTTAAAGATTTTTAATTAATTTTAGGCTGAGCATAACTCGTAGTCGCAAGCTTAATCCGGTAATTGTCGGTTTTGCCCTTACGGGCCATAAAATGAGTTTTACTTATCTAAAACGACTCCAAACCTTTTGCTACTGATCACATATGATTAATAAGTTATTTTAAGCCTTCTGGAAATATAAAAATGTCAGATTTCAGTATCGAACCCGGTAATGGCCTTTAATCGCCTTAATTAGCGTTTTTAACGCATAATATGTTTTCAAATCATATTGGACATACCCGGGTTGATACCTACTGATATACGAGGCAAATTATAATATCTTAACAGTAAGCAAAGGTTGATTAACTCAGGCTTCGTTTTTGAGCTTTTCGGCTTATGTGAAATTACCAAAATGCCCTTCGGTGCATAGTTTGGTTATAGATGATATATTTCACATATATACTTTACCCTACTGTTATAACTCATCAAATTGAGTATGTTTGCTGTTTACATCAGACCTGTAACTCAGTTAAACATTTAAACTCTTTTACAACCTTTAAAATGACCAAACTACCCCTACGGGGCATAGTTTGTGTTTAAATTAGTTCGGGGCATAATGAAAGACATCCTACGGATGTCACAACATATTGGAAGCATATTAACTTAGGAAACCTGTTCGTGACCTATTCGGTTACCCGTTACGCGTTATTCGCGTTCGGATCGGTTTATATAACTGGTTTATATAAGTTAGCCGAAACGGGTCAAACCTTATCGGTTTTATCTCAAAATTCAGAAGGTATTTAGATTTCCCATATTATACAAGTCTTCAAACTTGTCGGGTCTAAATCCCATTCTATTCCGGTCTTCGCCTTATCGTGCGTTTGAACCGTATCTTTCTATAAGACTAGCCGGTCTAAGCCTAGGCTTAATTAAAGGCCCGTTAGCATTCTAATTGGTTTTTATACCATCATTCCAGACTAGAGATTTCCGGTAAATTGTACCTACGCTTACTTAAGTGAACACGGCTGAGTTACTAATTTCTGCTATTTAAGACAGGAGCTAGCTCAGGTAAATACTCTTAACTTATTTTCCCTATACGGGCTTGGGATATGGTATAATAATACCGCTTGGTCGGGTATTGAATCTTTAATCTTATTATGGTTAAATCATTGAGGTAACCCGGTTTAATCTGTATTGTTTGAAACAAAGACCTTTAGGGGTTAATGACCATGTCCCGGATATCCTAGTGACATCATTGTATTATAAAATGGCCACGTCTTAAGCACGGGGTGTAGGCATACACCTGACAGTGCTTAAGAGATAACGGTATCTCACTCTCTTGTGGGCCTATACTTGTGGCGTGTCTGTTAATCTGACTCGATTTCTACATCGGGCCCTGAACGTATAACGAACATGTAAATCTGTATACAAGGTTATAAATATAATTGTCCCAAGTTAAAAAGATTAATTTTGCCTCTATGCATTTTAATCCAAGTGTCGAAATATTTGCATGTCTTGTGCACCTAAACATATTTTCATAAACATTTACAAAATGAGTCGGTTGAGTGTATTTACCAGTGAAAACTGACGTATTTTCCAAAAAGGTTAAGTGACAGGTACTGAACGAAATTGGCTGGAAGCTCAGGGCGTTAATAAGGAATCTTGCAAGTTCTAGGCGTCTAAAGTCTGTTGAACAAATGATATGTTTAAAGATCCGCTTGTGGATCCTTTACCTTCCGTTGTAATACTGGATATTACTATTATTCGGAATGTAATAATATTTATCTTTTGCTTCCGCTGTGCATTTATATAATTGTGTTGTTTGACTATTATGTTGCCAACCACGTCACGATACTCCCCACCGGGCCCACCGGTGACACGTGGAAATTCGGGGTGTGACACTGCCACTGGTTCCTTTTGTTAGAAAACACATCTTGATGACTAAATGTTTTAACAGATTACATTATTCGTGTAAGACATGTTTTTATTCAAATCGTGTAATACACGAGTTTTTAAAAGATGTAACTATTTATTACTTAGTATATAAAATTATATTTATTCAACCCGTGTAATACACGGGGTTCTAACCTAGTATATATATATATATTTTATATGGTTTCATAAGTTTGTCGCACATCTATAATTCTATATATTCTATTATATGTTACAAAAACATATTAAGCAAACCAATACATTTGAGTAAGATCTTACGAAATTTATGAGTTTGACTATGACACAACATTCAGTGTATTTAACTTCTACGATTCACTAACCTTTTTTCAAGAATTAGGAGGAAGGAAAGCAAATGGAGCATCATATGTTTTTTAAATCTTATTTTGTTTAACTTTTATAAGTGTAACATATAATGGGTCTTTATATAATTACAACACATCTATACTATATAATAAAAGAAACCATATAAGGGACACATGTCGCTCTATGAGGCGATATTAATTATTTTTCTAAATATTTATTATGGAAAATCAATTATTGATAATATTAAATTTAAAATTTGTAGAAGAGATTTTAATGATAAAGATAACTAATAATAATATATTAAATATTATAATCATTAAAATCTAAAAAAATATATTAGCGTTTTAAATATTTATAAAGATAAAGATTTTATTTAATTGGATAAAGATAAAGATAACTGATAATAATATATTAATTATAATAATCATATATTAATTATTAAAATCTAAAAAAATATATTAGCATTTTAAATACTTATATATATATATATATATATATATATATATAAAGATTTTATTTAATTGGTAGTTTTAATTGTTTTTATATTTTGATGATAAGGACAAGGATAACTGATAATCACATATTAAAATAAAAATATTTATTTTAATCAACTGTTTCGTCAAAATGATTTATTCAATACATTTAGAACATATATATTTTTTTATATATGTGGTATATTTAGAATCCTATTTCTAATACAGGATCCCATTATCCCGTTTTACACTCTAATAAAATAATAATATTAAATCATAATATCCAGCTTATATCTTGTATATTTAATATTTTTACTAAAATATTTCTTTCTTTTTTTCTGGTGATTATCCAACATCGGTAGTACGTAAGTTTCAAACCTAATAATAAATAAAAAAAACAAAGTAAAATGTTATAAAATATGTAATACACAACTCTCTAACCTAATAAAAAATAAAGTGAGATGTTACAATAAGTAAATAGTACCTCAAAGTTCATTTTGTTAGAAAACATATCTTGATGGCTAAATGTGTTAACGGATTACATTATTCGTGTAAGATATGTGTTTATTCAAATCGTGCAATACACGAGCTTTTAAAAGATGTAATTATTTATTACTTAGTATATAAAATTATATTTATTTAACCCGTGTAATACACGGGGTTCTAACCTAGTAAAAATATAAAATAACTAAGATGTTTATTAGTTTAGACTATGAGTTACCACCTCACGCGCCTAGTGAGGTGGCAAGTTTCCGGCGTTAGAAAGCGTGTAACACCGTCCAATGAGGCGTTAAACCCTGTTAAGGTGGTAGGCATTGGTAGGGTAACAGCGTGAAGGGAAAAAGAATGTGGGTCCCCTTCTTTTCAACCAATCAAATATTTCCTTTCTTTTTTTTAGAAAAAAGGTTTATTAAATTCAAATATTATTTTAATGAAGGATCAGGAAAATTTGAGTTAAGTGTCATTTTAGTCTATGTGGTTTTGACAATTTTATCAGTTTAGTACAAAAGTTTGAAACGTTGTCATTTTAGTCCAAATAGTTTTAAGTGTTGACATTTTAGTCCACTAGGTTAACTCCGTCCATTTTTCTGTTAGCTAGAAGGGTAATTCGATCATTTTATATGGTTGAATTGCCCTTCTAGTTAACAGAATTACATATAAAATGATCGAAATGCCCTTTTAGTTAACAGAATAAAGGGATGGAGTTAACTCAGTGAACTAAAATGACAACGTTTGAAACTATTTGGACTAAAATTCCAACATTTCAAACCTTTAGATTAAACTGGCAAAATGACTCAAACCACAGGGACTAAAATGACATTTAACTCGGAAAATTTATAAAATCATTAAGTAAATATGAAAAAAAAAGTGAGTTAGGGACAAAACTCCCAAGTTTAACCAAGTCATCCTTTTGAATATTTTGTCTTGTTCCGTTATTTATTTATTTATTTTTTTGACCTCTTGTATATTGTCCTCTTTCTAAAATAATTTATTTTATTTTGTCTCCAACTTGTTCTAACATATTTTATTTGTTTTATTTTTGATGGTTTAGTCTAAGATATGGACCTCTACCGTTATGATGGGCTCACCTTCATATACACCAAACACCACCCGAAGTTTTTGGTTGCTTTTGTGCATACTCAAGGAATGAGGAAAGGTTTAAGAGCTCTTTGGTAGCCTCTGAATGGTCATTAAGATGCTATCTCTTAATGGAACCACAAACCAAAAAAAATTCCGATTTACGCACAAACCAGAAGGAAACTACTAAATTTTAATTTACCACAAATTTACTGTTTAGGCTTCTAAGTCCAACTTTGAAGACCAAAAACAGAAAATTCTTAATATTTAAAACTTACTGACTGGCTTCTAAGTCCAACTTTGAAGACCAAGACAGAAAGTTTATTAGCAAATTAGGACAATCTGAATGTAACCAAAAATAGTTTTCAACCAAAGTCGCGCCTTTGAAGAAGAAAACTAAAAAAAAATCTGTTTTTAAAACACAAACTGAGTGAAAACAAAACTCGTTTGAATCACAAACAGAATGGTTTTGACTACACGAACGGTTTTAAAAATTTGTTTTAAGATTGTAGGAACCGTTCGCGTAATTTAAATAAAATAAATAAATTTTATTCAACCGATTACAATACAGAAATAAGAAAGCTAAAACTCTAGTACAAATTACAACTGAAATAAACCAAAATACAAGAAAGAGTAGAAACAGAATGGCTGAGGCACGTGTCTTCACGCTTCCCTTAAAACAAATTCCGAGTCTCCCAAGAGTACTCGTTTTGTTTCCCAGGGTACAACAGCCGGAGCAGTAGTACTGCCGGAATTCGCCTACAACCCGAAGGTTACCTTGAAAACTTGCTGGAGAAAGATCAGAGAAAGTAGAGAGGGAATGTTGAGTATGCTGTTGTAGCTGGTATCTCTGCAGTGGGTGTGGAGCTGTATTTATACAGCTCCTAAATCGAAACAGTCAAAACGAATTAAAGAGAGGTTTAAATTGCATTAAAAGTCTTCAATGCAATTTAATACGTCATTTAATTCTCAGTCAAAGCCAGTTAACTCGTCAGTTACGAAGCTGGACTGAAACTGCTCTGTTATTCAATGCTGGAAGCTTTCTGCGCGCGCGCGTGCGCCCATGCGCGGTGCGGCCTCTTGGCTCACAGTGCGCCATCAAAGCGCCACATTGCGCCTCATCGCCCACGCCACGCGCGCGCGCGAGCGTGTGCGAGTGCGAGTTAGGGTGCTCTGCACCCTTCGCGAGGACACTAGTGTGTGCTTCCATGAAACAATAAGGATGGAGAGTTCCACCTTAAATACCCATTTAAGTTCCATCTCTCATCCGATGTGGGACAAGGTGCTACTTTCCCTTTTGTTTCAGCATTGAATGTTCCAAACACCCAACTTTGAGCATCGATATCTCATTCATCTTAGCTCGGTTTTGGACGTGGTTTAGTTCGTTGCGAAGGTCTTCCAACATAGAACACAAACCCACAAATAAATATATAAAACCCGCTCATTTTATTATATTTATTTCTATTCCAAAATAGGAAAAAATCATTTTCCTATATTTGTGAAAAATGCTATTTTCACCTATTTTTTCAACAATCCCCCACATGAAAAATGCTATTTTCATCAAATTTCCAACAATCCCCCACATGTATGGAAATGGATCTTTTCCTTACACTTTTCAACGATAAACTTCGACAGTTGAGTATTGCAAGATAGGTAGGTTGAAGCCTTTGAACCTTCTTTTGTGAAGCGCACTTAGCTTACTAGCGGTGTGTAGACGCGATGTCCTTGAACATACCCCCATTTGTGTAAACGACAATATACTTCACACAATACTCTCCCTGGTTTGGCCAACTCCTCATTGTCGTGTCCTATTATGGTCCTGGAACACTAGCCTGGTTCTGCGAGAGCTCTAGGATTTGCGCACCCCACAAATCCATTTGAAGCGACCCTACTTCTCTCTAACATAGGTAATTCCTCTGAATCATTAAAAGCATCATGGTTATTTGATTTCCCGAAATCGTTAACCTTAATATGCTTAGCCTCACATCAATGTCACTGATTGGAATGGACTAGGAAGTATAAATAACTCCCTTTTTATTTAGTTTGGGGTACTCCCCCACAGTGACTCCGTTTGGTAATATGATTAAGTTGTCCTATTGAACTTAGATCTTGGGATCTCCAGTCAACTAAGTTAGGTTTCCCTCATATTCCCATTTACCACGGGCTTTAGTCCCATTCCTCTTGACGACGTTTCTACTAACTCTCTGGTTAAGCCTTTTGTAAACGGGTCCGCAATGTTATCCGTTGATCTCACATAATCAATTGTGATAACACCCGTTGAGAGTAGTTGTCGTATCGTGTTATGTCTACGTCGCATATGCCTTGATCTGCCATTGTACATCAAGCTTTGAGCTCTACCAATCGCTGATTGGCTATCACAATGTACACATATGGCTGGCAAAGGCTTTGGCCATCTTGGAATATCTTCCACGAATTGACGTAGCCATTCCGCCTCCTCGCCTGACTTATCCAAGGCGATAAATTCGGATTCCATTGTGGATCTTGCTATCACCGTTTGCTTAGAAGACTTCCAAGCAATAGCAGCTCCTCCAAGTGTAAACACGTAACCACTTGTTGATTTGGAATCTTTATTATCCGATATCCAGTTTGCATCAGTGTATCCTTCGATCACTGCTGGTTGTCGGGTATAATGCAGTCCATAATCTCTTGTGTATCTTATGTATTTAAGCACCCTCGTGATAGCTTTCCAGTGATCCGCGCACGGATTGCTGGTGTATCTACTTAGCCTACTCACCGCGTAAGCCAAGTCGGGTCTAGTACATGTCATTAGATACATTAGACTGCCAATAATTCTTGAATACTCTAACTGAGCAACTCCATGTCCCTTATTCTTCTTAAGATGTTGGGAGGTATCAACTGGAGTTCGAGCTACACTCGTATCTCCCGAGTTGAATTTTTCAAGAATTTTATCCACATAGTGAGATTGACTTAACACAAGACCTTCTTGGGTTCTTATGATCTTTACTCCAAGAATCACATCCGCTAAACCCATGTCTTTCATGTCAAATCTCGCTTTTAACATGCTTTTAGTAGCTTTGATGATTTTATCATTACTCCCAATGATAAGCATATCGTCTACATAAAGGCATAAAATCACATAACCTTCGTTTGTGTCTTTGAAATAAACACATTTGTCGCACTCATTTATTTTGAAACCATTGTCAAGCATGGCATGATCAAACTTTTGGTGCCATTGTTTTGGTGCTTGCTTCAAGCCATACAAAGACTTGACGAGTTTACATACTTTACCCTCTTGACCTGGGGCGGAGAAACCTTCAGGTTGCTCCATGTAAATCTCTTCTTCTAAATCACCATTTAGAAATGCAGTTTTAACATCCATTTGGTGAACTTCCAAATTTCTTAAAGCCGCTATAGCAAGAACCAATCTAATTGAGGTTATGCGCGTCACAGGCGAGTAAGTATCAAAGTAATCTAGACCTTCCTTTTGTCTAAATCCTTTAATCACCAACCTAGCCTTGTACTTATCAATACTTCCATCAGTTTTCATCTTCCTTTTGAATATCCAACGATATCCAAGTGGTTTGCAACCGGGTGGAAGATCTACTAACTCCCAAGTATGATTTTGCAATATATAATCTATTTCATTTCTTATTGCTTCTTTCCATTGAGGTCCTTCTGAAGAGGAAACCGCTTCGCGATATGTATTGGGCTCGCCCTCAACCATATAGCTAACGAAGTCTGGACCGAAATATTTTTCAACCCTTGGCCTTTTGCTTCGCCTACGGTCACTTTCTTCAACCTCAGGTTGTTCATGTGTCTCATCATGAACTACCTCATCAACTCGTCTAGATGAGCTTTCACCTACTTCAAAATTAGGTGTTGATGACGTTGCATGTGTTTGTCTTCTCAAAGGAAACACATTTTCAAAGTAAGACACAACGTTAGGATTCACCTCCATGATAGTGTTTACGTGTACATCAGGATTCTTGGACTCATGTACAAGAAAGCGATGTGCACTACTTTGATGCGCATACCCAATAAATATGCAATCAACAGTTTTGGGTCCTATCCTAAGAGCCTTAGGAGGTGGTACAATCACCTTTGCTAGGCACCCCCACACTTTCAAGTATTTATATGAAGGCTTTTTCTTTTTCCATAACTCATATGGAGTCTCGTCTCTCTTTTTCAATGGTATCTTGTTCAAAAGATAATTGGCCGAGAGAATGGCCTCCCCCCACATTTCCTGGCTCACCCCAGAACTTATCAACATGGCGTTCATCATTTCTTTCAATGTGCGGTTCTTTCGTTCCGCCACGCCATTTGATTGTGGAGAATAAGGAGGTGTACACTCATGTACAATGCCACTTTTTGCGCATAAATCGGCAAAAGGTGCAACATATTCGCCTCCTCGGTCGCTTCGCAAAGCTTTTATCTTCTTTTGAAGTTGATTCTCAACTTCATTTTTATACAAGATAAATTTACTTATTGCTTCATCTTTACTTTTTAGTAAATATACATAGCAATATTTAGTACTATCGTCAATAAACGTGATGAAGTACTTATTTCCACCTCTTGTGGGTACCGCTTTTAAATCACATATATCTGTGTGAATTAAATCAAGGGGTTCGGTTATTCGTTCAACCGATTTCGATGATGTTCTTGTAAGTTTGGATTCAACGCATGTTTCACATTTATAGTGTGAATCAATATGGAATGTTGGTATACAATTTAAATTGATTAAACGGCGTATTGAATTAAAATTTACGTGACCTAATCTACCATGCCATTTATTCGAATCAGAAAACTCAAGCATATAAGTAGAAGTAGTAGCATTTTTATTCATATTCTTTTTCACAGCCATTACATTCAATTTGAACATACCATTTTGGGCATAGCCCTTGCCTACATACATTCCTCGTTTAGTTAGTACAAATTGATCGCTCTCAAAAACTAAACGAAATCCAAACTTATTCAGCAACCAACCCGAGACTAGGCTCTTGCGCAAGTCTGGGACATATAACACGTTGCTTAAAGTGAGCTCCTTCCCTGAAGTCCACTTCAAAATCACCGTTCCTTCACCCTTGATGTCCGCGGTGGCTGCATTTCCCATGTACAGCTTCTCATCTCCCGCAAGCTCCTTGAAGGTGGTAAAGAGGCTCCTGTCTGGGCACACATGACGGGTCGCTCCCGTATCAATCCACCATCCTTTTGGAGTGTTGGTCACAGTATTGACCTCATCCAACATTGCGGTTTTGTCGGAAATCATTGCCACCAAAGGCATTCCGTCTTCATCCACCATGTGCGCACGCTCACGCTTTGGTTTCTTGCATTGGTTAGCCCGATGCCCCGGCTCGTCACAGTTGTAACAAGTCCCTTGGAACGTTGGAGGTTTCTTTTTCACAACCCCTTTCTTCGGTCCAAGGTTGCTAGCCTTTGCTTTCCCTTTGTCCTTTTTCCCCTTACCCTTCGCGCCTTTAGAGGATTGCCCATGCTCAACCAAATTTGCGCTAGCACTAGACTGCGCAAGGCTGACTTTTTGGGCAATTCTATTGTCCTCTTCAATCCGAAGACGAACAATAAGGTCCTCTATAGTCATCTCCTTTCGTTTGTGTTTAAGATAATTCTTAAAATCAACCCAACTAGGAGGTAACTTTTCAATCATCGCTGCCACTTGGAATGTCTCGCTAAGTGTCATGCCTTCCGCAAAGATGTCATGAAGTATAATTTGGAATTCTTGGACTTGATTCATAACCGTTTTAGAATCAACCATTTTGAAATCCAAAAAACGGGCTACCACAAATTTCTTTGTGCCAGCATCCTCCGTTTTATACTTCTTGTCCAAGGCATCCCAAAGGTCTTTGGAAGTCTTGACATTGTAATACACGTTATACAATGCATCCGAAAGCCCGTTTAACACATAGCCTCGACAAATGAAATCCGAGTGCTTCCAAGCCTCTACCGCGCTCAGAGCCTGAGCGCTGGTCTCCCCTTCCGCAGGTTGGGGAGCGGTTTCACTTAAGAACCTCGCAAGGTTCATGGTGGTCAAGTAGAAGAACATCTTCTGTTGCCACCTTTTGAAGTGGAGACCCGAGAACTTCTCGGGTCGTTCAGCGTTATTGGCCACTGTGGACGCTCCCACAGTGGTGGCGTTAAGAGGGGTTCCCGTCACAACATTTGTGGTGTTGTTAACGTTGACATTTTCGTTCGACATGCTGAAAAAATTAAAATTAAAATTTTTAGTCAAAAAAATTCCGATTTACGCACAAACCAGAAGGAAACTACTAAATTTTAATTTACCACAAATTTACTGTTTTGGCTTCTAAGTCCAACTTTGAAGACCAAAAACAGAAAATTCTTAATATTTAAAACTTACTGACTGGCTTCTAAGTCCAACTTTGAAGACCAAGACAGAAAGTTTATTAGCAAATTAGGACAATCTGAATGTAACCAAAAATAGTTTTCAACCAAAGTCGCGCCTTTGAAGAAGAAAACTAAAAAAAATCTGTTTTTAAAACACAAACTGAGTGAAAACAAAACTCGTTTGAATCATAAACAGAATGGTTTTGACTACACGAACGGTTTTAAAAATTTGTTTTAAGATTGTAGGAACCGTTCGCGTAATTTAAATAAAATAAATAAATTTTATTCAACCGATTACAATACAGAAATAAGAAAGCTAAAACTCTAGTACAAATTACAACTGAAATAAACCAAAATACAAGAAAGAGTAGAAACAGAATGGCTGAGGCACGTGTCTTCACGCTTCCCTTAAAACAAATTCCGAGTCTCCCAAGAGTACTCGTTTTGTTTCCCAGGGTACAACAGCCGGAGCAGTAGTACTGCCGGAATTCGCCTACAACCCGAAGGTTACCTTGAAAACTTGCTGGAGAAAGATCAGAGAAAGTAGAGAGGGAATGTTGAGTATGCTGTTGTAGCTGGTATCTCTGCAGTGGGTGTGGAGCTGTATTTATACAGCTCCTAAATCGAAACAGTCAAAACGAATTAAAGAGAGGTTTAAATTGCATTAAACGTCTTCAATGCAATTTAATACGTCATTTAATTCTCAGTCAAAGCCAGTTAACTCGTCAGTTACGAAGCTGGACTGAAACTGCTCTGTTATTCAATGCTGGAAGCTTTCTGCGCGCGCGCGTGCGCCCATGCGCGGTGCGGCCTCTTGGCTCACAGTGCGCCATCAAAGCGCCACATTGCGCCTCATCGCCCACGCCACGCGCGCGCGCGAGCGTATGCGAGGGCGAGTTAGGGTGCTCCGCACCCTTCGCGAGGACACTAGTGTGTGCTTCCATGAAACAATAAGGATGGAGAGTTCCACCTTAAATACCCATTTAAGTTCCATCTCTCATCCGATGTGGGACAAGGTGCTACTTTCCCTTTTGTTTCAGCATTGAATGTTCCAAACACCCAACTTTGAGCATCGATATCTCATTCATCTTAGCTCGGTTTTGGACGTGGTTTAGTTCGTTGCGAAGGTCTTCCAACATAGAACACAAACCCACAAATAAATATATAAAACCCGCTCATTTTATTATATTTATTTCTATTTCAAAATAGGAAAAAATCATTTTCCTATATTTGTGAAAAATGTTATTTTCACCTATTTTTCCAACAATAATTTACCATTCAGAGGTTACCTCTTAACCATTCAGACTTGAGGTTACCTCTTATTCATTCAAAGGTTTTTATCATTAAGAGGTAGCATCTGAATGGTCATTAAGAGGCTACCAAACAGCCCCTAAAGGGATATTCGTGATTTTTTTGGCTTCTTTTGTGCACACCCAGTTAATCCCCAATTTTTTTGGTTGCCTTTGCTTTTGATTAAACGATAAAAGGAGGATTTCTATTTTGTATATACAATTTGTGGGGGACAAACTACGAAGTTTGTAGAAGCAGTAAAAATGGAGTCCAAGTACATCAAAAGTTTTAGAGGAGAAGACGATCAGGTGGTGAGAAGTTTTAGAGAGAGAGAGGTGAGATAAAGAGATTGTTTATGTTTTAAATCTGATTTTTTATTGTTTAAATTTATTTTAGAAATTACCAATCTACCCTCATGTATAAGGCACATATCATACTTTAATTGAAAGTTTTAACCTAGTTAGTGCTAAAAGACGTAGAATGTAATGAGTTTTCCAAATAAAGGATTGTAGCTGTAACTATTGAAGTTAAAGGCTATCCATTGAAATCCGATACTAACACAAAGGACGAAAAGTGTAACTTACCCTTATTTTTATATTTAATTCCACAATCTATATGCTATAATAAAAGAAACCAAGTTTTGGACACGTGTCATTCATTGAAGCCATCTATTTTTATAGATAATTAATATCAATTAAAAGATAATTATACAATTAAATTTAATATAAATTTAAACAATTCATATAGGAGATAATATATATAATATTTTAAAATAGAGTAAATTACATCTACTATAATAAAAGAAACCAAGTTTTGGACACGTTTCATTCATTAAAGCCATCTATTTTTATAGATAATTAATATCAATTAAAAGATAATTATACAATTAAATTTAATATAAATTTAAACAATTCATATAGGAGATAATATATATAATATTTTAAAATAGAGTAAATTACAAAAATCGTCCTTTATGTATATCACTTATTGCAAACTGTGTCCTTTGTCTTCAATAATTACAGAAAACGTACCCGATGTTTACAAACCCTTGCAAGTTATGTCCTTTAGCCCTAACTCAGTTAATTTAATTGATTTATTTATTTTATTAAACTAAATTAGTTAATGGTAGAACATATTTCAAAAATGTTTAAAAGGTATTTATTGGTTCTATACGTATATTTTTGTGTTCAATTCTCAGCTCAAATACGGTAATCACTATGTTTACGTGACATTTATAAGAACAATCACCGCAATCACCCCATCCATCGTATATCGAGTATATCCGTTAGTTTTTTTTTTAAGATATAAATTTTTATTAGATTCATTCAACCGTGTAATAAACGAGGATTTTTAAAGATATAACATTTTTTTATTTTTTACTATACAAAATTACATTTATGCAACTCGTGTAATACTCGGGATTTTAAAAATATAACTTTTTTTATTATGTAGTATATAAAATTAGATTTATTCAATACATATAATACATAGGATTTATAAAGAGATAACTTTTTATTGTTTGGTATATAAAATTACATGTGTTCAACCCGTATAAACAGCCTCCCGCTTTAGTCTCCCTAACGGTCGAACTTAGTCCCGCTCCTCAGCTCGATGAGGTTCTTAAAAATGTAACTTTTTTATTATTTAATATATAAAATTAAATTTACTCAACCTGTACAATACACGGGGTTCTTAAAGATATAACTCTTTTTATTATTTAATATATAAAATTGCATTTATTCAACCAATGTAATAAACGAGATTTTTAAATATATATTGTTTTATTATTTGGTATATAAAATTGCATTTATTCAACCCGTGTAATACACGAGATTTTTAAAGATATTTTTTTATTACTTGGTATATAAAATTGTATTTATCAACCCGTGTAATACACGGGGTTCTAACCTAGTATATACACATATGAAGCCAACTACATTCATAATTCCTTAAATGATGAAACTATTTCCAAACGAAAACAAAATGAAGCCAACTATATTCATAATTCCTTCAAATAATGAAACTATTTCCAACAATATTTTGTTACTCAGAAGCTCCCATTACCAATTAGCCACAGCCAATCAAGAGCGACACCCGCGAAAATTCCACCTAGAAGGAACACCACCAATATGTTTCCTAAAGCGTTCGCCTCTGGACCCTAAAATAACAAAAAACAATATCGAGTCAAGAAACTTTACTAAATATATTAAGAGAAAAGATGATCGTTTTCTCGTAGTCTGAACTCACCGTGTAACCTTTAGGAGCTACGGTCATGACACACACTGTGAGATAACCATTTGTTAATCCAAGCAAGGATATTAGCATAATCATCCATCCCTGATCACCGTATTTTGCAGTGAAATAGAAAGCGGGAATGAACAAGAAACGCGATAATATAGCAATCATTAACCCTTTACGCGATTCTATCTTAATAGATTTAATTAGAGGAATGTATCTTCCTATGAGATCCCAAACATTGTACATTGCGATTAGAACAAGGGGGTACCTATGAAAAATCTCATCATTAGATTCACAACTAAAAGCCGAGTCTAGAAGCAATTAATAATACATGTAGTAGACGTATCAAGATGAGAGCGACATGAGTGGTTTTCATAACGGGTCAAAACATATTTGGGTCGAAGTAAGTCATGGGCGAGGTAAGGTTTGGTTAAACTGCAAACATGTTTTAAACTTTTTTCTAGTTACAAGTAATTCATGTCCTACATATAATTACAAAAATAGCATCATATTCTTAACAATAATAATTCACAGTTTAAATGATTCCAGTGGTGGTATGTATTAAAAATTAACATAGGATGACTTTTAACCCGTTTAACTAAAATGTACGTTTTTATATATAACCCGTTTGACATTAAACACGACCCAAATGAAAGCATATATAAATAAATGGATAGATTTTGATCAAGAAACACATTCTGGGTTGGTTTTAAGAGAAATTACCATGAGCCCAACTGATGTTTTCCAGTATTTTCATACAAGAATCCAGGAAAAATGGAGAGAGTAAGGACATATATCAAGAACAAATCCAATGCGTAATCAATGTTCTTGAACAACAATTCTTTATTGCTCAATCGTGCGGGAAGCTTAGCATCAATACCAGCCTGCAAAAACACAAAAAATCAAAAGATTTTCTCTTAAACACCTTGCAACAATTATTTTAACTTGAAATTTATATCATCATTCATCACCAAGAAAGAGTTAAAAGAATTACCGTTCCATTAGTTTCAGTATGGATGCCTGCTGCAGCAAGATCCGATGCAACAGTTTTTGACCCTTCTCTGGCTGCTTTAGTGCGATAATGCTTCACAATCGGTAGTTTAGCGAACATAAAGGCGTAGAGAAAAATGCATAAAAACTCGAAGAATGTTGATATTGCAAGAAATAACACTGCAAAACAAAACGACAGAAGGAGATTAAAGATTGAAAATTGAATATTGAAAATACTAATTTAAATCATTGATCATTGAACACTTACTAGTCCCTTTCCGTAGGCCATTGGAAGATTTGTCAAACACGCCTTTCGTCATTAGCCTTAATCCAGAGGTTAAAACACCCGATGCTGCTAAACCAGCAAAGAAAGACTGCAAGATCAGACCAACGGCATTTTCAGTAATTTTGAAGAATTAGAGTGACACGCGATTATCCGAAGTTTGAATGTTTTAAGGATACAATCTCACTTGGATGAATTCTGGTTCCATGAAGGCCAAATCGCCAACCATTCCGCCTTGAACATGAGCATCAGCAACACCAAAACCCGCCACGAAAACACATATGGCGATGTAGTTTCCGACCCCACCCTTACCAGATGAGGCTAAATCTACCTGCGAACATGT
The DNA here is from genome assembly GCA_030545235.1 of Helianthus tuberosus. Taxonomy (NCBI): domain Eukaryota; kingdom Viridiplantae; phylum Streptophyta; class Magnoliopsida; order Asterales; family Asteraceae; genus Helianthus; species Helianthus tuberosus. The sequence continues at coordinate 67,229,420 of CM060447.1, forward strand.
TTGGAACAATGTTTTTGTTTAATAAAAGTATAGAGTTCATCATGTCAAAAGGGTCAAAACTTTGACTTACCACAATGAGGGCTAGAGTGCATAGAAAGAATAATATGTATCCTGCAATGTTACGCTTCCTAGTATCGACTCTTGATTCGTTATATGCAAGTATGGCCATTGTTCCTAAAGCGAACGGTTGGTACACAAGGGTAAGTACCCTTGACGGGTGGTAATCCTATAGATACGAAAATAATGAACATATTTTAGGGTGAGCAGAAAAACCGAATAGCTAAAACATAACCAAAATAATCATTACAAACCCATCCTTATATCTTTCTTATTACTTTATAACTAATATACTGTTTTAAAATTTGATCGAAATTTTAAAACTCTAAAACACAAAATATCGATTATATATTAAACAAATATAATCAACAGTTAGCCAAACCGATTAATTATAAAACTCTAGAACACAAAATATCGATTATAAAATAACATAGTCCCCTGTCCAATTTTTCTTATCAGTATACACATACCAAAAAAAATGCTAAGATAAATAAATAAATAAACTTTTTAAACACATGGATCTTAAAGCTTTTTTACTTACAGGAAACAAGACATAATAGTAGTCTCCAATAGTCAACATACTATTCCATGATACCAAAGATCCAAATCCTAGAATCCAACATACTAAAATTGCAAGCCTCTTCCCCTAAAAATTCAAAATATCATCAAAAATAAAATATTTAAAATTGTAAACAAATCATAAAGATCCAAAATTTCCGGAGATAATAATAATAAAGCAGATTAAATTTAATCACAAACCTCAACTTTCACAGGAGTTTCATTAGAACCAACAACATCCATGGCTGCCATACTACATAAACAGAGGAAAAACTTAAGTTTTTTCAAATCTTTCACACATAAAACATAAAAAAGATAATTTTTTTACAAGACCCACATGGAATTTGCAAAGGGTTTTGAAGATTATGGTCTAATTTTTACAAAAATATCATCTTTTGCAAGTGTGATGGTGTGTTTCTGTTCCTAAAAAGAAAAAAAAAGTGTCATTTATTACCGGTAGACAAGATTCCTGGTTTAGGATTCAATAGAATTAAATAATTCACCATTCATTTAACCAGGAAACAAAGAATCGTAATTCGTAACTTACCAAAGATGGAGTTAAGTTGGTGCACTGTGTGTTTAGGTGAAGTGTGTGAATTTGACCATGAGAGTTGAAAACTCTACAAAAAGAAGATACCCCTTTTAATTTTTGGACTAATGGGTTGAAATATATAGATACAGAATGATGATGGTGGGAATCTTCATAAATGTTTAAAAAGTATTTCCAGCTTATTATTTGGTAGGTGTTGAATTATAAAATATATTTTTTGTCGATTTTTAAGGTATTCAACGGGATAAGATTAGGACGGGATCCCAAAGTCCGTTTACAGTGGGTACAGCCTTGCCGCTAAAAAGGGTCGATGATTGTTGTTAACTTGTTAGGGAATGTTGTCAACTAGGTGTTGCCCCACCCGCGTTGCGGGGCGATGGCCGAATAATGAGCGAGTGTTAGTTAGCTCATTAACACGAAAAACAATTAAATTGAGTAAACCAATTAAAATAAAACACTTTTATAGTTTTAATAAAAAAAAAAACTAAAACAATGGCAATAATGTAATTTTTAACTGAGGGAAAGTTGTATTTTTTGACTGGGGTAAAATCGTAATTTGCCAAAAGCTAAAGTAATGGCAGTACTGTAAATTTGACCCAGGGGCAAAATTATAAACTTTCACAGGGGCAAATTCGTAATTTTGAACTTGTGGTAACAACATAATATAAATTTGAACTAAGGGCACAGGCGTAATTTTAAGCTGGAGGCAAAAGCACAATTTTATTTTGAACCGAGGGCAAAATCGTAATTTTGAATTGGCGGCAAAAACATAATTTTATTTTGAACTGGGAAAAAACGTAATTTTGAAATGAGGGCGAAATCACAATTTTTTAAACGGGGAAAAATCACATTTTTGAAAAGAGGGCAAAATCGTAAATTTTAGCTGTGGGCAAAAACAAAATTTTATTTTGAACTGGGGGCGAGAAGGTAATTCTGAGCTGGGGACAAAAGCATAACTTTATTTTGAGCTGGGGACAAAACCGTAATTTTAAAGAGGAACAAAAACGTTATTTTAGAATGAATATAAAATAATAAACTGGTTGGTCCAATGGGAGAGTGCCAGGCAAAGTCGTAATTTTGAATTGAGGGCAAGATCGTAATTTTGAGATGGGGACAAAAAACGTAATTTTATTTCGAGCTGAGGGCTAAAATGTAATTTTAAAATGGATATAAAACAATAAACGTGTTGGTCCAATGGGGGAGTGCCAGGCAGCTGCCTGACACTATTCCCCCAACTTACAAATGTATATGTAGTATAATTAATAGTGAGTGTTGCTAAATAAATACAAATTTTATAATTTTTAAAAAGTTTTATTTGGAAATATCTCTATTTTTTCTAGAGGTTTATCTACTTGTCATAATTTGAATACCGTAGATATACATGTGAATACATAACGATTCTATAAAAAAATCAATTGAAAGAAGGAGATTAAGAAAGACTTGAAGAAACATTTTTTTTCAACTTTGATTTTTATTATAAGTTCTAATTAGATGAGTGTTCTTGATATGTATTCTATCTTCTTCCATAAAATAATTGTTTTAAAAAAAATAGGATGCTCAAAAACTAGACAAAAAGCGAGTGTATGTAACCACTTTTTTAATGGAATATGTTTGTACTTTTTTCGTCCAGTGATTCTATATCAAATGGGTTATACAATTGGGTCCACTAATGTGAACTGGGTTTTGGGGGGTGGGTATCCCATGACGATCATCGTTGTCACATGTTCAGGACTTTGGTGTCATACTGAATTTTTCTATATTTTGAATTATATTTACATCCTGAATTTTTCTATTGGTTTATCAACTTTCATCCAAGTTTCATTTCCTTTTATGTGACATTGTGTAGGTGTGCGTTTGTTTTTATATTGAAAAAACAAAAACACAAAGGGGGTTTGCGTTTTCAAAATAGATTATGTGTTTTCAAAATATATTTTGCGTTTTTAAAACTGCGTTTTGAAAAAGCATGTAGGTTCATGCTTCTCTAAAACTGCGTTTTGAAGGTAGATAATCATTTACAAACGCAATAATCAAATAATCACTTCAAAACGTAATCTCAAACACCCTCTAATTTTGTTCACATGGGATATAATTATAATAACCTTTTATTATTTTATTAAATTAACGCTAAAACAACAACTAATTTTGTTCACATGGGATATAATTATAATAACCTTTTATTTTATATAATGTTTCCGATCTCCATGATTAACTTTGTTTTCTCATGTTTGAATTGATTTTTAAAGCGATACCAGCGAAGAAAACGTGTGAATAGTCAACTCTGTGAGAGCGGCTGCTTACCAAGTGTTGAGGGTGAAGAGAGTGGTTAAACAGGTGAAAGTGGTAAACTTTAAAATGGACCAATCAGAGAGTGCCACGTCAGAGAGGAGAAAAAGTTTAAACTTTGCTGAAAAGTGTTGGCAATGGTGTAGACTGTTGAAAGTGGCAAACTTTTTTTTTTGTTTTTAAAAATTATGTGTTAAAAAAAATCAATAAAGCATCAAATTATGTGTAGACTGTTGAAAGTGGCAGTGGTATCTTCTTCCCCATTTCCACCTGCAACCTCCATCAACGCCGCCACAGCAGCGGCGTCGCTGCCAGCCGGCCGCTCCCCTATTCCTCCTTGGTTCTCTCTTTCATCTCGCTCACTCTCTCCGTCTCTCAGATATCGCCGCCGCACCGTACGCCACCACCAAGGTGGTGGCGGTTGTTCAGTCGGGGAAGCTGGGGTGTGTGGGTCAGTGGGTGTTCCTCGGAGTGAGTGAGAAGTCCAACGGTCACAAAATCACATTTGCCGCATCGGTGAGCACATACCGATTCTTCAGTTTGCCGCGCGGTAAATAAGGGAGGGCGGCGGTGTTCCCGATCGGCATTCTCCTTTGCCGATGGGTTTGCCGTGCCACTCCCTTCACCCTGACAGTAGGCAACCTGTTAGAACAAGGGGTATGGGGAGGATAGTCTTCAAAGAGACTATCCCCACATAGGCGCCACATAAGCATAGGACAAGGACCATTCTCTTGGGGACAATCCAAGGGTGTGGTGGATGCTCCTCCCCTATTTTTTTATTATTCTTTTTTTTTTTGTCATATTAATTAAAACAAAGTAAATAAAAATAAAAAAAGTTACATTTAAATAAAATCTAAAGTTACATTTAAATAAAAATCCTAAAGCTACATTAAAAAAAATAACCTAAAGTTATCGCTCGATGTGTGGGTTCCTGTTTCGTGGTTGTGACGATAACTCCTCCTCCTCTTTTTCTTCCAAAATTAGTTGTATCGCCTCTATCACCTTGTTTATAAAATATTTTATGGCTTCCATGGTGTCCGTCGAACCCGATGAAGAGGAAGATGACATGGTGTATTTTTTAGAGAAGGTTATGTGAGAATGTGGGTGAATTTTTTTTAATTAGAGTTAAAAGAAAAGTCTAACATAATTAGTCATTTAATTAGAGTTTTAAACATAAAGACTCAAACTAAAAGACATATAACTCTAATTAATTTGAGACATAAACTATAATTAAAAGACATAAAAACTTTACGCAAAAGTTTGGTCTTCAATTCACCATATGATAACTCTCATTAATATTTATAATTTCACTAAATTATAAATTTAATATATATCCATTCATGAAATTTCTAACAATCCCCCACATGAACGGAGAACGTTCAAAACACATAAAATTTCCAATGGAACATCGACAGTTGAATATTGCCGGATAAGTAAATGTTCCCTTTAAACTTTCCGTTGTGAAGCTTACTTGGCCTCCCAACAGTTTGTAGACGCAATGTCCTTAAACAAACGTTCATTTGTGTAGACGACAATACACTTCACACAATACCCTCATTAGTCAGGTTATTTCCTCATAGTTGTGTCCAATAATGGTCGTGGAACACTTTCCTGGTTATGCGAGAGCTCTAGGAAGTGTGCCTCTAATTCCATTCGAAGCGACCCCACTTCTCTCTAACATAGGTGATTCTCCTTAAATCATTAAAAGCATTGTGGTTACTATGATTAACCAAAATCATTTACCACATGATATGCTTAGCGTCACAATTTGTCACTGAATTTCAAAGGAATGGACTAGGACATATTTAAGCGATCTTTTATAGTTTAGGGAATATATGTAACCATATATACTAGCTATGCGCCTATGCCGCCACAATGACCACTTTTAGGCATATGAATTAATTGTCCTATTGAACTTAGATCTTGGGGATCTCCAATCAACTAAGTTAGGTATCCTCCATAACATTCCACAACTTGATCTCTTATCAACCCTCATTGTTGGATCCATAACATTATCTTTGACTTTGTCAAGTCACTAAAGATAACTTTGCAATTGAGATCAGTTTCCATGATGTGTTCTTAACTCGTAAGTTAACATTGCCTTATAAGACTATAACCTTAGATCCCAATCTGAAAATCATATTTGTCTTTGAAAGATACACTTATCATTTGAGGCAAGAACTCATGTATGCACATAAATCAAACACAATCAATATTTATGTAAGTGAAACAAGAACTATAACCGAAATCTAAACAAGTGTGTTACTGAGCAAAAGATGGAAATCGGAAGACTTAAAAAACGAAAGAGATGGTCCTGTTTGTGCTTGATGATTTGGCGAAGAGAGGGAGAGACGAGGGAGGGGTTGCAATTAAAGTCGTAGGTAGGGTTTTGGGTGTTGGGGTTGCATGCATTTTTTTTTATAAACTAATAAGGGTTGGGGTTGTGTGTGGGTTGGGTCGCAAAACCGAAGGTCGAGGGTTGGGGCGATGTGGTTTGGGCCGAAAATGTCCATGGATTCAGCGAAGACGGCATGAGGCCACGAAGTTTAGGTGGTTTGGGTTGCGTATGCTGTGAAAGTTATAAGTGTTGCGGAGGTTGTAACTATCTTGGGTAGAAAGTTATCCTAGATAACTTTGCGTTTTGACGAGATAAAACCCTTGTGTGTTGTTAACTTTAAACATTGATATGAAACTACGTCGCGTGTTATAGGTATTCGCTAATTCATAAAGAATACGAAGACGTGTGAAAGTGTTTAGTGGTTACATGAAAGTACGGGATGTTACATTATCCCAATGTTGAAAGAATTTTTGTCCCGAGAATTGAATAAGGATGAGTTGTGTCGCTAAGATTGAATGGAATTTCCCTAGATGTCTTATCATCCCCACATTAGAGGAATTTCGTCCCGAAATCAGTTTGTGTTATCTGCATTTTGCTATCTGGTTTCAAAGAGGTGAGGATATTTGCTTTTCAGTTGGTCCCCTCTTTTCCATGTGAACTCCGATCCACGCTTAGAGTTCCAACAAACCTTGACGATCGGTATTTTTCTTTGCCTTCGTGTTTTGACCTCTCGATCCATGACTTCTATCGGCTCTTCAACAAACCGTAGTTGTTCATCCACTTGGATCTCATCCAACGGAACGACCAGTGTTTCATCTGACAGACATTTATTCAAATTTGAGACGTAAAAAACATTGTGAACTCCACTGAGTTCTTCGGGAATGTTTAACTGATATTTCACTGGCCTTATCTTCTTCGTGATCTCAAACGGGCCTACGTAGCGCGGGTTTAATTTGCCTCTTTTTCCAAAACGAATCACACCCTTCCAGGGTGATACTTTTAGTAGGACTCTATCGCATAGCTGAAATTCTAAAGGTTTATGGCGTTTTTCGGCATAACTCTTTTGCCGATCATGGGTTGCCGCCATACGATTTCTAATTTGAACAATATTTTCAGTCACTTTGAGTACCAACTCGGGACCGGTGAGTTGACTATCACCAACTTCAGCCCAACAAACGGACGATCGACATTTACGTCCATACAACGCCTCAAACGGTGCTTCCGGAATGCTTATGTGGTAGCTGTTGTTATATGAGAGTTCCACTAAAGGTAGATGCCTCTCCCAACTGTTGCGAAAGTCAATGATACATGCCCTAAGAATGTCTTCGAGGGTCTGAATGGTACGCTCACTTTGGCCATCAGTGTAACGCCCGTAAAAATTTCTTTAAATTATTTAAATAACAACGCACTTTTCTAATGAAATTTGGGCATGACCCATTCGTAAAAGGAGCGGTCCCCTGTTTTTCATATCCAAAAATATATGTTTAACACGACACTTTTCAAAGGACATAATATATATACCGCCATACAACTTGACACGCATACGAAATTTTGATAAATTCAAAGTACATAACAAAACTAAATCTTTATCTACTAGACAAAGATTTAACGACCAAAGTATTAAGCGTTGTCTTCTTTACAAAAGTAGCGGAACATGGGGCGGGCCTTGAAGTGTGTTCGAACCGGGCTAAGCTTGAAAGCTAACCGTGGGATTTACCTACATTGCCACAACAAAGTGAACTTATTAGCATTAAATTTCTTTCCTTTAATTCAAGAATTCAACTTACCGACTTGTAACCATTATGACATCCGCAAACTTGTTACATTACTTCATTCTTTCATTCTTTCACACAAATATGTTTCATATAGATCTTCACACCATTCTTTCTATTCTCGCACTCACATACTTCGACCCAATCATAAAAGGGCCCACACAATAATACATCCACACATGATTCAATTTGACTCATCTAATGTTAAACACAACAATATAATATGAACCTGAATTGTACAAGTAGCGTACCTCGATCTTGATTCCCTTGTTGCTTTGCTTGACTCGAACTTTCTTCCTTTACACCTAAACAATACCATTCATACTTAGAATTTATATCTCATACTCGTCTATATACACTACTTGGCAAGACTTCGTGTAATCTACATTTACATCATAAACACATTCAAAACACATAGCGTTTATGACCAACAAGGCTAAAATCTTTATTAAGACATTTCATCAAACACTTGATGTGCACAACATCATCAACGCACAAGGTACAAGTATTTATAGCATAACTCTACTTATTCATCTTCTAATCTAACAAGAATCAATCAAGTTCATAGCTTTCTTTCATCCTACACCATCTTAACTAATTTTTTCTATCTTTATTCAAGATCATGTATAAATTTTCATCTAATAGCATACATGCAAAACATTAGGTTTATGATTTCTTCACAACGATTGGGTAATACACTTATTAAATCATTCAACAATCAGAAATCAAGCAACAATTTCGAACCATTATGAAACCCTAACTCTCAATTACATAAGATTTCCACATAATTTCATGATTGGGTTAAAACCCACTTTCTCCAATTCATTCAAAACAGAAAATTCGACTTACCACTCGATGTACAAGCTTAGATGATTCGAATTTCGAGTTCATGCATCCATTTGGGCTCTTAATTCCCTCTTGAATTTGAGAATTTCATGATGTTAGGGTTTTGGTCTCTTGACCCCTTGCTCTGGTCAATCCACACAACACTAGAGTGTGTGTGTTTGTGTTTTCTTTTATTTATTTGTTAATTAAAACTTACATCCTTTTTAACAAGTTTAGTCCCTCAATTACTTAGATTGTTCATTTGTCAAATAACCTTCCTTCTAATCAAATTACTAACATATTATATATATATATATATACTTAACTAGGTTAACATAACATGACTAGACATTTCAAGTAACATAATAAATTGCATATTTTGGGGTGTTACAATCAGTCTGGGGATGGCATGCGGTGTTCATATCTAAGAGCGATCATAGAGATTTATGGATACTGGCACCCCGTGCCTGGCGACTACTTCCTTCATATAAACCGGAACAAGTTTATCAAACTTGTCCATCTTCTTGATTGCTAAAAAATGAGCTGATTTAGTTAAGCGGTCTACAATCACCCAGATGGTGTCGTTCCCACTAGGTGTCCTTGGTAAGCCCGTAATGAAGTCCATAGCGATTTGCTCCCATTTCCACATTGGGATATTTGTTTGTAGTTAAAATACCAAATCAAAAGAAGAATTTACAACATCAAATAATCCATTTCGCCTCTCAAAATCACTCTTATTATAATTTATACACATGTGTAAATTTTCAATACTTACGAATACCTGAATACATGTAAATATAAACGTGTAAATTTAATTTCTAACATTGTATTCGCAGAATAATAATGATAAATGTAAAAAAAAATAATTTGAATTGTTTTTGACCATGTTCTCCCGGTTTTTTCATTCGTTCTCACGGTTCTCACAATATTTAGCGTTCTCATTTAAACCTTCTCATGTATATATATGATTAGAAGTGGTATCATACGTTGTTTGTCATAAAACTAGTGACGAATTCAAAAAACTTAATAATCCCATCTAGACCTTATTGACCATTAATAATCCCACCTCAGAATAATCCCTCCACCAGTCCCACCTTTTACCTATTTTTTCTACAATGGTCCCCCGTTAAAAAACTTAACGGAGTTAAGTTTTTTTTTTCAAACATATTTTTAGGGCTTTCGATTAGAACGATGATACGAGTCCATTGATGTAAAACTTACTTTGAAATGGTGTTCCAAGTGACTTGATTTTGGTTAATTGGAAATTTAAACACCCGAATTGAAGCGTTGTTTTCATCGTTTGGAGCACCGTTTCGAGGCAAATTTACATCAATTGACTCGTATCGCCGTTTTAATCAAAAGCCCTAAAAAATATGTTTGTAATTTGGAAAAAAAACTTAACTCCGTTAAGTTTTTTTAACGGGGGACCATTGTAGGAAAAATAGGTGAAATGTGGGACTGGTGGTGAGAATATTCTGAGGTGAGATTATTAATAGGCAATAAGGTCTAGGTGAGATTATTACATGCCAATTTCCCAAAAAAATATGGAATCTCTGGTACACTACTAGAATATATAGATTTGCTGCACCTAATATGATCCTGTTTTCTTGAACGAAAAAAGATAAAATAGCATCTTCATGTGCTCAAGAAACATGGTTCGTGACTCAAACTAAACCGAAAGAATTATGGTCTTTGACTCAAACTAGTGTTTCTTTGAATTATTTTTCTTGGGCACATTTTTTTGAATCCATGTCATGTCTATACAGAAGAGTTGAATACTAATTCATTTATGACATTAAGATCTTGACAAGTTACATTAACTAGGATTACGACCCGCCGCAATGCGGCGAGGATTCTTTAGTTATAACTAAATCAATCTAGAACCTGCACGTTATGTTAAACCTGTCAAACGGGGAAAAAATAAAGCATCAATAAACCACATAACGGATTCAAATGGGCAATGGAAAAGACACAAAAGAATGTAATATGAACATTTCAATCTCTTTAAAGCGTAATTTTTAAGAAATCCTAACATATTAAGCAGTGTTGAGGGGTATTAAGCATCAACAATTTATTTTAGTCATCTGTCTTGTACTTATAGATATCAATCGTTCAATGTTATAAAGGGCAATATTTTAAGTGACACACAAAGCCATTTGAGTATAAAACACTTTATCAATTTACTAACAAATATTTTCTAGCCACCATAAAACACATCTAAAATGTAAACACCTAAAAAGTAGCATTTGCTACATTCTATAGGTTGATTCGAAGATTGCAATTCATAGAAAACGAAAAAAAAATCCAGCTTACAACAATCTTTCAAATAAACAAAGAAGCAAAACACATTAACATCATCCTATCCAATGAAACTGCAAATTTAAGTGGCCAAATTTGAAAACATAACATCAATACCAGATATGCATTCAATCAAAAGTGCACTATAAATATATAATAACACAAATCAAAACATCTAGTTAACAATAATAATAATACATCCTCAACAGCTTTTTCTCTCAACCGTTCAGACAACCGCAATGCTTTAATCTCAGCCTGTGCTTCACTCAACTCTCGATCCTTATCTACAAGTCAACAAAAGTCAACCAAAATCCTAACTCACCAAACGCAACAAACAACATCAACATTCAAACAATAACAAATCACCTCTAACTTCATTCTCCAACCGATTGAGTTCAACCTTCACCGGATCCGAGCCGTGAAGCAAATTAATAAGATCATCCGCATCTAAGCTCGGCCTCACCGTACCTCTCCTACGACTACTCGCACCGGATCTCTTACCTGTTCCACCGTCCTTATACGATCCTGTAACCGTCAACGGCGTCGTTTCACCGGCAGGAGGGCACACATTGCCGCGGCCGGTGTAGTCTCCGGCACGGTATGTTTCCAGCAAGTCTGTTATTCCGATCACGTCGGTTACGGTGGATGAGTTGTCCATTTGGATCTGAGGTTAAACGGTTGAGAGTCAGTAAGGTTATTGGCTAGGGTTTGTGGAATTTGAGATGTGAGTATATCTTATTATATTTAAAGTATATCTTATTTTCCCATTCATTTCCACATCCACACACAACCTAAAACTGATCCCTTTTCATTTCGTTTTCTTAACTTTGAACCAAAAGAAACATAAAGCAATCATTTTTCTTAACTTTGAACCAAATAAAACAATCATAAACAACACCCAGAAAGAAATCGTTTGAAGCGAACATTGGCATTTTCAAAGAGAAAAAGAATATAAATTACAAAAGCCTTGTTCTTGAAAGAATTGTAAGCATGTTAGTTAGATTTTGTCGAGAATCCAACTGAGTTGTGAAGCAAAAAGTATTCTTGAACCAAGTTGTTGCTTCAGAGGGTGCGGTGCGGTGGTACAGACAAAACGCAGGGGGTGGTTCGGCGCGGTGGTGCAGGGGTTCGTCATCAAACTTTCCGGCGAGTCCTTCCGTCAGCTTCTCTCCGTTAGCGTCAGTCCTCCTTTTATTTTTCTCATCGTTAACGTCATCGTTCACACTCTCGTACTCAAATCTGGTCTAACTCGCCGGCAATTTCAGCACTGGAACCGATCTGTACAAAGAAATTGTGAATAATGAAGTTCTTTCGGTTGTTCTACCGGAGAAAATTGTTTATCAGGATAGTGAATAATGAAGTTCACAACCGGAGGAAATTGTTTATCAGGATAAACAAATCATATCCGAAGAAAACATTAAACCGATTACTTGTAACTGTTGTGAAGAAAATGAAATCAAAATTAGTGAAAGTGTAAACAAAGTGTTGGATGATTTGGTTTCAGCTCTGGATCTAAAAGTTTACCGAAGAAGTAGAGAGAGAGTTTCTTTTTTGGAGTGTTGATGATTTGGTTTGTAGATAAAGAAGTGTCAGGCAATATGAAAGTTTTTTTTTTTGAATCACTCCCAAAGCATGGAGTACAAGTGATATTGCATAAGAAAGTTGCTTCTTTATAAGGCTATAATTATATGTTTACTTAGACTATCCGCATCAGTGAAAGGCTATCCTTTCTACAAACAGCCTAATCAGCATGCCACATCAGCTTTTCACTTATTCTTCCCACAAACACTTTTTACCCACAACAATAACATATATATCCTTCCCACAAACAACCTTATAAAAAAAAGAAAGGACCCACCATTAGGCCATTCTTCACCATTCTTCCACAAGAATTGTGAAGAACGAACACCCTCCATGTCATCCTCTACAACACCCACTAATCCATCCCTCTCACAAATGCCCTCCACATAGGAATGAACACCCTCCATGTCACCTACAAACATCCTTGATGTGGATAGTCTTAAAGGGGTGTGATAAATATACCTAAGGGTGAAGGGAGTGGTTAAACATGTGAAAGTGGCAAACTTCAAAATGGACCAATCAGAGTGTGCCATGTCAACAAGTGTGAAGATTTTAAACTTTGGTGAAAAGTGTTGGCAGTGGTTAGACACTTGAAAGTGGCAAACTTTTTTTACTCTTTTTTTTCCTACCCTCCACAAATACCCATCACCACTCGCCACCACCACCACCACCGGTTCCACCTCCATCTTCAGCATCATCCAATCATCATCAGCATCATCCAATCATCATCAGCATCATCAGCCGCCGCACCAATCATCATCCAATCATCATCAGCCACCGGTTCCACCTCCACCACCACCGGTTCCACCTCCACCGCCACCGGTTCCACCTCCATCACCACTCTCCACCACCACCAGTTCCACCTCCATCACGTTCACCTCCACCACCACCGGAAAAAATGGCGGCTGAAGGTGATGACGGTGTTTGGTCGGAAAAAATGGCGGCTGAAGTGGGTTTGTGGTTGAAGTCCAACGGACACAAACATGAAATCACCTTTGTCGAATCGGTGAGGCATTGTCGAATTGGTTAGATTGCCGATCGGTAAACACAGGTGGGGGCGGTGTTGCCGCTCGACAAAGTGAGTTTGCCGCCCACTCCCTTCACCCAAAGATATGGATTAATATACCAATTAGTCAACATTAGTAATGATTAAATACTTTATTATATTATTTTATTATAAAAGTCAAAAGTAATAATTATGTTTTTTATGTTACTTTATTTTATAATATTTTTGTTACTTTTTATAGAGTTTTCTCCCAAAATGATGTTGGTGCAAAAAATATTTACCAATATGATGTTGTTGGGAAACTATTTACCAAAATAGTGTTTTTAAATATTTATTTATTACTCTCTCCTAATCTCATTGAATAACTTTAATTTATTAAATAATTAATGTTTTAATCATGTAATATACAAATTTTTAGTTTTTCAGAATAGTTTTTTTTTCTTTCAAAGTAAGTTTATTAATTTTCTGCATACGTTAAGATCCGAATCAACCGATTAATCTGATTTTGATCATGAAAGTCAAGTATGTATGATCTCATACTTCCATTTTCAGAATCTTATATAATAATTGTTTTAACAATTTTTGAAATTACTTTTATTTCTCTTTTTAATCATGTCATTGCAATTTTTGAAATTACTTTTAGTAATTGTTAGTTTATAAAAAGTTGATCCATTGACCATAAAAGTTACTTTATGGAAACTTGAAATAAATTTGAAAAATTAACTGAAATGGCACTAACTTATAGGAAAAAGTAAAAGGAAATTGACTTTTAGGGTGTATTTAATAATACCCTTACTTAAATGATTAACCCCCTTAGGGTCCCCTTGTTTCCACACCCCCTATTTTCTTATTTTCACATCCCTAGGTGTATACGGGCCGTATAACATTATACGACCCGTATAGAATGTTGTTGCACAAAAATAAATGCAATGGAATGTTTTTTTTTGTTTTACATGTATACGGGCAGTATAACTTTATACGAGCCGTATACAATTGTATACGAGCAATATAATGTTATACGACCAATGTATACGAGCCGTATAACATTATACGAGCAATATAATGTTATACGACTAAATGTATACGGCCAGTATAACATTATACGAGCATTATATACGGCCACCCTAAAACCTTATCTCACATGGTGTATACGGGCAGTATAAGGTTATACGGCCCGTATAGAATAAAATAAACTGACAAAGACTGCTTTTGTCAGTTTGTTTTATTATATACGGGCCGTATAACCTTATACGGCCCGTATACACCATGTGAGAATAAGTTTTACCATGTGGGATTATTAGGATCCTTAACCTAATTGGAACTCTTTATTCTACTGAAAATTGACTGATTTATTCCAATTTAATTATATCTTTAGTAACCGACAAAATTTTATAATTTTTTTTGGACGGCAAATTGCATTTTCATTCAACACCAAAAGATTACAGCGTATGGATATCACCCAACTTCACAGTTAACCCATACAAAATTCTTAGTTTGCCACATCAAAGGACACCCATTTGTTCCGGTTCACCGTCTCTTTTTTCGCCCGGTTCTTCACCCACAAGAAAGTTGTCGCTTGCATCTCACCAGACATTGCATCGATGCTGATTCGCTTACCGCAGAAAATCATTTCATTGCGTGCCTTCCATAAAGCCCAACACGATGCCAAAATAACGGAGTGTATGATCTTTTTCTTGTAAGTCGATACGGGTAATAATCTGTGAACTTCAAACACATCCTTCATTGAGAAATTGAGAAAATAAAATGAAACTTGAAACAGAGATTTCATTTGTGAAGTGGCAAGTGAGTGGGTATTGTTTGTGGGCCATTAAAATTTAAAAACACTAGCTGGGCCAGCTAAATTGGTAGACATGGATGATGGACCCTTGAAAAGAGATTTCATTTTTGTTAAGAAGGTAAAGTTCGTGGGCAATTAAGGCACTAGCTGGGCTGGTCCAGCAGCCAAGGTTAAATTGTGAGGTCTGGAATCTGAGAATGAATAGTAAATAAACTACTTACTAGTAATAAGACCCGCGCGCGTTGCGGCGCGAGTACTTCGCAAATATCAAACGGATTAGCCCAAGCGTTATGTGATGTTAATCATATAAAAACGCTCGTTTTGACGTATCCGATTGAACTCAATGTATCCTATAGTTGCTTTGTGATTGGATTAAAACGTAACGTAAATCGAATTTATATCGTACAATTATAACGTATTATACGCGACCCGACTAACTCGAATTTATATCGTTAAGCCAAAAACTCTCGAGGGGGTCAAAGTGGCATTTACAAAGTTCATAAAAAGTTAAGTGGTTAAAAGATGCATTTCCTAAACTTAATGACTAAGAAAGGGTAAAGATAAAATTTGATAAAGTTTTGAGGTAAGAAGTAAACTACCACAAAGTTGGGGCTGAAAAGAAAACTACCACAAAGTTGGGGTGTAAAAAACAAACCATTTGTAAAATGGAGTAGTAGTTTAGGGACTAAATTTGCCAATTTATGAAACTTTGAAGGTATCAAAGTTAAGGGGCTAAAATTGCAACATCATGAAAGTATGAGGGGAGGCGGAGACAAAGCCGGTAGGGTTTTCACCGACCTTTTTCTTTTAAGAGTATGTATAATTTCAAATGTTTTAAATAATAATATTTTCATATTAATTTGGAATTCCCATAAATAGATACCAAGTAAAACTTTTGAGTATTTGTTTCAACTTTTTTAAATAATATTTTTGTTCATCGTTTAATTGGAATTCCCATAAATAGATACTAAGTAAAACTTTTAAGTATTTGTTTCAAACTTTTTTAAATCATATTTTATTCATCATTTAATTTGATTCTATTCGTTATTTTTCAAAAAAAATCTAAATACTTAACTATAGTTATTTTTCTCGAACATTCCCACATAAATTTTATGAAAAATTGATACCGTACCCCTACTGTACTGAATCGAAAACCGATGGAACAACATCGGTAAACTGACATTATATTGCTACCTTACCGAGCCAAACTGAACATCGATACATATACGTGTATTCTTATATATGATTTCTAGTTTTTGGTAATATTATATATTATCAATTTGTAACATTGTTATGCTTATAGTTGTTGTAAGCTATGCATTAAGAGTTTTACATGCTATTCTTTATTGTAGGTTCTTATGTTTTGTTTGTACTTTGAAATAAGGCTTAAGATTTGTACATGTATAATTGTACATGTCATGTAAGGTTTTGAGTTGTGTGATTGGATAAATTGGGCGGTGATCCTGTTCGGTATCGGTACATGAAGGTAAAAACCGGCACCGGCTTTTACAGAAAATGCCAAAAGTCGGTAGCGAGTTGATATTGAATCTTTTAGTTCGGAAAATTCGGTGCTGCTACCCGGTACCATTTGCTCATCCCTGATCACGGGTACTGTACGGACAATGGACAATGGTATCGCACAACGTTTGTTTTATTGATTTTCTTCAACTTTTAAGGATTTTTTTTAGTGTCAGGGGTAGGGATGAGCTCGGTGCCAACCGATACCGAAATACCGGTTACAGTACTGGTATATGAAGGTAAAAACCGGTAGCGAACCGGTACCAAGAACGCCAAAAGTCGGTACCGAATTGGTACTTATGATCTTCCGGTTCGGGAAATTCGGTACCAACACCCAGTACCATTTGTTCATCTCTGACCACATGTTTCATACAAACAATATCATTACCATAAATTATTTTGGTTGATTTTCTTTTGGTTATCTTTTGGTGTTTTTTTCTACATTTTCTTTTTTGTTCTTCTCAGCGGTCCCGTGCGCAACGCGCACGGAGGTATAGACCTAATTATATATATATATATATATAGGGGAAGGTTAAAATGAGAACCACCTCGAGTTGTAAGAACCAGCGAGAACCACCCCCGCGGGGGGGGGGGGGGGGGGCGTTGACCACGATTTTTTTTACAACTAGATGTGTATATTTTAACACCCTACGTAAAGTTTGGGTTTAAACGGCGCGCCCGAGGGGGTAGTTTTTTACGCCCAAAGTTTGGGTTTTTTTTATTTTTTTTTAATTTTTCTTTTTTTTTTAACCAAACTTTGGGCGTAAAAAACTACCCCCTCGGGCGCGCCGTTTAAACCCAAACTTTACGTAGGGTGTTAAAATATACACATCTAGTTGTAAAAAAAAAATCGTGGTCAACGCCCCCCCGCGGGGGTGGTTCTCGCTGGTTCTTACAACTCGAGGTGGTTCTCATTTTAACTTATTCCTATATATATATATATATATATATATATATATATATATATATATATATATATATATACTAGTCACTTACCCGCGTGATGCGGCGGGAGTGGCGATTTACAATAGGATACTCGTTTACCATTAGTTTATCCGTCGTCTCGTGATATATCGTATAGTACTTAAGTTAGTTTTCTTATTCGTGATCTTCTACAAGAATAATACAAAACAAGGAAGTAGATGTAATTAAAAACAAGAAGAGTTCAAAACAGTCAAGTAGCTGGACAAAACAATAAAAACAAAATGCGGGGAGTCTCTTGTATCTCTTCCTGTTTTACCAATACATCCGTTCGCTTATGACTTTCTTGTATCTTCTCCTCTCCTGTACCAGATTTCGACACATAAAAAAATGTTACACGCTTACAGGTGCTTTAAAATAGTAATTAAAAAGTAATTTCTGGAAGCAAATAAGGCACAAAATCTACTAACTTACCTTCGTTTTGATACGGATGCGATTAATTAATCACGCAACACTTCCTGGTAGACAACATTTGATGTGTAAACTCCGCGTTGTTTGAATTCTTTGGCGAGATGTACCAACACCTTCGTACTTTGTCTTGAAATCCCTCTTGATAACGCGACATAAAGTTGTCCATGTGAAAATACAGAATCCGGTAGATAAATACCAACGTTCGGAATTGTTTGACCTTGAGCTTTATTAATCGTCATGGAAAAGCTAAGTCGAATTGGAAATTGTTTTCTTTTCAGCTTGAATGGGAACATGTCATCTTCAGAAAGGGTTAGAGGGATTCTTGGCAAAAAAACTCTTTTTCCAGCATGTTGACCGACTGCAATTTCCGCATCAATAACGTTTCGCATGAAACCCTTACATATCAACCGCGTGCCATTACACAGGCCATGTGATGGATCGATATTACGTAACAATATTATTGGGCATCCAATTTTTAAATGAAGCTTATGAGGCGGCAAACCACTAACATTTAGCGAATTTAAGAACTCGACCGGATAGAAGTTGCGCTGATCGTCTTCAGCTTCATCAAAACTGTAATAAACTTTTTCCTCCCCTTGAAAAATTTCAATCATTTGATTATTAATCTCGTCAACACTATCATTTTTAGTGGACAATATTGCTCTAGAGATTATATAATCTGAAGAATATACATTATCTTCAATTGATGGAAAGATGGCATGGATCAATTCTTTTATAGCGTTTTCTCTGTTCTTGCACTGAATTGTCATGTCATCGGGTATGCGGATATAGTTTCCTTCGATTGGTTCTTCAGTTCCATCGCCGACTATTAAAAGAAATTTAGAAAACCATGGATCTTTCAGCGCTCTCATATTTATGGTCAACCGCATCTTCTTCGTCAAAGACCAAAGAGGTGACATTCGTACGCTGGAGTCTACAATCTGTGCTCGAGTGCCACGTTTAATAACCGGCAACACCTGTCTGAAGTCACCTCCCATAACCATTATCTTTCCACCAAATGGGAGACTAACACCTATAATGTCTTGGAATGTACGATCGACTGCCTCTATCGCTTGTCGTTTAGCCATCGACGCTTCATCCCATATGATTATTTTGGCAGACAGAATCAGTTTAGCGGCCCCACTCTGTTTTTTGATATTGCACATTGAATTATTTTCAAGATTAAGAGGAATCTTGAATCTCGAGTGAGCCGTTCTACCTCCTGGCATATTATTAGCCGCTGCACCTGATGAAGCTGTTGCGAGAGCAATAAGACCACGTGACCGAATTTCAGCAAGCAAGGCAATGTACAAAAATGTTTTTCCAGTTCCACCTGGACCATCAATAAAGAACACGCCTGGAAGATCATTATCAACATGCATCATGATCTCATCAAACACGTTTTTTTGGTCCGGATTAAGTGAATATTTGGCACTCAAGTGTTCAGGTTCCAAAACAATCCCATACTCTTCTTGTAACTCACGATAACCTGCATCTTGTAAGTTAACATCGTCTGTTATCTTAGGAAGGTCGAATTCATTGAAATTTTTACCCATGGATTGTACCAAGACACTTATTTCGGTAAGAACCATATTTTGAACTCGTTCTATACTTTGACAGTGTAACCGATGATCTTCAGACAGTGAATCAAAGTGGTCATTCCATAACTTTCGAATATCTCCAGGTTGGCAAAAAATCATTATGGTCGCAAATAACCTTCTAAGAGCATTGGGAAACTGAAACGTAGAGGCTTCTTCGAGACATTGTGATAGATATTCATCGTCTTCTATTAAGCCTAACTCAAGAGCTGCTTTCCGAAATGTCGCACACCGTTGACCATTAACTGTGCAAAGATGTTCAAAAGAAGTAGGCCCTCTGACATTTGACAAAAGTAGGCGTAAGTAGTACCTTTCTCCTTCGGCTGGATTAGCGGAAACGATACGACCTCTTTGTTTTTTACCGAAACGACGACTCCAACGGCGTGTGCTTCCATTCCACGTAAAGTGTTTTGGAAAATCTTTATACAAATGTACCCTTGCTGTTTCATCGTTTCTATTCTGATAAAAAAAAGCTGTTAGCATGGTTCTCTTATCCCTTTCCCTATCAACAATATTAGGCATTAAGTCATCATCTCTAAATCTAACCATCTGATTATTTGGGAGATGAAGTTGTAAGGCTAGAACAGCAGGAAAGATGTGAGAAAGAGAGAAGGAAAAAATGCGCCACATAGCCTATGGGGGCGATATGTAGCGTGCATCTTGAAATCTTTTTATCTCATTAATAACAACCCCTGGCTCACTTTGATCGACTTGAATAACCTGTTTGTCATGTCCTTTATAAACATATTTGAAAAGATATTTCACAGATTTTATACTTGAGCAAACTTCCACATTCATGTGGCAGTTAAACATCATCAAAAGCCTTGGGTTATATGGGACCACCCATCTATTATCAAGTGTTTGTCCTCGTAGGTCCACTTCTATCCCGGTATCTCTCCTTCGATACAACGGATACGAATCTTCTCCTTGTGTCGTCTGTTCGTTAAATTGTCTAGGATAGTGAAAACGACAAATTTTAGGATCACCCTGCATACAAGGACTGCTTGATCGTAAATTGCCGCAAGGACCGTGAATCATGTGCTTGACAACCATCTCATGCAATCTGGGATGTGTTAGTTTGTTAGGAATTTCAGCACACACAACCTTATCATAATGGTCCGCGTTATTGATCTTGTCTTGCGGGTACATGATTAGGAGAAAATGTGCGTGCGGCAAACCCCGCTTTTGAAATTCAATGACATAGACGTATGCCTTAACTTGCCCGAGGACATGTTTCTTGAAGAGTTGATCCTTAAGATCTTCTAATTTAGCCCGGAACACTCTTAAAACAAGGTCTGGACGATCTTGTGCAGTTTGACCAACATGTAAATTATCACATATCTCAGGCCACTTAGGATTACATGTCATTGTAAGGAATACATCAGGCTTGCCGTCATCTTGAACTAACGTCATCGCATCTAGAAACCGACGTCGCATGTCGCGAGGCCCCCCGATGAAAGATGCAGGCAACACAATTCTTTTCCCGACTCTGTTTGCATGAACCTCACCAGTATTGACGCAATCCACAATACCTTGGTACAATTCGGCCCGAATCTTATCCTGGTTTCTCTCACAAAATTCTAAGCGTGACGTCTCAATTTTGATGTAAACATCAACCACAAACTGCTGTAGCAGCCTACCACCGAACAAAAGCACATTATCGGTAGATCGAATCTGGAACTTGTAACAGTAGTACTCTCGCATAGCCACGGTTGTTCTACCACTTCGTGTGTTAGCCTCTGAACGATGAAGATGTATTAAAAACAAACAGTTAATAAAAATAAAACGCATTACGCTATTTTTATGATCTTCACTTAAAAAGGATAACAAATTGTTGGTACCTTCCATTTCTCCTTCGATGTTGGCATTGTTGCGAACCTCATTGATTGATACTCCGTGACGTGGTATGTTAGCATGCCAACCCGACTCACCATTAGGAAAAAATAGAGGATACGACAATGGATCGTAACAACTGAAGTACGGCTGAATAGTTTGTGTATATTCAGACCTACCGTACACAACAATACTTCGTTTATACGAAGTGATATTGTCATTACCTTCAACCCAAATACCAGCAACCTATATAATTGTGAACTATAAGTAAGTAAAATAAGCAATACTATTAAATAATTGCAATTAATATAATATTATATATACCTCCGATGTCGTTGGTCGGTTGTACACCCTTTGGTCAAGTTCAACCGAAGTATTCAAAGTGACTCTATAGTTGTCCAGAGGTCCTAGTTCCGCAAGTCTTCTAAATGTATCGACATATGGGTTTGTAGAAAGAACGCGTGTTAAAATCTGAGTAATACGCCGATCAAGATTTGGCCATCGGAGTCTGTGATCTAACTCAGTATCAGGATCGTAAAAATACAACTGCAAGTACCTAGGGGTCCCATCCCTCGGAACTAATTGGTCGATTCTGTGATATATTCCTTTATGTGCACGAAAAGTATATACGCCGTCTCTCATATTGTTCAATGTATCATCCAATGTCACACCCATTGAGGCAAAAGAAAAATTTGTGTTATAAGCACGGATGTTTTGCCTAAACGTATCTCCAATTTCATCTTGAGACGTGAAAAGTCGGTACAATTCCTCTGGAATTTCTAAGTTTGCTAACACGGTTTTCCCACTCATACAACAAAAGGTATCAAATTCAAATTGAAATCGTTTTGCTCCACAATTAGGACATGCACCTCGTTCCTTTAAAACACGATGCTCTCCAGGTACACCATTGTAAACAAAATTATAAGGATCATCTTCTACGCTCCCATGTTGGAGGGAAGGTTGATCAACTACTTCAGCAAATTGGGGTAATAAAGTACGCGGATGAATTTGAATACCTAAAAAAATTGGTGTATTAAGTAATGAAGGTTGTAAAAGATGTCAAGTTCGAAAAAGAAATCATTGTTAAATTAATAGAAACCTCGTGATGTTCTATGCCTGACTACGTCAATTACAGATGGGAATGTGGTTGTCGGCGTAACATCATCTATCGGGGTTTGGTTGACTTGACTGCCATTTGAAATACGCATTCCATTATCGTTTGGTGTATTAGAACATCCTTTATTATACTCCTAGCATTTTGTAGTAGAAACACTTGAGGCGTTCTCATTTGTTGTTTGTGGAAATTGAGTAATATTAGTTTGTAAACTTCTTAACGGTGTCCTTTCTGTTGACCTATTATTCATTAAAGATATTGATGAAGCACTTTGGGGGGCATCACCACTCCCAAATTTAGATACTTTGTTATTTTCTTTGCGTGCAGCATAGTATCTTTTTTGATACTCTTTTCGTTTTTCAGCTTTAGTAGATGCACTCGAGCTAGAAGCATGATTTCGAGGGTTTGAGAGTCCATTAGTCATTGTAAATTGATAAAATGACAAATACCTTGCAAATTAAATAAAAGAGAGTTATCATAGATGATGAAATTCTCAAATCATAACGACATTCCAACACATAACTTAGAGAAAAACAAACCGAATGATAACATTGAAATACATAATGATAACATTAAAATACATGACTTAAACGGAATATCATGACTTAGAGAAAAAAAAACACAAATCCTTAAAACATTGACATACATAATGATAACATTAAGTGAAAGCCAATCTAAATACTTGGTGAAACAATGGTCTGCACAAACACCGCACCCTTAAAACCTCGAAACCAAGAAACGGGATAAAAACATTCGAAGGGCTTCACATCCATTTCAATTGTAAACAACTTCCCTAATTTAGTCATCACAAACCAATTACCATTTGTCACATAATGTGTTATATCGCACCACAATGACAATGATATCGGGGGGATCGGAGGACATGATAAGACCTTAATCCAGTAATCCCCTTGTAGTGTCCATAGGTCAATTGTCATCTCAAATATGCCAGTGCTAGCAAACATGTGAAGCTCATTTTTTACATTAACTAAAACACCTTGAACCATTCCTATAGAAGGAACGGGTGGAAAGCTTATCTCCTTGAACTGCTCCGAATTAACATCAAAACAAATCACCCTTTTCGTACCTCCAAGCCAACATTCGCAAACAGTGAAATATAGAGTACCACCACAAAATGTGCCAGCTGACCAATTGAAATGAGGGCTTAGGTACTCTTGTCTTGTTATGAAAGGAATATTTCTCCAAGAGTCTACTTCCCTAGAATAAACATAGACACCAAGTACACCACTCCTACGCTTTATATGCAAGACCTTGTAATCATCGTCAGCGTCAACGTACAAACCAACGGCATCAAGGTTATTTATATAGAATCCATGAGAATCAGGAGTTGACAAACGCTTGAAAGCAGTAGTTGTTGGATTCCAAAGAAGCAGCTCGTATGTATGATTCAAGCAAACACACAACAATCCATTCAAATGTGATAGTATTGAGACATCATTATTTTGGTGATGGAATGGAAATGTAACTATGGAGCTTGGCCCATAGTCATTGGATTCAGAGATGATCGGACGAACAGAGCACGTTAGGTCGTCAATTAGTAGAACTCTCTGGTTAGATGAAACTAATGAGCGAGAACAATGTATCCTTACGAAATCTTGTGTTGACAATAACGCATACCATTGCTTATATACACTCTTAGAACGACCTACATCCTTTGCTGGCAGCCTCGTTAATATCTCAAACACGATTGTATGAATAGGAAGGTCAGCCATGGTTATACCTTCGTTTAAGACAGATAATGATTATTTAGTTGTCCAATCTAAGAAGATTATACTTTGGTGAAAAATAGGTGTAACCATTACATGTAAATCAAGTAATATAACATACTTGTAATAACAAAGTAAAGTATACTTCTACAATTACATCAATATGAGGGAAACAAAAAGCAAAACACGAAACACCAAGAGAGACTTTAATATTCAACAACTAAACAAATAACAACACCAAATGTTTCTAACTTAAACACAAACTTGGATAACGATCCATAATTTACATATCCCGTGCCTCGACCATATCCGGTTTGTACGTAATCATACTCAACTCCGTAGACTTCAAAATATTAACTGAAATAACAAATAAAATATAACTTTTATTAAACTACATGAGCCATTAAATCTAACTAATTATTAGAATGTTCATGTGTAAAGCATAACATACTATCTGGTAGATGAACCAACTTGAGACGTGATACATATATGATAGACCTTTGTTGCACGGCTCGAATGGAACGTATAACATCGGAAGGCTTCAGGCAGACAAAAATAATTGTATTGTGTGACCACTGTATATTACGATTTTGGGTTAAAGTTCTTCTAATAATAATATTTTCTTACATATAACGTAAATATTATGTTAATAATAAATAATAACGTACGTCTTATCTTGAAAAGAAAGTTCAAAACAACATCGATCAAGTTTGCCTTCTATTATTCTCCCAACCACATCTAAAACCAAATCAGTCAAATCGTATGGACCATATATAAAGTTTTATATATTTAATAAAAATTATAGATAGAGAATTAATATGTACCAACAATATCCATTTGAGGTCTCCTGTCATGCTTCAATTCTATAATGGAAGGGACCAATGGATATAAAGAAGCACCCCTTGGAATCGTAAGCATAAGTGAAGAAAGCTTTGTATATTCGTTGATGACAATTTTTTTCTCGGACCAAACTAACACGTAATTCTGGTACTTTGGGTACTCATGATAGTTGAGATTCTCAATTTGGAAATGGTTCAAGGAAAAAAAACCACCCATCAATGACGCGTCATTATATTTGTGTATCAAATGTTGTGGGACGAACACAACAATTTTTTGTCTCTAAAATGAAAATAAATTTAGTGGTGGAAAAACGCTTACTCGTATAACACAAAGTAAATTAAAATAATGTTCTTACGTGTTGATCAAGAAATATAACCACTAATCTCTTTCCATCGACGTCATGCCAAATAAACTCCACCTTAACAAAGATTATATTATACCATGCTCTATCATTTCTCAATGATGAAAATTCTTCAACGGAAAAATGATCAGACATATCCTATTAAGTGTTCAATGTTAGTTAACTAAAAAAATAAAAACTCCAGAAATTAAATTTAAACTAAAACATGATTAAAATTAAACAACAACAAATTTAAATTTAAACTAATACATAATTAAAAGTTACATAATTAAGATTCAAACTAATTCGAGAAAAAAAAAACTACAGTCATCATAAAAGTTGTTCTAAGGTTCCCAAACCATTTCTTCATCCAATGGTGGTTCGTAAACCGCCCCAGGGTCAGTTTCGTACCCTTCAGCCCAGGTCGGTAGTTCTTGTGTTTGACTGTAGTTTTCCACATAAGGGGGGTTTGAAGGTGGAGGATGCATAGGCAGTATAGGAGTGTTTGGCACCGGACGATGGCACCCCTCAATTTGTAGTCCACCAAATTGTAGTTGAGCGAAGGTATAGTCATACGCCCAATTCAACTCTTCATCCGTCCAACCAAATGGATCATCATGTTCAGGGTTTGCCACTGGAGGTGGGGTTGAAACCGAAGGTGGGGTTGAAACCGGAGGTGGGGTTGACACCGGAGGTGGGTTTGCCACCGGAGGTGGGTTTGAAGTTAGAGGGTTTGAATCAGGAAGGTTTAAATGGCGATGGGATGATCGTCCATGGTTTGTTGATCCTAGTGGTTCAACGGGAATTGGATAACCACCGCCCATACCTCTCAATTGATATGTGTTTGGAGTGATTTGTAAACTGAAAAATACAAAAAGACAAATAGATAATACTTGAATTTAGAGTATCCAATTTATTTGACTACTTATTTTTTAGACTTATATGGTTAGAAACTAATGTTGTTAACGGGATAATACAACTTGTCCAAAACCATTTTCTGAAATTTCTAGGCATGTAGAGTGCAGAAAGCTTTAAAAAAATAAACCATATCTTGTAATATATAACTTTAAAAAAAATAAACCATATCTTGCGTGTTATTAATCCTTAATTAACTTTAAAAAAACTCACGTAAAAGTAATATAATATATAAAGTAGTATAGATAAATGTTTTCTCTTTATTTGATGTGATGTTTTTCTTTATAAATTATGAGGTGTAAAAGGATGAAGAAGAAGGTGAAAGAGACTTGTGGGGTGTGATGTGGTAAATGATCTCAGGGTGGTTCAAAAAATATAGATGATCTAGAGGATTATAAATTCCTACGTTTAGATTGTATATCAAACTTATTCAAAATGATTAATATATACGGTGTAAATAAAATATATTTTTGGTAAAGTGAAAAGCTTTAACAGACATATCTTAGAAGTTAGAAATAAAAGATATAGGAGAATTATTTTTGGCATTGCATCTCTCTGAATATATATACCCACACCTATTTGAGAAATTAATTTACGAAAGTATTTGGGTTTCCTTATCTTTTTTGTATGATAATATTTACGTTCGGTTTAAAGTTTGTGAGTGAATATCCGATAATGCGTGTGCATGGTTCGACTTTTTTACGTCTATTTTTTCAGTTTAATGGTTCCGCCGCAACGTGCGGGTCCTAAAAACTCGTTCTGTTTTAGATACTACACATGATGAAAGCAACAGATGAGAGAACCTATGCAGGTGAAAGCAATGGCATATAATAATGATATATTATATAAGTGTATATATTCTGTTTTAGATACTACACATGAATGATACTTTTAAATCTTATAAATTAATCAATATAATCCAAAACATCAAGATTAAATTGTGTATTCTGTGGAAGCAACAGATGAGAGAACATATGTGAAAGAAGAGTGCAACTGTTGCAGCAAGTAGGCACCATTAGTAAACTTTCAGTTGACCATTAGCGAATCAAATAAAAATAAAATGTTAAAATTGGAAATAAGTGGCTTCAATAAATACCAATGTATCAAACCTTTGTAACAGATCAACATATGTGAAAATGAAACCTACAAAATAAGGGGTAATGCTAAGTAGAAGATGGAAAACTAAAGCTAATTCTTGACTCAAGACTCTGATACGATTCGACTAATAAGAGTATATCTAGAAGAAATAAGAACGTGACCCGAGAAGAAATGGGTGGGTCTTTGGAGCAGCTCCAGAGATTATTCTGGGAGTCCCTCTTGACCCGTTCAACTTTAGTGGCTACTGGGGAGTTAGCAGTAGTTAATTAATTTAGTAGTGGTAGCTTTAATTTCACGCGTGAATTTATATAATTTCGGTTAAAAATAAGTTGTTTTGGGCGTTAAAAAACGCCCCGACAGCCTTTGACATCAAGGAAAAGGAAAAGGAAAATCCTAAAAGAAACAAATTGCATCTGCATTTGCTAAAGTACGAATAGCTTCATGAACAATTTGTAAGATTCATACTCTACCAACCATTAAAAAATGAATCAAAATAAGTTTGCTTTGTAACAGATCAACATATGTGAAAGAAGAGTGCAACTGTTGCAGCAAGTAGGCACCATTAGTAAACTTTCACATGAATGATACTTTTAAATCTTATAAATTAATCAATATAATCCAAAAAATCAAGATTAAATTGTGTATAATTACTGGCTTTTTCACATTTCTTTAAAAACTGGAAATCAGTATACGGTTATAACATGAGGTGATGATTTGTACAAAATATTTATTTATTGCAGTATTATAACATGAGGTGATGATTTGTACAAAATAGTTATTTTCAGTTGTTGATTAATACCCATAAATTTCCAAAAACACAAGGTTGGAAATTATATATCTCAAATACAAGAAACTCTTCAATTCCGTAGATATATCAACATTTACAACCTTCTAAAGTTAAAAGCCACAGTTAAAAGTTACAAAAAAACCAAGAAATTTGAAAGAACTTACAACAATGCAAGAGGGAGATGTGAAAAGTCGAGCCAAAATTTAAAACCTTGATGTGAGAGCCGAGAAACAACGCAAGATCCAGATGCAAAGAATCGATATTCTGAAATCAAAGTAAATAGAAGTTGTTAGGTTGATGTTTTGAAAGTAGGATTAGTTCAACTGAGATAAACTTACAATTTCAGTTGAGTGTAGTTGAGGGTTTGTAAAGTGTTTGTAGAGTGTTGATACATCTGAATAATTTATAGAGACTTAGAGACTGAAGCATGCTGTTGAGTGTAGTTGAGGGTTTGCAAGCATGCTGTCTTTCAAACAGTGTTTGTAGAGTGTTGATACATTATAGAGACTGCAGCAAGCAAGCTGTCTTTCGGAGAACAGTAAAATGTTACTTTTTCAGCTGTTTGTAGACTGAAGCATGCTGTCTTTCAAACAGTGTTTGTAGAGTGTTGATACATATTAGAGACTGCAGTAAAATGTTACTTTTCCAGCTGTAGACAACAGATATAAAGGTCAGGTTAATAAAATTGATCAAAATTCCAGATTTAACATTTACCATTTAAGTGACTGTTTTTTGACTCAGCAAACTGCTATACTTGGAATCTTTATTAAAATAAACAGTTATTTTGGCATCCATTTTTGTCTGTAGCATATGTCAAATGGGTTAAAATATTTATAAAAAAAAAAAATTTAAATATGTCAGAATAGATATAAAGTTGCTCAAAAGAGCTCAAAATCTTACAATCTGTTGAATCTTTTTATTTAAGACGAATTATTATATAAGTAATTCAAAAATGTACAAGAGTTGACCGGTCAACCTAACACCAGCATGACCCATTTGCCCATTTTAGTTCATGACCAACACAAAGCATCAAGTTTTATATCAAATCAAAACACAAAATATAGTCAAGTTTATATTCTCTCAGTAGCATAGCATGTTAAAAATTAATATTCAAGGTTTAGAAATTACCAAAAAAGAGCGAAAAACCGACTGAATTCGAATCGCAGCCCATTCTTGCCTAACAAACAAGAAATCTTTAGGCGGAGCTCTAACCACAGTAGCCACAGCAGCCGAAAACGAAACCTCATCCGAACGTGACCCAACCTCTTTCCAGTACTTTGACACTAATGCTCCGTTAGTTCTCGCAAAGTCAACCATCATAAAATGCATTTCAGAAATCAACTATTAGAAAAAAACATAAACGCGTGAATTTATATAATTTCGGTTAAAAATAAGTTGTTTTGGGCGTTAAAAAACGCCCCGACAGCCTTTGACATCAAGGAAAAGGAAAAGGAAAATCCTAAAAGAAACAAATTGCATCTGCATTTGCTAAAGTACGAATAGCTTCATGAACAATTTGTAAGATTCATACTCTACCAACCATTAAAAAATGAATCAAAATAAGTTGGCTTTGTAACAGATCAATATATGTGAAAGAAGAGTGCAACTGTTTAAGACGAATTATTATATAAGTAATTCAAAAATGTACAAGAGTTGACCAGTCAACCTAACACCAGCATGACCCATTTGCCCATTTTAGTTCATGACCAACACAAAGCATCAAGTTTTATATCAAATCAAAACACAAAATATAGTCAAGTTTATATTCTCTCAGTAGCATAGCATGTTAAAAATTAATATTCAAGGTTTAGAAATTACCAAAAAAGAGCGAAAAACCGACTGAATTCAAATCGCAGCCCATTCTTGCCTAACAAACAAGAAATCTTTAGGCGGAGCTCTAACCACAGTAGCCACAGTAGCCGAAAACGAAACCTCATCCGAACGTGACCCAACCTCTTTCCAGTACTTTGACACTAATGCTCCGTTAGTTCTCGCAAAGTCAACCATCATAAAATGCATTTCAGAAATCAACTATTAGAAAAAAACATAAACGCGTGAATTTATATAATTTCGGTTAAAAATAAGTTGTTTTGGGCGTTAAAAAACGCCCCGACAGCCTTTGACATCAAGGAAAAGGAAATGGAAAATCCTAAAAGAAACAAATTGCATCTGCATTTGCTAAAGTACGAATAGCTTCATGAACAATTTGTAAGATTCATACTCTACCAACCATTAAAAAATGAATCAAAATAAGTTGGCTTTGTAACAGATCAACATATGTGAAAGAAGAGTGCAACTGTTTAAGACGAATTATTATATAAGTAATTCAAAAATGTACAAGAGTTGACCGGTCAACCTAACACCAGCATGACCCATTTGCCCATTTTAGTTCATGACCAACACAAAGCATCAAGTTTTATATCAAATCAAAACACAAAATATAGTCAAGTTTATATTCTCTCAGTAGCATAGCATGTTAAAAATTAATATTCAAGGTTTAGAAATTACCAAAAAAGAGCGAAAAACCGACTGAATTCGAATCGCAGCCCATTCTTGCCTAACAAACAAGAAATCTTTAGGCGGAGCTCTAACCACAGTAGCCACAGCAGCCGAAAACGAAACCTCATCCGAACGTGACCCAACCTCTTTCCAGTAGTTTGACACTAATGCTCTGTTAGTTCTCGCAAAGTCAACCATCATAAAATGCATTTCAGAAATCAACTATTAGAAAAAAACATAAACGCGTGAATTTATATAATTTCGGTTAAAAATAAGTTGTTTTGGGCGTTAAAAAACGCCCCGACAGCCTTTGACATCAAGGAAAAGGAAAAGGAAAATCCTAAAAGAAACAAATTGCATCTGCATTTGCTAAAGTACGAATAGCTTCATGAACAATTTGTAAGATTCATACTCTACCAACCATTAAAAAATGAATCAAAATAAGTTGGCTTTGTAACAGATCAACATATGTGAAAGAAGAGTGCAACTGTTGCAGCAAGTAGGCACCATTAGTAAACTTTTAGTTGACCATTTGCGAATCAAATAAAAATAAAATGTTAAAATTGGAAATAAGTGGCTTCAATAAATACCAATGTATCAAACCTTTGTAACAGATCAACATATGTGAAAATGAAACCTACAAAATAAGGGGTAATGCTAAGTAGAAGATGGAAAACTAAAGCTAATTCTTGACTCAAGACTCTGATACGATTCGACTAATAAGAGTATATCTAGAAGAAAGAAGAACGTGACCCGAGAAGAAATGGGTGGGTCTTTGGAGCAGCTCCAGAGATTATTCTGGGAGTCCCTCTTGACCCGTTCAACTTTAGTGGCTACTGGGGAGTTAGCAGTAGTTAATTAATTTAGTAGTGGTAGCTTTAATTTCACGTTTTTTGTCATTTGGTTTTCTGTTCTTGTTTTTTCTTATTTGAAACCTTTGTATCGGAGAGTTACGTCCCTCTCCAATTGGGCTAATTAATTCCAGCAAGCTACCATTTTCATTCGATAATTACCTTGTTCTTACCAGACTCCCCAAATGAGAAAATGATAATTGGCTCGAGATACTTCGCACAGAATATTCACATTCATGATTCAATATGAATACCCGACCCCTCATGACCTGAGACACATCACGCATAATATCCGCGGTCCATCTGATGACCATATGAAGACATCTTGATCCTAAAATTCAACCTTCAAACCAGATATATAAGATCAGTATAATGATATATTTAAGATTGATATTACAAAAGACTTATCTCACTTACAATTATCTAAATGCATCATAAACGTTTATTAAAACTTAACTTGCAGGTGTATATACCATGCATTTTTACAAAGAACATGCTTCACAAAAGTAGAGCGGGTCTTGATTCGCAGCTATATATAGCTAATGCAATATCGTACAGCTAACATCATTAAAGCGAAAAGTATGACCAATCGTCCGAATTTGTGAAACATACAATTAAAAATAAAAAACACGTTGAATTCGAAGTTCAAAGGTAGTCAATTTGACCTCAAAAGTCAAGCCATAGTTTGTAAAATTTTACCTGTAGCTACGTATTCTGGAGCTGCATAGCTGGTTCCCACAACTCGGGTTGAGACATGTGTGTTATCTCCTACAGGCCCGTTTCTTGCTAACCCGAAATCCGAAAGTCTTGCATTAAATTCCTGTGTTTCATCAAAAATAAAAAAAAATATATAAGAATCGATCAAACATAGTAGTTTAAACTTTGACGTATTATGCTCTATTAAAAAAAATATACCATTAATAATAACATATTAACAAAAATACCTTTCGAACAGGTGGGTGGTGCCTTTTTCCATAGCAGCAGCAACAGCAAGAGCTTCTTCTCACACGTCATAGTTGCTTAGCAAAATCTAACTAAAACAAAAAAACACTAATCAGATTCATAATCACCTTAAGTAAAACTATGCAAATCGACACAAACTGGTATGTTTTATATAGTTAACCGAATACTTATATGAAAGTGTATAGAAATCTGTACATGGACACAAATCAGACAAAAAAAAGTTCTAAAATTTCTTGGTCAAATTTGAATTTGAAAAATGTGGTTTGACTCTTTTCAAAGGTCAACAATCAACATAATCATTTAATGAAGTCTATAAAAGTAAACATGCAAAAGATTTCAAGAATTTCATAATCTCAACAGAGTAACATAAACTTGAAACTGGATCGATTTGTGTGTTTACCTGATTCCGGCCATTCTCCAGCTAATATGTGGATCCCTTTGTTCAAATCTGTGGATCCCTTGGTGCCTTCGACATCTGAAAAACATATAGAAACTACCGTCAATCAACAGAGTAACATAAACTTGAAACTGGATCGATTTGTGTGTTTACCTGATTCCGGCCATTCTCCAGCTAATATGTGGATCCCTTGTTCAAATCTGTGGATCCCTTGGTGCCTTCGACATCTGAAAAAATATAGAAACTACCGTCAAACATCATAACTTGCCATATTAGAGCCAAGTTGCCAGAATCTCCACTTACAAAAGCCTAGATCTGCTCATCAAACGGATCTGGTGATAGATCTCATGAAACCCTAGATCGCCGAGAGAGAGAGAGAGAAGAGAGAGAGAAGATCGGATGTTTTGGTGAGATGTGTGAGGAATGAGAGAGAAAGAGGAAGCGTGATCCGTGTGAAGTCAAATGGACGGTCCAGATGATGATCCGTGTGAAAAGGTGAAAAACATGGACGGTTGTAGATGATCCGGGTAAAGGGTAATTTGTTTGTGTTTTCTTGTGCCTTAAGACTTGTACATTGTGCTTGAAGTGTTTTTTCAACACCTTGTTGAATTACCATCTTGTCCTTCTAATATGCTTATTAAAGTAGTATAGATATATATATATATATATTAACCAGTGCATAAATAACTTGTACTTTCCGGTTCCTTAAGTTGTTATGTTATATTATATTATATTATATTATATTATATTATATTATATTATATTATATTATATTATATTATATTATATTATATTATATTATATTATATTATATTATATTATATTATATTATATTATAGGGGAATTGGCCTGTAATAATCCCACCTAGACCTTATTGGCCATTAATAATACCACCTCAGAATATTCCCCCCACCAGTCCCACCTTTCACTTATTTTTCCTACAATGGTCACCCGTTAAAAAAAACTTAACGGAGTTAAGCTTTTTTCCTAATTAAAAACATATTTTTTTGGGCTTTTGTTTAGAATGATGATACGAGTCCATTGATGTAAAACTTACTTCGAAATGGCGGTCCAAGTGACTTGATTTTGGTTAATTGGAAATTTAAACACCCGAATTGAAGCGCCGTTTTCAACGTTTGGAGCACCATTTCGAGGCAAGTTTTATATCAATGGACTCGTATCATCGTTCTAATCAAAAGCCCTAAAAAATCTGTTTGTAATTTGAAAAAAAGTCTTAACTCCGTTAAGTTTTTTTAACGGGGGACCATTGTAGGAAAAATAGGTGAAAGGTGGGACTGGTGGGGGGAATATTCTAAGGTGGGATTATTAATGGCCAATAAGGTATAGGTGGGATCATTACATACCAATTTCCCTATATTATATTATTATTATTATTATTATTATTATTATTATTATTATTATTATTATTATTATTATTCCATATATAAGTTAGCAAGTTTTTTTGTGCATCATGACTTGTACCCTATGCTTGCGGACTTTTTTCAAATTTTTTTTTTATTTTTCAATTTCAACCTTAAAGTTTTTTTCTTTTAAATTTTAACCCATTTGAAATTTTTACTTTTAACTCAAACTTTTTTATCTTTTGTAATTTAACACAACACTTTATTAGTTACAAACTTTGGTCCTCCATACTTTTTATCTTTCGCAAGTTTTTCGTTTTACGTTTATTCTAAATTTTGTGAGTTAACATGTCATAGCGTGCATGTGAGGTTCAACGTTTTTGCTCTATTTTTTCATATTTGACAGACCCACGTCCATTTTTTCCCTTTTGAAAACTTCCCCGCAACGGGCGGGTCCTAGATCGACTAAGTTATTATTTTGTGCCTTTTACGTTTCTGGTTAATTTCTTCGCATTAACACACTGTAACGGGTGTGCGTGGTTCAACGATTTTAGTCTCCTTTTCGTTCAGAGTAATTTTTACCATTTCTCCATTTTATTTTTACGATGTTGAGAGTCGATGTCGTTGTGGCATTGGTGCTACTTGGCACGGTTTTACGAACGTTTTTAACCTATTAAATTTTTTACTAATATTTTGTTTCGGTTTACCCCTATACTTCCTTTACTTAAAAACTATTTTTTACGTGCATATTTTATGTACGGGTATGTATAAATATGATTTGTTCTACATTCCGACGTAAAATTATTTTATAGACGAGTCAGGTCAAATATAATACTTTTTCGTTTAAAGAAACCTTTTTTACGTGCATATTTTTACGTACGTTTTGGTATAAATTCAAGTTGTTCTATGTTTCGACGTAAACTTTTTTGTGAAATGATTCAGGTCAAATATAATATGTTTTCGTGTTTATTTTATATATGTTTCGTATAGTTTTTTTCGAACCGAGTGGAGTCAAATTATGGTTTCTTTTTCTCCACTTTTTTTCCGAAAGCTCTAATTAATCACTTTCGATTACATGTGCATATTTTCCTTCATACCCATTACGTTTTCTATGTATGAGTTGGGTCACATATAATACGTTATGATTGTTCGATATGAATTCCATTTACTTTACGTTTGATCCAATCACAATGCTTATACAGCTTACACCGAGTTCAACTGGATACGTCGACATGTGTGCTTTCATATGGTTAATGCGTCATATAACGTTTGGACTAATCCATTCAATGTTTACGATGTACCCGCGCCGCAACGCGGGCGGGTCTTAACCCTAGTTATTATTAATTTGAAACTCCCATCAATAGTAAATAAACTATTTAAGTATTTGTTTCAAAACTTTTAAATGACATTTCTTTATTATTTAATTTGATTATTATAATAACTTGCGTTCTTTAATATTTCATTTATACAACTTCGTATGCAACAATTAATGAATATCGACATTGATACCGTGATAAAACAAACTAATACCCTCCAAACAACATCGGTACCGACGTTCATTTATATGGTTTTCGGTTGATCTATGGATACCGTGCTGCTGCTGTACCGAACGAAAAACCGATGGAACAACATCGGTATCGGTATATATTATTGTGGATTTTAGTTTCGGTAAACTGCCATTATATTGCTACCATACCGAGTCAAACTAAACATTGGTACATGTACCCGTATTGAATTTTACGCTTTCCTGTTTTTAATAATATTATATTATATATTAATTAGTGCATCAACAACTTGTACTTTCCTGGTCCTTGAGTTGTTTTTTAATGGTAACTAGTCTTAAACTCTCCGCAAGCGTAAAACCATGCTAAGTACCAGTAATGTCACACCATCGCTAGCGACCATCAACATCGAAAAAGCTCGTAAAACAAAACAATAAAATAAAATTTGGAACTCTCATGAATAGTAAATACAATTTTTTAAGTATTTGTTTTAAACTTTTTTAACAATATTTCATTTATCATTTAATATTATTATTTTGATAACTTGTGCTCGTTAATATTTCGTTTATACAACTCCGTCTACAACAATCGATGAATATCCACATTGATATCATGCGAAACAAACTAATACCTTACGAACAACATCGGTAATGGTGTTCATTTTTATGGTTTTTGGTTGGTGTAAAATTAACAACAACAACAACTATTATTATTATTATTATTATTATTATTATTATTATTGTAAAATTCTTTCCATTCCTTGACAAAATTAAAATAAAAACACCATTTCATAAGGAATATAAATAATTGAAACGAAATTAATCATATTCCTCACAGAATTATTCATTCCATTATTGCATGATAACCAAACATATTTTGTTTAATTCCATATCGCCTTCAATTCTTTCACACACCAAACACTATCTTAGTAAATTGATTGTAATGTTAACCGAGTTTTAAATTGGTCTAACGAAATAACGAATGAAACAATAAAGTGGCAAAAACATTCAATCTGTATTTACAAGCTCCTATTACTATGATGTCTAGATAGGATACATTGAATTGCTTTAACTAAGTGCTACATTATATATATATAGGGTTAGGTTGATGTACAATGGCTCTTAACGTACAATATGTATGCGATCATCTCAGCCGTCCGATCTGGTGCAAATTCACTTTTGAACATGCGATTTGTGCGGAAAAACCAACATGCGAAATTGCATTATATACCAACATGCGATTTCATCATATTTACCAACATGCGATTTCCATCATGCTTTTTTATAATATGCGATTTCACAATATCGTACGTTAAGGGATATTGTATTTTACACTTTCTCTCTCTCCCCCCCTCTCTCTCTCTCTCTATATATATATATATATATATATAGGATTAGTTGATAAGACAATTTAATTGAGAAGTAAAAAATAACAAAGGGTACAATTATAAAACATTAAATACTTTTTCTCTTAATACATTTATTATTATCTTTGACTAAGTAATTACTCATAAAGACTATCATCCTCCACATTAAAAGTTATTGCCTACACACATCAAAAGTTATCTAAGGTGCTGTTTGTTTTTCCAGACATAAACTGTCTGCAAGCTGATTTCATCTGTTTTCATGTCTGCAACTGAAGATGTGGTCTGAAGCTCTTCAAGCTAAAAATATAAGACTGTTTATTTTTATAAATTAATAATGTCTGTACAAACTACATGAACTTTGTTTTATTTTCCAAATCAAAACATCCTAAACCAATTACCTCAACACCACATTCAACATCCAAAATGTTTTAAGTTCAGAACATCCTAAACCACTTACCTCCTCTCTGTTAGGGGTGTTCATGAGCCGATCCGATCCGATCGAGGGCCTGCTCATGCTCGGATTGAATTACAATCGATCCGATCCGATTGTATCGAATTTGCAAAACCGAGCACAAAAGTGATGCTCATGCTCGGATTAAATTTGAACCGAGCGGATCGTTTTAGCTCGGTTTCGGTCGATTGAATTATAATGTTGCGTTCAACAAAAACAAATCCTAACTTAATTAAAACATGTCTAACACCTTACTAACAAAAGCAATACATTACTAAAATCATGATTCTAAAAATGTTCTTAACAATATCAAGAAGCACAAAATAAAGTGCGAAATACAAATTGTCATTTAGCTCAAAAGTCATAAACTTCTTCTTTAAGCTTGATCATCTCCATCCACAAAATTCAACTTCAAATCAACATATAACCTATAAACACAAACATTAAACAAAACCATTAAGTTCTACACATTAAATAACAACTATTATGGTTTGTTAATTATAATCTATAATATATATATATATTAATTATTAATAAAAATTATTCGAGCGAAACCGAGCGATCGACGAGCGAACCTTTGCTCATGCTTGGATTGAATTTGAATCGAACCGATCAGAGCGGTTCATTTACAAACTGAGCGCGAATCGAACGAGCATTTTTCAAGCGATCGTCGAGCGATCCTCAATCGTCAAGCAGTTTGGACAGCCCTACTCTCTGTCGTCTCTCTTGATCCGGTCACCAGAGCCAGTTACATATCTTTTTTTGGGATTTCACACTACATAAAAAATGGGCTACGATCACACTTTTTGCAAAACAACCCTTCCACACATTTGAAATTGAAAAATTTCAAATGTGTGACTGAAAGTCATTTACGACATTTTAATACACCTTTAGCCACACATTTTATTATTAATGGGACCATTATATACCAGTTCAAAACCTTTAGCCACACTTACTAGCCAATACTCGAGAAGTTTAGCCAAATGTAATCTATGGCCACTTATTTTTGTTTCATGTGACCAAAAACACACGTATTTGAAACCTTTTGCCACACTTAAATAATTTTTTTTTTGACATTTATTAGCCACATTAGCAAAGTGTGGCCAAATGTAATCTATAACCACAATATTTGTTTTTATGTGACCAATAACACATGTATTCAAAACTTTTAGCCACACTTTAAGAAAACAAGTATGACATTTATTAGTGACACTAAAAAAGTGTGGCCAAATATGATATACGACCATAGTATTTGATTCATGTGACTAAAAATACATGCATTCGAAACCTTTAGCCACACCTTAAGAAAAAACAGTCACACTTAAAAAGAGTGGCTAAATGTGATCTACGACTACAATATATATTTGATAATGTGGCTAAAAGCTAATACATATGGCCCACATGATGCGTGTGAAGTGTCGTTAGTTTTTAATATATTTATTAAGCCCTTTTTAACACTTTTTTAGTCAAGTTTTAAATTTATAAAACACGATATTTACTAACACTAAACACACATATGGGCAAGTGCACCCATCGTGAGCGTAGTATAGTGTTGGCAAGATACCGAGGTCGTCCAAGGACACAAGAGCTTTTAGTACCGGTTTATCCTCAACGTCTAATCAAATCAAAAGTTTAGAAAAATGTTTTGAACTAAGAAAATAAAAATTAACTAAAATGCTGAAAAATAAAAATAAAAGAAAAAACAGATAGACAAGATGAATCACTTGGTTCCGACTCGTGTTTAGTGTAACCTTTGATTATTTCCGCACTTTTGCACTATTTAAGAGATTATCTTAGTTATTGTAGTAGGCCCCTCTTTTGGAGGTGACGTTACACTCAACCCAGTAGTTTGAGTCAGCAAGGATACAATCCTAAAGGGTCGGATTATTGAAAGATAATTAATTAAGTTATTAATGCAAATTATGGTAGGCCCCTCTTTTGAAGGCGACGTTACCTCGACTAAGTAGTCTGAGTCAGCAAGGATACAGTCCTAAGTAGCCGGGTTATAGTATTAATAGTAGTTTAACCTATGAGGGGATCAAAGAGTTTGGACCCCCGCCATCCAATACCGTTAAGTATTGAAGGAGGTCTTACTAAATTTGACCCAGGTCCCTTGCAGGATCTCTAAACGCTGAACAACGGCAAGACTCTTACCAAACCGTTCCCTTAACCCCCGACCAGGTAGCCAACATACCTCCATATAGACCGTGGAGATATGGATGGTGAAAATCTTTTATTTTATATAGACAGTAAAATAATGCCAAGACACCACGGACAAACGATAAGGAAGAATCACCTTCAACATAAGAAACTAGTTATTAAAGTCATTAATACATAACCAATTAAAAAGTGCGAAAATATTAAAAATAAAAAGTGTTACACTAGACACTTTGTCTTCACCAAATGATGTAAGAGACTTAGGCAAACATGGCCTTGATTTTCAAGAACTCTTACGATCAATCTTGGATCCCGAGACGACTCACACACTCTATGATGGACAATGGATGATGGTGGTGGATGATGGTGTTATGGTGGTGGTGGGTGAAGGGTGAGAGAGGTAGTGTGCCAAGGGATGGTTTGAGCTTGAGCCAAGCACTCCTATTTATAGGCTGAACAGAAGCTTCGGCACGGCCCCGTGTCCAGTGGGCACGGCCCCGTGTCCACATCCTTCTCTTTCTTCATTAATTGCTCTTGTCTTTATTAGTTTACCACACCCCTGTGTCCGCTGAGCACGACCCCGTGTGCAGAAGCATATCTGTACTATCAAGATTTGCCTAGATTCTGCGAATCTTATAGTTGACCACGGCCCCGTGCCCGCTGAGCACGGCCCCGTGGTGGGCAATAGAAACTTCTACCGCTTTGTATTTTCTGCTGACACTTGGGCACGCCCCCGTGCTGGCTGAGCACGGGGCGTGTTCAGTCTTCTTGTTTTGCTTGGGAAGATGCTGTCGTGGGGTCGGGCATGTCACGTTTGTTCCTTTTCTTGTATTTATGTTAGATTTTGCTGTCTTTTTGCTTCTTTTGTTAATTTGAGCTCTTTTAATCCTAAAAATACAAAAGGAAGACAAAAGCACACTTTTTCCAACATTAGTACTAAAAAAAGGTTAGTTTTATGCCACAATTGATGTAATTTATATGTTGCATTTTGCACACATTAAATACCCTCACACTTGAATCTTTGCTTGTCCTCAAGCAAAACTCTTTATAATGTGACTTTACACTCCCAAATGGAATGGGTAGAAGAGAAAGTTTTTGGGCTTGTCATAGAGTGTCGGGATTTCCAAGATTCTTTATTAAGTTTTATTTTTATTTATTTACAATCCTATTCGTCATGATTTATTTAAAACTTTTCATAAGATAAATTACTTATTAGGGCATAACATGCCTCTTTAAAATTCTATTTATATACAAGTTCACATACCTCACGGGGGATCACTCAACACTTGGCCGAAAATGTATTTTAGTGGATCACTCGAGAGCGGCATGGAACTTATTCCTACCATAAGCTTGCCAAGCAATCAATCCTCCTCCTTTTTAACTATATACCTTTGTAAATATCAAGAGGACTTTTTTGGGTGAAGGGTTAGGCTTGGGTTAAAGGTAGGTGGTTGGGTTAGTGGTTAGTGGTTAGTAGAAAGGGCGAAAAAGCGTAAAAAACATCGGTTTTCGTAAGACTTTCTATTTTTTTTCAACTTTTTATTTTGATAAAACTATTATTCAAACAAAGTTATTTTTGATGAACTTGCTTGTTTATTTGTTTTTGCTTCATCATCAACACAATTTTTTTTTGAAAAGTCATACGAAGAACCGAGCTAGTTACTAAAACAAGGGGTTAAAAATGAAAAAGGTTTTGGTGGGTGAAAGGGTGTTTGGTTTGGGTTATGAAATGAAAAGGTTTAGGCTCAAATGGGCTAACTAGGGGGATTTTGGGTAGGTGGTAAAAAAAGAAAAAATAATGGTGTAGAAATAAAAAGGGTTAGTCCTAATGCCTCCATCATTTACTTACTCGGGTTTAAGTTGGTAAGGACCGGGAATGTATTGTCATGGCAAGTTCTAGAGTCGTAAGAACCAAGCGGCTATTCACACAAGAAACGAAAAATGAGCATTTAATTTAAAGATATATATTTGTATGCTCAATAAAGGCTCAAAACTCACTTTTGTGGGAATGGGTTTTTATGTGATCAAGTATATATAATCAAATTTTAACTAAGTTTGTCATGCCTTTTCATAATTTTCTTATGTTGGTTCTTTTTATCACGACGCTATCGGTTGTAAATTTGTAAAAATATAACCTTTTTAGAACTTGAAATTCCCAAATTAAACCTAGACAAGTAAAAAAAAATGAAAATTTTTGAAAAAATTTGGGGTGATTAGCGGTTCCAATAGAGTTTTGTGTAAGGCTTGTATTTAGGACTTGCAAGATTCAAGGTTTTAGCATCCCCCCCACACTTAAATTACACATTGTCCTCAATGTGTCCCAAAAATAAGTTTTTAGGTTGATTGAATGTGTAAAAAGGGTGAAAAAGCAAAAATTTTGTGTTACTGGGCGCTGAACACGGCCCCATGTTCAAGTGCCAGTAACAAAATTAAATCAAGAGAAACATAAGCCTGGACACGGGGGCGTGTTGGGTGAACACGGCCCGTGTCCAGTTACCTGAACTGGGTCTTTTCTGCAGACTGTGCAGCACGGGGCCGTGTTGGGCGGACACGGCCCGTGCCGAGCTTACTGTTAATGAAGAAAATCGTCGGATGGCCCTGTTTTCCTGCATGGGGTGTTGGTTCAAGTTTCCCTTGTTTCCTTTGCCATCTCAAGTGTGTTTTATTCCTGGAAATTAAGACTTAACTAGAAAACATAAAAACTAATCTAAATTAAACTAAGGATAGTTCCGCGGAATGCCTCCGTGGTGCGCCACGTTTATAAGGGTCCTTGGCTAGACCCAAAGCCTGGTCATATGTCACTCAAGTGGGATGTTTCGCATCCCATGTTACACCGTCGGAAAGCGTCATCCAAGCTTGAGTCTATGACCTTCATGTAGTCGACCGGGTCTTCGTTTTCTACTCTCTTTCCCACTCCAAACTTCACTTCCTCGTCCCCAAACTTCAATGTTAGTGTTCCGTCATTCATATCCACCATTGCTTGGGCGGTGGCTAGAAATGGCCTCCCAAGAATGAGAGGGACATCGGCGTCTTCTTCCATGTCTAGGATGACAAAGTCGGTCGGGAAAACGAAGTTGCCGACTTTGACCAATAGATTTTCAGCGACACCTTGTGGAAATTTGACGGATCTGTCGGCGAGTTGTATGCTCATCTTTGTAGGGCTCGTTGTTCCTAGGCCGAGTCGTTTGAACATCGATGTGGGCATGAGGTTAATGCTAGCCCCAAGATCGGCTAATGCATTACGAACGGGGGATTCCCCAATCGAGCAAGGAATCGTGAAGCTTCCGGGATCAATTTTCTTTTGTGGGAGTTTGTTGCGTACTAAGATGTAGCATTCTTCGCCTAAGTTAACTAATTGCAATGATTCAATTTTCCTTTTATGATTGAGGAAGTCCCTCATAAATTTTGCATATTTAGGCATTTGGGTAAAGACCTCAATAAAAGGAATATTAACATGCAATTGTTTTAGTAAATTTTCAAACTTTGCGAATTGCTCATCGGTCTTTTGACGATTTAACATACCGGGGTATGGAATCGGGGGAGTCTTGGTGGGCTCTTGATTCGGTAAAGAAGCCTTTTCTGGTTGGGGTGTGG
The DNA here is from genome assembly GCA_030545235.1 of Helianthus tuberosus. Classification (NCBI taxonomy): domain Eukaryota; kingdom Viridiplantae; phylum Streptophyta; class Magnoliopsida; order Asterales; family Asteraceae; genus Helianthus; species Helianthus tuberosus. The sequence continues at coordinate 67,272,789 of CM060447.1, forward strand.
GTGGAGTCGTGGTTTGGCTGGACTGGCTTCTTTCATCTGGAGGTAATGGAGCCTCCTCGGGACCCACGGTTCGATTTCTTAATGTGATGAGATGTACTTGTGCTTTTGGGTTGGTTTCGGTATTGCTAGGTAACGCGCCTTGTGGTCTCTCGGAGAAATTTTGAGCTACTTGATTTAATTGTTTTTCAATGTTTTGAATACTAGCTTGTTGATTTCTAAAATTCGATTCCAATTGCTGAAATCGATCCGAGTTTTTCTTTTCGGTGTCGGAGATGAGGCGAGATACAGTATCTTCAAGCCTTTCTCGTCCACCTTGTTGTTGAGAAAAGTTTTGTGGTTGTTGAAAGTTAGTTCGTTGGTTTTGTTGGTTACTACTATTGCCGGGATCTCTCCAACCAAGGTTTGGGTGGTTACGCCATCCTTGGTTGTAGGTACCCGTTGGAGGACCCGACGGCCTAGGTCTGTTATCAATGTAGTTTACCGTTTCCGTTTGTTCATCTAATTCTTTCATACAACTCCAATTTTCATGTGGCCCACCACACCCTTCACAAGCCATAACCGAGACCGTTTTTGTCATTTCTAGCTTTTTGATTTTTGAAGAAAGGGCTTCGATTTGGGCTTGTAAAGAAGTGCTTTCATCAACCTTATGGGCGCCCGGGGAATAGATTTATTGCCTCGGGGAGTGTGCCATTGAAAATTGGTTTGAGCAATTTCCTCAATTTGATTATATATTTCATTTGTGCGACGATTACCTAAAAGTCCCCCGGAGCTAGAATCAAGTGTTTGTCTTGTGTGTGGCAACAACCCATTGTAGAAAGTGGATACTTGTTGCCATACCGCAAGACCGTGATGAGGACACTTTCTTAGTAGCTCCTTGAACCTTTCCCAAGTTTCGTATAAGGATTCCCCATCCTCTTGTGAATATGTATTAATTTCAGTCATTAATTTAGCCGTTTTAGCTGGAGGGAAATACTTATATAGAAACTTTTGGGCTAGTTCATCCCAGGTGTTTACCGAGCCAACTGGGAGGGTGTTAAGCCAAGCCTTAGCTCGGTCTTTTAGTGAAAATGGAAACATCCGAAGGCGAATGGCGTCGTTTGATGCTCCATTGATCCGAAAGGTATCACATATTTCTAAGAAATTAGTAATATGTAGATGGGGATCCTCGTCCGCAAGCCCATGGAAGGTTGCGGAGTTTTGAAGCACCTGTATCAAATGATGCCGAAGTTCGAAGTTATTGGCCTCGACATTTGGTGCATTGATAGCGGCGTCGAGATTACCTACAGTGGGCCGTAGGTAATCCATGAGGGTACGTTGGTCCGCCATTGGAAGTGGGTCCCCCGAAACTTTCTCTTGATTTTTAGCTTTAAGTCTTTTTCTGAGAAAGCGTTCGGGTTCTTCTAGAGGTTCTTTTATTTCTCTACTAGAACTGGAGCTCATGCACTATGTAGGAAGTTCAAATGTGGCGCCTGGGTTCCCAGTCCTGAAACAAAAACAGAAAAGAACGTTGGTCAGAAGGGTCACCACGGCCCCGTGTTCAGTGAACACGGCCCGTGGTCTGTGACAACTGGCACAAAACCGGTAATTTCAGTACACTTTAATCATTATTTAATGACTGCAATTATGTGCTTAATTGTCAGCAATGTCTGAACACATGATTAAACAAGTGAATTCATGCACGTTGTATACTACAAAATATTGCTTTATGCATAAATGAGAGCGTTGCGTCAGAAATAATAGTAAACTCACCGGTAAGACACACTGTGTCAACTGAACTGCAGAAAGCAGTCAGACATTAGAATTGAGGCCTAGGTGTAGGTCCGACGACAAAAGTACATTAAAACCCAAGAGTACATGTAAGGGTTTAATCTATAGACATTGCGAAAGCAAAAATAAGCACTAAAAAGCACCCGAAGCGCACTTTAAGTGCAGAATTCATATAATTCAGCAATAAATCAGCATTTAAACATATGAATATTTTGCAGAAATTACGTTTTATTATCTAGAATACTTCCCCAAGTGTTGGGAATTGAAAGGGTACAAGAAGGGTACTTAAAAGACACTAAAAAGTGTAATTTAGCACTTTAACGAATCGGTATCTAACCGAACAACCGGACAATACCCGGAACACCAAAATAATGCTAGAAGCATTGTTTTTATTTTTCTAAGTTAGTTAGGGTCCCCGAATACCCTAACACCCGTTATATTACATAACACACCAATAACCTATTTAAATCCCTAACTAAACTAACTAGACACTTAACTATACATTTGAAAATCAACCATACACCCCCCCCCCCTCATTGGCGGACCCAACATGGGACCCCTTGCTTGAATTCTTTTGATTATTAAATTTTGCTTTGTATGGAAGGCATGAGACAAGAATCTCTAGGAAAGATTATGTTGGAAGATCCCTTTTATAAACCAATGGAACTTAACACATGTAACACCTCGAAAATTCACGTCCTATAATGTGTTGACACGTGTCATAAAGTCTGAACGTGTGAGAGAAGGTTATAAAAGGGCTAAAGTTGACAAACATGGAAAGTATGTGATTATACGGATTCTAAGTGTCAACAGTGAATAAATATACTTCATAATAACCCTACATGATGTTCATAACATCAAACGAATAAATCATGGATCATACGAAGCTAAAAGTGAGAGATTACAAACTACAGGGGTTAAATGTGTCAACATGTTAAAGATTATACCTCTGAGTGACCTTTTGACAAGCCCGAAGCTTTGTAAATATAAATTATGCTCACTAGAATGCACGATTAAAATTTCATAAAGTTTCGTTATCGTATGAGAAAGTTATGATCAAATTCGTGTGCGAGAGGTTAAAGAGTTAACGTTGAAAGTTAAGGCTTTTCGGGTTAACCGGAAGTGTTTAGGGACTTGGCAAAGTGGGTATAAGTCCTAAAGTCCTTGTGGGTATATTACAAGGGGTCAAATTTCAAGTTAAAGCCTAATTACCCTTTCAATTTAACCAAAGGTCAAGTTGGAAAACAATGAAAATCAAAAATCTGATTAAGCCGGCCCAGGCGGCCCGCTTTGGTTTTGGTTAAACGGGACGCGGGCCGCGTCCCAGGCCCAGATACAGAATACGGGGACAGGCCCCTGTATACGCGGAGAAACGACCTTTAAACGCATTTGCAACATGGTGGGCGACCCCTAACTGTGCTAGAGCACTAGGGACATGTGTTGGATGGTTGTGGTTGATCATAGAGCTAGTTGTCAACATATTGTGGTGGGTTAATTCACTATATAAGGACATGTTATGCAACAATCATTCTCACACCTTCATCTGCATAATTTGATCATTCCTGGAGCTCTCAAGCAGGTCCAACTGATCTTAAGTCGTGCATAGGACCCTTGTAAGTGTTCTAATCCTTCCTTGTTTGAGTTTAGCTTAGTTAATTAGCTAAAAGTCAAACCGTCGTAATTACGGTTTGACTTCGAGATTAGTCAATAATGGCTCAGTCATATCTCGAATTAAAAGTGGTTATAAGTTGGTATTTATGTGGGTAATAAAACGTTAAAAGGGTTTTCCCTGATCACCACTCTAACCAGGTCAAAAGTCGGGTCAAACATATAATTAAAAAGTCAACAGGATGCTTAAAATGTCATTTATGCATAATTAGCTATCTAGAACATATATAACCTGTTTGATCATTGTTATAACTTAGTAATTAGTGTAAGAACATGTCCAAACATGTTCAACCCGACTATTTCCTGTTTAGACCCGGTTCGGAACCGAAAGTCACATAGTTTGACTTTCACTTTGACTTTCAGTTCTGACCCGTTTAGGCATATTTTAGAAATCCCTTAGAGCTTTAATTGGACTAGGTTACATGTTAGAACAACCCTCTGTGATTTTACACCTCGGTTCATTAGTTATCCAATTAATATGCATGTTTCCGTTAATTGCTCATATGTTGACCGTTATGCCCTTATTACCTTAAAACGTGATTTATGAAAATGCAAAAGTGTAGAAACCTTTGTTACTGATATATAGACTTGTATGCAAAGTTTGACATCAGTTTGACTTGTAGATTAAGAGTTATGCTCGTTATCGCAAAATTAATGCTTTATGTTAATAAAATGGCGTAATTAGTGTATAGCCTAGTTAAACATACTTTTTGGTATCAAATCTTTTACCCACTGATGTAATATATTATTTTGGGATTTTTAAAGATTTTTAATTAATTTTAGGCTGAGCATAACTCATAGTCGTAGGCTTAATTCGGTAATTGTCGGTTTTGCCCTTACGGGCCATAAAATGAGTTTTACATATCTAAACGACCCCAAACCTTTTGCTACTGATCACATATGATAAATAAATTATTTTAAGCCTTCTGGAAATATAAAAATATCAGATTTAAGTATCGAACCCGGTAATGGCCTTTAATCGCCTTAATTAGCGTTTTTAACGCATAGTATGTTTTAAAATCATATTGGACATACCCGGGTTGATACCTACTGATATAAGAGGTAAATTATAATATTTTAACAGTAAGCAAAGGTTGATAAACTCAGACTTCAGTTTTGAGCTTTTCGGCTTATGTGAAATTACCAAAATACCCCTACGGGGCCTAGTTTGGTTAAAAATGATAAGTTTCACATACATGCTTTAACCTACTGATGTAACTTAGCAAATTGAGTATATTTGCTGATTACATCAGACCTGTAACTCAGGTTGTCACTTAAACTCTTTTATAAACTTTTAAATGACCAAACTACCCCTACGGGGCCTAGTTTGTGTTTAAACACGTTTCGGGCATAACGAAAGACACCTTACTGATGTCATAACATATTTGAGACATAATTAACTTAGGAAACCTGTATATAGCTCTCATGACTACCCGTCACGCTTATTACGCGTACGGTTCGGTTTATGTAACGAGTTTACATAAACTAGCCGAAACGGGTCAAACCTTAGCGGTTTTATCTCAAAATCCAGAATGTGAATAATAAACCCATATTAAACAAGTCTTCAAACTTGTCAGGTCTGAATCACATTCTATCCGGTCTTCGCTTAATCGTGCGTACGAACCGTATCTTGAAACTAGCCGGTCTAAGCTTAAGCTTAATAAAAGACCCGTTAGCATTCTAATAGGTTATTATAAACCTTCGTTCCAGATTAGGAGAACCAGTAAAAGCTACGTGCATTTTGCTTGTTGTGATTAATACTTACTCAGGTAAATACTTTTAACTTATTTTCCCTATACGGGCTTGGGTTACGGTATATAGCATACCGCTTGATCGGGCATCAAATCTCCACATTAAGTGGGTAGTTGAATAATTTGATCGGCTCGTTTAAACAGTCTTGTTTACTTTACAGCCTTTGGGGGGTTAATGACCATGTCCCGGATATCCTTGGCATCATCTTACGAGATGGCCGCGACCTGAGCACGGGGTGTAGGCGTACACCGTCCGTGTATAACTCAATGATGTGGTGTGTCTATTGATCTTTAACCCGGACTAGATCCGGGCTACTGAACGCATAAGTAACATGTAATTCATTCACAAGATTATAATATTAAATAATTCTCCCAAGTTAAATAAAAATGTTTATGCCATGTGCATCCAAACCAATTTTCAATCATTTTCCAAAATGAGTCAGTTGAATGTATTTACCAGTGTAAACTGACGTATTTTCCCAAAAAGACTGAATGCAGGTACTAAACGAAATTTGGCTGGATTGTCTCCTAAGCATCAATAAAAAGTCTTGCAAGCTTAGGATGCCAGAAGTCTGTTGAACCATAAATGTTATTTTGTTTCGATCCTCCTGTGGACAAACTTCCGGATATTGTTACATTGATAAACAATATTAAATTCAGTTGTATCATATTTTAAATTTGCTTCCGCTGTGCATAATAATATTGTGTTGTTTGACTATTACGTTGCCAACCACGTCACGATACTCCCCCACCGGGCCCACCGGTGACACGTGGAAATCGGGGTGTGACAACACAATCCACTCATCACTTTCAAAACACCAAAACTCTCCTTCTTCTCTCTCAAGGCTACGGCCCAACACCCCCACATATCATCATCATCCTTCAATCCATTCTCAAGAATTCTAAGCATATCCTAAGGTGTATGGAGCCTAATTAGGAAGGTTGCAAGCAACGGATCTTGAAGGACCTTCTTCATTTGCTTTTATCCACCTCATTTGTCCTCTTGAACTTCCCTAGCCTTGTGCTAGTAGTAAGTGCTTCAAATCTTCATCTTGATCTTGTTTAGAGTGGTTAATAAGTGATTTAATGGTTAAAAATCAAACACACACAAGATCAAAACTAAAAGTCTTGAAAGAAAGATAAACTAGTTGGATAAAGAATAGATATGTGTGTAAATCATGTGAATCTTGTATGGTTGTTATTATTTGATGTTGTTTGTCATTAAAAGTGGGATGGATCATCATCTACGCATACTAGTTCATGTTCAAGAACATGAACTAGTAGTATGTTAAGTGTTAGAAATATAAAAGATGATGAAATCATCCCCTATGAACTTGGAACTTGTGCAAACATAATTTTCCTTGTAAAATAAGACTCTAAACATGTAGATCTAAAGATCTACAAGTGGTTTTTTCGGAAGAACCAAACAAAAATATTAGTCTTGTTTAAAACCCGGATCTTATCCGAACTGAAAGCATTTTTAATAAATAAACAAGTGTGTAGACACTTGTGTGACAAGAAAAATTTAACAAAGAAATATTTTTGTAAACCTTGACTAGAAGTTGTGAAACTCCATATTCTTTAAAAATAAAGTTTTTAAGAAATTAAACTTATTTTTAAAGATAACAAGACTTACTAAATGTGCTAGTAAGTTACTACACATTTTTGTAAATATTCAAGTTCATGAAATGGAGAAATTAGTGATTATTATTGATAATTGTTGTTGATGATTGTTGACGATTTAAAAGAAAATAAACACATGTTTTGAAAACATGGGAAACCTCCATTTTTAGGGGAAACTCTGTTAAAATTTTTATAAATTCTGACACTTAGAAAAAATATAAGTTTTTGAGAAACTTATTCCCTAAAAATGTATGTAAAAGTATTACCAAGGTTTCCCTAATTTTTGGTGATAAGAAATGATGATTTCTCCAAGATTAAAATTGATGTTAAATACGTATATTTTTTTGAGAAAAATATATATTATTTGATCACCAACTTTTGTGCTAAGTGTATATAGTATGTGTTATACGTGCTAGTGTATTAAGACTTAAAAATACACTAAATACTCATGAGAAGTATAAACACAAAATACACATACAACACACAAGATACATAATTCGGGTGCAAAGTGCAAAACACGAGATACTTATATTAATTTTAGAGAAAATAATATAAGTAAGATACGTAGTTAAAAATATAGAATATTTTTAACACAAGAATATATACAAAAGAGAGTGACTGTACTTGTGCGACGCAAGTCTAGTGACTAACGTTAAGAAAACGCGTATAGGTTACGACGTTAATTAAGCAAATCCGGTGAAGTTTACGACGCACAGGAACGCAAAGTTGTGAGTTCATGCTCCCCCTTTTCTTTAACTGTTTTCAGTTTTTATAACCCCGGGGGTGAAATACATGTACAAATGTACAATATTTATAATTGGTATGATATAAATATAAGAAGCACACTTGGTGAGAACGAGAATCAAGTGTGATGAAATATAAGAATACAAGAAGTACACTTGGTGAGAACGAGAACCAAGTGTGACGAAATATAAGATAATAAGAAACGCACTTGGTGAGGACGAGAACCAAGTAGGATGCGTTATGAGAAATGATAATAAGAAACGCGCTTGGTGAGGACGAGAACCAAGTAGGATGCGTTATGAGAATTGATAACAAGAAACGCACTTGGTGAGGACGAGAACCAAGTAGGATGCGTTATGAGAAATAGTGTCACGAATAGGGTACAGAAGCACCATTAATCAACAATATACCTAGACCGCAGAACAAAAGGTTAGATCTAACGGGTGCCTGGCAGCCACACTCTCGGTGAGGGCGAGAATCGAGTAGTGCTTTTGTGTCTCAGAATATACCAATTAAATGCCTTAGGTTTGGTGACTTCCTATGTCGTGTCACATGTTAATGGCTTTGCAACCCATTAACAATCCTGATACTTACAGGAATACTTTATTAACATAAAAGTCATACCATACTAAAAATTGATGAATACTTGAGTACGTGGGGTACTCAAGAAAAGATTGAATTATACTTGAAGTACGTGGGGTACTCAAGAAAATGGGAATTATACTTGAGTACGTGGGGTACTCAAGAAGAAATTGAATTATACATGAGTTATTTTGTTTCGATCCTCCTGTGGACAAACTTCCGGATATTGTTACATTGATAAACAATATTAAATTCGGTTGTATCATATTTTAAATTTGCTTCCGCTGTGCATAATAATATTGTGTTGTTTGACTATTACGTTGCCAACCACGTCACGATACTCCCCCACCGGGCCCACCGGTGACACGTGGAAATCGGGGTGTGACAGGTTGGTATCAGAGCCAACTCTGAGTGAATTAAACACTAGCCTTTTGTGTTTAATCTCAGTTACACAATTGCACATATCTAAACCTTCGAGTCTAGACTTATAACTTAGGACAAATTCCACCTTATTCGGTTTTTGTTTTGTCCTTTAAATTTTATATTTTTGTTATTGTTATCTTATGCTGTATTGACAGGAAAAAAAAATGCCTCCAAGATTCTTCAGGACCCGAGGACGAGGCAAGGGGCCAGTCACCGCCCCCAATGACCATGAAGCTGGACCGTCCAATGTACGAGCTCCAACTGCTACGGAGAGCGAAGACCCACGTCGGAACAGGAGAAACCTGTTCGAGCCGGCGAGACGATCCGTTTCGCACAGCTCTACACCTCCGGTCCACAATTCATACGGACCACATTCGGAAGACGAGCCCAACAACCCTCTGCCTTCCTACATACCGCTGCAGAGATCTTTGTACCATCATTCCTATGGGGACCCTACTCCAGTGTTCAGGGGCCAGTTTAACCCGGCCAACTACTTACAAGAACCCGTGGGTTTTAACCCACTGGGTCCAGATGACCACTTTTCAGGAGATCACGCAGATGACATGGACGAGGATACGGACCCCGTCATGCCGGCAAGTGGTACCCCAAACCATCCGATCGAGATCTCCGATGGATCGTCTTTTAACGGATCACCCTATGGTGGTCCAGACAGTTTCCAAGTCCTGTTTAATCAGCACGAGTGGTACTATACGCCTTCTCACCACTCGTCGTCTCATGGGCAGCAACAGCAGCAGTAGTCTCAGCAGCAGCAGCCACAGCCGCAGCCGCATCATCAAGATTCATCTGAGGATCACCGGTTTGTGGCAGTTACGCCACCACCTCCACCGCCACCAGTTCAGCCGGCACCTCCTCAACCGCCAAGGCGTAGGAGAACCGGTGCCCGCATGTCGGTACGACCAGGGGACTTCCATCTCAGTTCCCCACGTCAGTCAAGTGCCAGCCACTACCCGCCACATCAGGAGGACCCACAAATGGGTGGGCCTTCCAACCCCGCTATGCCACAGCCACCGCCAATGGGTTTTGACAACCCAATCCCAGCTTATACCGGTTCCATGGCTTATAACCCGTTCGAGCCGCCAGTCCTCAACAACTACGGGTATGCAGAGGCCGACCCTTACTTGATGGCAACTAACTACAATGCCCTGCAACCAGAAGGACCATACGGAGCTCCATGGGGAGTTGGGTACCCAACACAAGGGTACCAGATACCACCTAGGCCGATCATACGGACTCAATCGTAGCCGCCTAGGTTCTCCCCACCGGAGCATGAGGAACTCCTACAGAGACTGGATCAGGTGGAACGGGAAGTGCACAGGGACCGTAGGGAGAGGCAGACATTCTTCCAAGGATTAGTAGGCTTGATCAAGGGGAAGAACAAGAAGGATCATTGAATCCTCCTATTTTCTGTATAAGCCCCTGCGTGGGTGTATTTGGTTGATAAGCCCCTATGTGAGTATGTGTGTTGTATGTTTGTTTTAAGCCCCTGCGTGGGCCTATCTTTCCATAAACCCCTACGTGGGTAAGTATGTGTGATGATTTGACCCCTGCGTGGGTCTATTTTCCGTTAACCCCTGCGTGGGTATGACGTTTAGTTGTTAAGGTCCCTGCGTGGACTAGTTGTTTGTTTTAGTCCCCTGCGTGGGCGAGTACTTGTTTAAAACCCCTGCGTGGGTAGGTTGTTGTTTGGAAAAGACCCGTTTAGGGCAATATGTAACCTATGTATAATTAATGGAATGTTGTTTTTATAAATTTCATGTTTGCCATTTTGGGCATAAATATTTACAAATGAAATAAACAAATTAAAATCATTCTTTTTAAATTAATCTGCCTATGTAATTATTTAATTAAGGATCTTAAAGTGTGAAACCTAGCCTCGTGTCAAATATAAGACCGGGCCAAAATGGTAAGACCTGTTTAAAAGATTCAAATCCCTGTTAACATCTTAAAACATGTTAACACTCCTGGCAGAAGTGATTCGTTAAAATCACATGTCATTCTTATATGTATAAGGATTCTTTAGAAGATTCCAAACCCAGTTATATGATCTCTGAATCATGGGTTGAGATCATCAATTAAGATGATCATATTTTAACATACGTGGTAATACGATGCCTACGGGCCTAGCTCACTCCCATATGAGCCAAAAGACAGTGGTAGCTAGGACTCCCTGTCTGATAAAGGTAATGAACTAGGTTCAAACCTTAAAAGTCTTGATTCTCTGAAATCATAACTTATAATCTAAATTGTCCATGTGACTAAGCCTTATGTGCTAATATATATTGTTATTGTTTATGTTTAGGATAAATTTTAATTGACATCCTAAATTAATACGATTAATAAGTTAACCAAATATGGTCTCTGTTTACCATGGTTAACGAATTACCCTAAGGGGTAATTCCATAATAAACTCCCAAGTAAAATATTGTTCTTGTTTTCTGCAACAGTTCAATTCAAATGGCTGAATCAAATGAAATCAATAGCCATCCAGCGGAGCCAAATGTGAACGCCCAGATTACGTTAACGGGTGCCGAATTAAAAGCGATCATAGACGACGCTGTTACACAGGCTTTGGATAGGCAGTATGAGGAATACAGTGGTACTCGAAGTAGGACCCACTCTGCATCACATTCAAAGCCCAAGACACATTCTGAGGCTCATAGCAAGCCTCCTCCCAAAAAGAATGGACCCAAGAAAGATGGTGATGACCGTCAGTCCACCAACCATCAAAGTGTCCCATCTCAGCATATAGTACTGCATCAAGAGCCCCGTAACAAGGGTTGCTCCTATAAATACTTCGTGTCCTGTAAGCCCAGGGATTTTACTGGGGAAAAAGGAGCCGTCGACTGTATGACTTGGCTGGACGAGATGGACACGGTGGTAGATATCAGCGGGTGCGCTGAAAGGGATGTAGTTAAGTTTGTGTCACAGTCCTTCAAGGGTGAAGCATTGGCATGGTGGAGATCTCTGATGGAGGCCTCCGGAAAGATCCCATTGTATAATATGTCGTGGGATCAATTCATTGCCCTAATCAAGGAAAATTTCTGCCCTCAACATGAGGTGGAAAAGATAGAATCTGACTTCCTGTCGTTGGTGATGACGAACCTCGACTGTCAAGCTTACCTGACAAGCTTCAATACGCTGTCCCGGTTGGTTCCTTACTTGGTAACCCCGGAGCCAAAAAGAATCGCTCGCTTTATTGGTGGTTTAGCCCCCGAGATCAAGGCAAGCGTAAAAGCTTCTCGGCCAGCTACCTTCAGGTCTTTAACTGACATTTCCTTATCCCTCACTCTGGATGCGGTCAGGCAGAGATCGCTGAGGAATAAGGAGGCCGAGAAGAGGAAGCGTGAAGATGATGGTTCACGAAGGTCGAACAAGAAACACCGTGGGAACGGTGATAACAAGAAGGGATCTGAGTTGAAGAAGGATGGGCATAAGTCTGATGAGAAGCCCAAGTGTAAAATTTGCAAGAAGCAGCACTATGGGAGGTGCAGACTGGAGTCAAACTCTCAGACTCAGTCAAAACCCTTTGCTTGTGGAATTTGCAAGTCCACGGATCATAAAACCCTGGATTGCAAAAAGATAAAAGACGCAACGTGCTACCGTTGCAATGAGAAGGGGCACATCAAGACCAACTACCCAAAATACAACAAGAAGCCTGAGGAGGCTAAGAAGACTAATGCCAGAGTCTTCAGAATGGACGCGAAAGAAGCTGTGCAAGACGATAATGTCATAACAGGTACATTCCTTGTAAATGATGTCTTTGCAAGAGTACTTTTTGATTCAGGCGCAGATAAGTCTTTCGTAGATCATAAGTTTTGTAAATTGTTGAATTTACCTGTCAAAACCTTAAACGCAAGCTATGAGGTAGAGTTAGCAGATGGTACCATAGAAACCGTCTCTACCGTGTTAGATGGATGTGTCATGTCCATTAAGAACCATTCTTTTCCTCTGTCTCTACTTCCCTTTAAGTTGGCTGGTTTTGACATAGTTCTGGGTATGGACTGGTTATCTCATAACCAGGCCCAAATAGTCTGTAACCAGAAACAAGTGGTAATAAAGACTCCGTCTGGTGAATTACTTACCATTCGGGGAGATACCCAGTATGGGCTGCCTGAGCAGGTGACTATGCTTAAGGCTTCCAAGTGTTTGAAGAAGGGGTGTGTCATTTACATGGCGCAAGTGATTATTGATGAGCCTAAACCGAAGATAGAAGACATCCCTATCATTTCTGAATTCCCAGAAGTGTTTCCTGAAGATCTACCTGGGTTACCACCAGATAGGCAAGTCGAATTCAGGATCGATATCATCCCCGGAGCGGCACCAGTTGCTAGAGCACCATACAGATTGGCACCCACAGAAATGAAGGAGTTGCGGACGCAGCTAGATGAATTGCTGGCTAAAGGCTTCATCAGACCTAGTTCATCTCCTTGGGGAGCGCCAATCCTGTTTGTTAAAAAGAAGGATGGGTCGATGCGTCTGTGCATCGACTATCGCGAGCTTAATAAAGTCACGATCAAGAATAGGTATCCTCTGCCCAGAATCGGCGATTTGTTCGATCAGCTTCAAGGGGCAAGTTACTTCTCGAAGATTGATTTGAGGTCAGGCTACCATCAGTTGAAGGTAAAAGATGAAGACGTTCACAAGACTGCATTTAGGACTCGTTACGGTCACTATGAGTTCCTAGTGATGCCTTTTGGGCTCACTAATGCACCAGCCGCGTTCATGGATCTCATGAATCGCGTTTGCAAGCCTCACTTGGATAAATTTGTCATCGTTTTCATCGACGACATTCTTATTTATTCTAAGAACCAAGCTGACCATGAGAAACACCTTCGTTGTATTCTCAAACTTCTACGTCAGGAGAAGCTCTACGCCAAATTCTCTAAGTGTGAATTTTGGCTACGAGAAGTCCAATTTCTTGGACAAGTGGTTAGTGAGCGTGGTATCCAGGTGGATCCCGCTAAAGTTGAAGCTGTTATGAATTGGCAAGAGCCAAAGACGCCTACGGAGATTCGTAGCTTCCTGGGATTGGCATGATATTACAGGCGCTTCATTGAGAACTTTTCAAGGATTGCTGCGCCCCTAACCTCCTTAACTAAGAAGAAGGTTAAGTTTGTTTGGGGCCCTAAGCAGCAAGAATCCTTTGATATTCTGAAGCAAAAGTTGAGCAACGCCCCGGTACTGACACTGCCAGATGGGATCGAAGACTTTGTGGTTTATTGTGATGCTTCACACACTGGCATGGGGTGTGTGCTTATGCAGAAAGGCAAAGTTATTGCCTATGCCTCAAGACAATTAAAAGTGCATGAAAAGAAGTACACCACCCACGACTTGGAGCTGGGTGCCGTTGTATTCGCACTAAAGCTTTGGAGGCACTATCTTTATGGTGTCAAATGTGTGATCTATTCTGATCAAAAGAGCCTCCAGCATATGTTTAATCAGAAAGAATTAAACATGAGGCAACGCCGTTGGATGGAGACTTTAAATGATTATGATTGTGAAATCAAGTACCATCCCGGCAAGGCGAATGTGGTCGCCGATGCCTTGAGTCGGAAGGAAAGGGTTAAGCCCATCCGAATTAACGCCAAGCGTATGGAGATAAAGAATAATTTGATGGAAAGGTTGTTAGCTGCACAGAAAGAAGCTGTGTTGGAAGCTAACTATCCTAATGAAAAGTTAGGAGTGACTGAGGAGCAGTTAACTCTTAGTAAGGACGGACTTTTACGATTAAATGGACGAATATGGGTTCCAATTTATGGAGGACTTCGAGATGTCATTCTCCAAGAAGCTCATAGTTCCAAATACTCTGTTCATCCTGGAAGCTGATAAGATGTACCAGGATTTAAAGGCAAATTATTGGTGGATAGGCTTGAAAAAGTCTGTAGCCGCCCATGTAGCAAAATGCTTGACATGTGCGCAAGTCAAAGCCGAGCATCAAAAACCGTCAGGTTTGCTACAACAGCCTGAACTTCCTACGTGGAAGTGGGAAATGGTGACTATGGATTTTATTACCAAGTTGCCAAAGACAAAGAAATGCAATGATACAATATGGGTCATAGTTGACAGACTGACTAAGTCAGCTCATTTCTTACCCATCAAGGAGACTTATAGCTCCGACATGTTAGCCCAGTTATACGTTGATAAGATTGTAGCCCTACACAGCATACCTGTAGCTATTATCTCTGACCGAGATACTAGGTACACGTCACATTTTTGGAAGAGTTTCCAGCAATCTTTGGGCACACGTTTGAATTTTAGTACGGCTTATCATCCTCAGACTGACGGTCAGAGTGAGCGTACTATTCAAACGTTGGAAGACATGCTACGTGCATGTGCGATCGATTTGGGAGGTAGCTGGGATAAGAACCTACCATTAATCGAATTCTCCTACAACAATAGCTACCATACCAGCATTAAGGCTGCGCCTTTTGAGGCATTATACGGTAGAAAGTGTAGATCGCCAATCTGTTGGGCGGAAGTTGGAGAAGTCCAGTTATCAGGACCAGAGATTGTGTTCGAAACGACGGACAAGATTGTCCAGATTCGTGACAATCTCAAAGCTGCCCGGGATAGGCAGAAGAGTTACGCTGATCCAAATCGTAAGGATTTTCACTTCGAAGTAGGTGACAAAGTCCTACTTAAAGTGTCACCCTGGAAAGGAGTGATGCGGTTTGGTAAGAAAGGCAAGCTAAGCCCGAGATACATAGGACCTTTCGAGGTTATCGAACGTGTCGGGTCAGTTGCCTATAAGTTGAACTTACCGGAAGAGCTCAGTGGAATTCACATTGTGTTCCACATCTGCAATCTGAAGAAGTGTTTCGCTGACGAATCACTGGTTATACCACATACAGATGTGCATATAGACGCGAGCTAAAAATTTGTAGAAAAACCTTTGTCGATCGAAGATCGACAGGTAAGGAAGCTTCATAGAAAGCATATACCTTTTGTAAAGGTCAAATGGGATGCTCGTAGAGGTCCCGAATACACGTGGGAGGTTGAAGCCACGATGAAAGAAAAGTACCCTTACTTATTTCAGTAAATCTCGGGTCGAGATTTATTTTAAGGGGGTGAGGATGTAACACCTCGAAAATTTACGTCCTATAATGTGTTGACACGTGTCATAAAGTCTGAACGTGTGAGAGAAGGTTATAAAAGGGCTAAAGTTGACAAACATGGAAAGTATGTGATTATACGGATTCTAAGTGTCAACAGTGAATAAATATACTTCATAATAACCCTACATGATGTTCATAACATCAAACGAATAAATCATGGATCATACGAAGCTAAAAGTGAGAGATTACAAACTACAGGGGTTAAATGTGTCAACATGTTAAAGATTATACCTCTGAGTGACCTTTTGACAAGCTCGAAGCTTTGTAAATATAAATTATGCTCACTAGAATGCACGATTAAAATTTCATAAAGTTTCATTATCGTATGAGAAAGTTATGATCAAATTCGTGTGCGAGAGGTTAAAGAGTTAACGTTGAAAGTTAAGGCTTTTCGGGTTAACCGGAAGTGTTCAGGGACTTGGCAAAGTGGGTATAAGTCCTAAAGTCCTTGTGGGTATATTACAAGGGGTCAAATTGCAAGTTAAAGCCTAATTACCCTTTCAATTTAACCAAAGGTCAAGTTGGAAAACAATGAAAATCAAAAATCTGATTAAGCCGGCCCAGGCGGCCCGCTTTGGTTTTGGTTAAACGGGACGCGGGCCGCGTCCCAGGCCCAGATACAGAATACGGGGACAGGCCCCTGTATACGCGGAGAAACGACCTTTAAACGCATTTGCAACATGGTGGGCGACCCCTAACTGTGCTAGAGCACTAGGGACATGTGTTGGATGGTTGTGGTTGATCATAGAGCTAGTTGTCAACATATTGTGGTGGGTTAATTCACTATATAAGGACATGTTATGCAACAATCATTCTCACACCTTCATCTGCATAATTTGATCATTCCTGGAGCTCTCAAGCAGGTCCAACTGATCTTAAGTCGTGCATAGGACCCTTGTAAGTGTTCTAATCCTTCCTTGTTTGAGTTTAGCTTAGTTAATTAGCTAAAAGTCAAACCGTCGTAATTACGGTTTGACTTCGAGATTAGTCAATAATGGCTCAGTCATATCTCGAATTAAAAGTGGTTATAAGTTGGTATTTATGTGGGTAATAAAACCTCAAAAGGGTTTCCCCTGATCACCACTCTAACCAGGTCAAAAGTCGGGTCAAACATATAATTAAAAAGTCAACATGATGCTTAAAATGTCATTTATGCATAATTAGCTATCTAGAACATATATAACCTGTTTGATCATTGTTATAACTTAGTAATTAGTGTAAGAACATGTCCAAACATGTTCAACCCGACTATTTCCTGTTTAGACCCGGTTCGGAACCGAAAGTCACATAGTTTGACTTTCACTTTGACTTTCAGTTCTGACCCGTTTAGGCATATTTTAGAAATGTCTTAGAGCTTTAATTGGACTAGGTTACATGTTAGAACAACCCTCTGTGATTTTACACCTCGGTTCATTAGTTATCCAATTAATATGCATGTTTCCGTTAATTGCTCATATGTTGACCGTTATGCCCTTATTACCTTAAAACGTGATTTATGAAAATGCAAAAGTGTAGAAACCTTTGTTACTGATATATAGAATTGTATGCAAAGTTTGACATCAGTTTGACTTGTAGATTAAGAGTTATGCTCGTTATCGCAAAATTAATGCTTTATGTTAATAAAATGGCGTAATTAGTGTATAGCCTAGTTAAACATACTTTTTGGTATCAAATCTTTTACCCACTGATGTAATATATTATTTTGGGATTTTTAAAGATTTTTAATTAATTTTAGGCTGAGCATAACTCATAGTCGTAGGCTTAATTCGGTAATTGTCGGTTTTGCCCTTACGGGCCATAAAATGAGTTTTACATATCTAAACGACCCCAAACCTTTTGCTACTGATCACATATGATAAATAAATTATTTTAAGCCTTCTGGAA
This sequence comes from Helianthus tuberosus, assembly GCA_030545235.1. Taxonomy (NCBI): domain Eukaryota; kingdom Viridiplantae; phylum Streptophyta; class Magnoliopsida; order Asterales; family Asteraceae; genus Helianthus; species Helianthus tuberosus. The sequence goes on from CM060447.1 coordinate 67,290,367, forward strand.
ATATAAAAATATCAGATTTAAGTATCGAACCCGGTAATGGCCTTTAATCGCCTTAATTAGCGTTTTTAACGCATAGTATGTTTTAAAATCATATTGGACATACCCGGGTTGATACCTACTGATATAAGAGGTAAATTATAATATTTTAACAGTAAGCAAAGGTTGATAAACTCAGACTTCAGTTTTGAGCTTTTCGGCTTATGTGAAATTACCAAAATACCCCTACGGGGCCTAGTTTGGTTAAAAATGATAAGTTTCACATACATGCTTTAACCTACTGATGTAACTTAGCAAATTGAGTATATTTGCTGATTACATCAGACCTGTAACTCAGGTTGTCACTTAAACTCTTTTATAAACTTTTAAATGACCAAACTACCCCTACGGGGCCTAGTTTGTGTTTAAACACGTTTCGGGCATAACGAAAGACACCTTACTGATGTCATAACATATTTGAGACATAATTAACTTAGGAAACCTGTATATAGCTCTCATGACTACCCGTCACGCTTATTACGCGTACGGTTCGGTTTATGTAACGAGTTTACATAAACTAGCCGAAACGGGTCAAACCTTAGCGGTTTTATCTCAAAATCCAGAATGTGAATAATAAACCCATATTAAACAAGTCTTCAAACTTGTCAGGTCTGAATCACATTCTATCCGGTCTTCGCTTAATCGTGCGTACGAACCGTATCTTGAAACTAGCCGGTCTAAGCTTAAGCTTAATAAAAGACCCGTTAGCATTCTAATAGGTTATTATAAACCTTCGTTCCAGATTAGGAGAACCAGTAAAAGCTACGTGCATTTTGCTTGTTGTGATTAATACTTACTCAGGTAAATACTTTTAACTTATTTTCCCTATACGGGCTTGGGTTACGGTATATAGCATACCGCTTGATCGGGCATCAAATCTCCACATTAAGTGGGTAGTTGAATAATTTGATCGGCTCGTTTAAACAGTCTTGTTTACTTTACAGCCTTTGGGGGGTTAATGACCATGTCCCGGATATCCTTGGCATCATCTTACGAGATGGCCGCGACCTGAGCACGGGGTGTAGGCGTACACCGTCCGTGTATAACTCAATGATGTGGTGTGTCTATTGATCTTTAACCCGGACTAGATCCGGGCTACTGAACGCATAAGTAACATGTAATTCATTCACAAGATTATAATATTAAATAATTCTCCCAAGTTAAATAAAAATGTTTATGCCATGTGCATCCAAACCAATTTTCAATCATTTTCCAAAATGAGTCAGTTGAATGTATTTACCAGTGTAAACTGACGTATTTTCCCAAAAAGACTGAATGCAGGTACTAAACGAAATTTGGCTGATTGTCTCCTAAGCATCAATAAAAAGTCTTGCAAGCTTAGGATGCCAGAAGTCTGTTGAACCATAAATGTTATTTTGTTTCGATCCTCCTGTGGACAAACTTCCGGATATTGTTACATTGATAAACAATATTAAATTCAGTTGTATCATATTTTAAATTTGCTTCCGCTGTGCATAATAATATTGTGTTGTTTGACTATTACGTTGCCAACCACGTCACGATACTCCCCCACCGGGCCCACCGGTGACACGTGGAAATCGGGGTGTGACAACACAATCCACTCATCACTTTCAAAACACCAAAACTCTCCTTCTTCTCTCTCAAGGCTACGGCCCAACACCCCCACATATCATCATCATCCTTCAATCCATTCTCAAGAATTCTAAGCATATCCTAAGGTGTATGGAGCCTAATTAGGAAGGTTGCAAGCAACGGATCTTGAAGGACCTTCTTCATTTGCTTTTATCCACCTCATTTGTCCTCTTGAACTTCCCTAGCCTTGTGCTAGTAGTAAGTGCTTCAAATCTTCATCTTGATCTTGTTTAGAGTGGTTAATAAGTGATTTAATGGTTAAAAATCAAACACACACAAGATCAAAACTAAAAGTCTTGAAAGAAAGATAAACTAGTTGGATAAAGAATAGATATGTGTGTAAATCATGTGAATCTTGTATGGTTGTTATTATTTGATGTTGTTTGTCATTAAAAGTGGGATGGATCATCATCTACGCATACTAGTTCATGTTCAAGAACATGAACTAGTAGTATGTTAAGTGTTAGAAATATAAAAGATGATGAAATCATCCCCTATGAACTTGGAACTTGTGCAAACATAATTTTCCTTGTAAAATAAGACTCTAAACATGTAGATCTAAAGATCTACAAGTGGTTTTTTCGGAAGAACCAAACAAAAATATTAGTCTTGTTTAAAACCCGGATCTTATCCGAACTGAAAGCATTTTTAATAAATAAACAAGTGTGTAGACACTTGTGTGACAAGAAAAATTTAACAAAGAAATATTTTTGTAAACCTTGACTAGAAGTTGTGAAACTCCATATTCTTTAAAAATAAAGTTTTTAAGAAATTAAACTTATTTTTAAAGATAACAAGACTTACTAAATGTGCTAGTAAGTTACTACACATTTTTGTAAATATTCAAGTTCATGAAATGGAGAAATTAGTGATTATTATTGATAATTGTTGTTGATGATTGTTGACGATTTAAAAGAAAATAAACACATGTTTTGAAAACATGGGAAACCTCCATTTTTAGGGGAAACTCTGTCAAAATTTTTATAAATTCTGACACTTAGAAAAAATATAAGTTTTTGAGAAACTTATTCCCTAAAAATGTATGTAAAAGTATTACCAAGGTTTCCCTAATTTTTGGTGATAAGAAATGATGATTTCTCCAAGATTAAAATTGATGTTAAATACGTATATTTTTTTGAGAAAAATATATATTATTTGATCACCAACTTTTGTGCTAAGTGTATATAGTATGTGTTATACGTGCTAGTGTATTAAGACTTAAAAATACACTAAATACTCATGAGAAGTATAAACACAAAATACACATACAACACACAAGATACATAATTCGGGTGCAAAGTGCAAAACACGAGATACTTATATTAATTTTAGAGAAAATAATATAAGTAAGATACGTAGTTAAAAATATAGAATATTTTTAACACAAGAATATATACAAAAGAGAGTGACTGTACTTGTGCGACGCAAGTCTAGTGACTAACGTTAAGAAAACGCGTATAGGTTACGACGTTAATTAAGCAAATCCGGTGAAGTTTACGACGCACAGGAACGCAAAGTTGTGAGTTCATGCTCCCCCTTTTCTTTAACTGTTTTCAGTTTTTATAACCTCGGGGGTGAAATACATGTACAAATGTACAATATTTATAATTGGTATGATATAAATATAAGAAGCACACTTGGTGAGAACGAGAATCAAGTGTGATGAAATATAAGAATACAAGAAGTACACTTGGTGAGAACGAGAACCAAGTGTGACGAAATATAAGATAATAAGAAACGCACTTGGTGAGGACGAGAACCAAGTAGGATGCGTTATGAGAATTGATAATAAGAAACGTGCTTGGTGAGGACGAGAACCAAGTAGGATGCGTTATGAGAATTGATAACAAGAAACGCACTTGGTGAGGACGAGAACCAAGTAGGATGCGTTATGAGAAATAGTGTCACGAATAGGGTACAGAAGCACCATTAATCAACAATATACCTAGACCGCAGAACAAAAGGTTAGATCTAACGGGTGCCTGGCAGCCACACTCTCGGTGAGGGCGAGAATCGAGTAGTGCTTTTGTGTCTCAGAATATACCAATTAAATGCCTTAGGTTTGGTGACTTCCTATGTCGTGTCACATGTTAATGGCTTTGCAACCCATTAACAATCCTGATACTTACAGGATTACTTTATTAACATAAAAGTCATACCATACTAAAAATTGATGAATACTTGAGTACGTGGGGTACTCAAGAAAAGATTGAATTATACTTGAAGTACGTGGGGTACTCAAGAAAATGGGAATTATACTTGAGTACGTGGGGTACTCAAGAAGAAATTGAATTATACATGAGTACGTGGTGTACACATGAAACTGAATTTATATATGAAAACTTGATTTATTCACAAACTATGTTTTCATACAAAGTATACAAACGTGAAATACAAAACTGCATGAATTCACACCAACATTATGTTGACGTTTTTCCAAAAACTCACATGTATTTCAGGTAACTAGGATGGATGTGCGCGCGGTCTTGCTTATGCTCGTGGATGTCGCTTATGTTTATCTTTAAATAAAGTTGTAAACTTTTTAAGACAATGTTTTATGCGACTTAGCGATGTAAACGCTAAACATATGTTTTCAAATTATGGTATTTGAAGTTATTTTCATGAGCATGTAGTATGTTTACTCTTCGTATGCAATGAGAACCTTTCATGATCACACCTCGTGCTTCCGCCGCAGCAAGGGGTGTGACATGGTCGGAGTTACAGTGATTGTTTTCTGGATCCCTGTTACTGGGAGTTAGGCACGGCCCCGTGTTGCACCGACACGGCCTCGTGTTCAGCTCCCTGTAACTCGGAAAATAAAAACTGCCAGTAATAAGGATGGACACGGCCCGTGTCCGACCAGGCACGGCCCGTGCTGAGCTCTGCAGAAGCTGAAAAACTAAGAAAAAATCCTAAAAAAAATGAAAAATTAGAAAAACGATTAGGCCGCTGAGTCCTAACTTTCTTAAAATCCTTGTGTCCCCTGCAGCGGCGCCAAAAACTTGATGCGTGTGAAGTGTCGTTAGTTTTTAATATATTTATTAAGCCCTTTTTAACACTTTTTTAGTCAAGTTTTAAATTTATAAAACACGATATTTACTAACACTAAACACATATATGGGCAAGTGCACCCATCGTGAGCGTAGTATAGTGTTGGCAAGATACCGAGGTCGTCCAAGGACACAAGAGCTTTTAGTACCGGTTTATCCTTAACGTCTAATCAAATCAAAAGTTTAGAAAAATGTTTTGAACTAAGAAAAAAAAATTTAACTAAAATGCTGAAAAATATAAATAAAAGAAAAAACAGATAGACAAGATGAATCACTTGGTTCCGACTCGTGTTTAGTGTAACCTTTGATTATTTCCGCACTTTTGCACTATTTAAGAGATTATCTTAGTTATTGTAGTGGGCCCCTCTTTTGGAGGTGACGTTACCCTCAACCCAGTAGTTTGAGTCAGCAAGGATACAATCCTAAAGGGTCGGATTATTGAAAGATAATTAATTAAGTTATTAATGCAAATTATGGCAGGCCCCTCTTTTGAAGGTGACGTTACCCTCGACTAAGTAGTCTGAGTCAGCAAGGATACAGTCCTAAGTAGCCGGGTTATAGTATTAATAGTAGTTTAACTTATGAGGGGATCAAAGAGTTTGGACCCCCGCCATCCAATACCGTTAAGTATTGAATGAGGTCCTACTAAATTTGACCCAGGTCCCTTGCAGGATCTCTAAACGCTGAACAACGGCAAGACTCTTACCAAACCGTTCCCTTAACCCCCGACCAGGTAGCCAACATACCTCCATATAGACCGTGGAGGTATGAATGGTGAAAATCTTTTATTTTATATAGACAGTAAAATAATGCCAAGACACCACGGACAAACGATAAGGAAGAATCACCTTCAACATAAGAAACTAGTTATTAAAGTCATTAATACATAACCAATTAAAAAGTGCGAAAAGATTAAAAATAAAAAGTGTTACACTAGACACTTTGTCTTCACCAAGTGATGTAAGAGACTTAGGCAAACATGGCCTTGATTTTCAAGAACTCTTACGATCAATCTTGGATCCCGAGACGACTCACACACTCTATGATGGACAATGGACGATGGTGGTGGATGATGGTGTTATGGTGGTGGTGGGTGGTGGGTGAAGTGTGAGAGAGGTGGTGTGCCAAGGGATGGTTTGAGCTTGAGCCAAGCACTCCTATTTATAGGCTGAACAGAAGCTTCGACACGGCCCCGTGTCCACATCCTTCTCTTTCTTCATTAATTGCTCTTGTCTTTATTAGTTGACCACACCCCCGTGTCCGCTGAGCACGACCCCGTGTGCAGAAGCATATCTGTACTATCAAGATTTGCCTAGATTCTGCGAATCTTATAGTTGACCACGGCCCCGTGACCGCTGAGCACGGCCCCGTGGTGGGAAATAGAAGCTTCTACCACTTTGTATTTTCTGCTGACACTTGGGCACGCCCCCGTGCTGGCTGAGCACGGGGCGTGTTCAGTCTTCTGTCTTCTTGTTTTGCTTGGGAAGATGCTGTCGTGGGGTCGGGCATGTCACGTTTGTTCATTTTCTTGTATTTATGTTAGATTTTGCTGTCTTTTTGCTTCTTTTGGTAATTTGATCTCTTTTAATCCTGAAAATACAAAAGGAAGACAAAAGCACACTTTTTCCAACATTAGTACTAAAAAAGGGTTAGTTTTATGCCACAATTGATGTAATTTATATGTTGCATTTTGCACACATCACCACATATATTATTTTGTGTGACCAAAGGCTAGACAATAGCCACACTTAAAGTTTCAAATTTTCATGTGACTTTACATATAAACATTCATCAAACCATCGTCCCTTTGTTTATTTTTTGTGACGAAATGATATAAATGTCATGAACAAAATGTGTGACCAAATGTTAAACATACAACATCTTAAAAAAATTCCCTCCAACATATTTCATCATAAAATTTCAACTTCCCCACCAAATATTTCATCTTAACCCCCCCCCCCCCCCCCCACACACAAAATATTTATCCTAAAATTAAACTTCCCCTCTAAAAAATTATCCTAAAACTCCCCCCAAAATATTTAATAATAATTTAAAACTTCCCACTCAAATAATATTCTAATTTAGAAAAATTACTTAATTCAATATTAAAAAAACAAAAAATCTTAGTACATATTTGAAAATTCAAACTTTTATTATTTATATTATATATCTTTAAACCATTCGTTTTTCTTATAAATGATATGCTAATGTATGCATATTAGTTATGGTTATATATGTTTTTAATGTATGCATATTAGTACCATTATTGAATTGTTTTCGGTACCGAATCGGTACCAAATTTTTGACGTTTTCGGTGCCTGTATTTTCCGTTCGCTATAGTTTTGGCACTTTACTGAATTTTACTTTCAAACAACCGGTAACAGGAATCGTACAGTACTATACCAAACATTTTCGATATCGGTACCTATATTTGGCGATTTTCGGTACCGGTAACGATCCCATCCCTAATCATATACGTGTTAATGGACCATATTGGTCCTTAATGGATCACAATGGGCAATATTGGATCATATATGTGTTTATGAACCATATTGGGCCTTAATGGATCACTATGGACAACAGTAGATCATACACGTTTTAATGGACTATATTGGGCTTTAATGGATCACAATGGACAATAGTGGATATCATACATGCCTTAATAGGCATATTAGGCCTTAACGGATCACAATGGCCAATAGTGGATCATACATGTCTTGATGGACCATATTGAGCCTTAACGGATCACAATGGACGATAGTAGATCATATATGTATCTATAAACCATATTAGGCTTTAATTGATCACAATGGACAACAGTAGATCATATATGTCTTGATAGATCATATTAGGCTTTAATGGATCATAATGAACAATAGTTATCATACATGTCTAAATGGACCACATTGGGTCTTGATGGATCAAAATGGACAATAGTAGATCATGCATGTCTTAATGGACCATATTGGGCCTTAATGAATCACAATGGCAATAGTAGACCATAGATGTCTTAATGGACCATATCGAGTCTTAATTGATCACAATAGACAATAGTAGATCATACATGTCTTAATGGAGCATACTGGGCCTTAACGGGTCACAATAGACGATTATATATCATATATGTCTTAATTGACCATATTGGGTCTTAATGGATCAAATGGAAAACAATAGATCATACATGTCTTAATGGACCATATTGGGTCTTAATGGATCACAATGGACCATAGTAAATGATACAGGTACTATACTAGACTATGATATATACATTATACCATATACTATGTACTATATTATATACTATGTAGTGTGTGTATTTATATAGGGTAGGGATCCTAATAGAATTATACCTTATTTGAGAAACTTGAGAAACATTATGGACCACATTTTTCCCTAAGCTTTCCGTATATGTATAGTTTAAAATTCATTATATACACATATGTATATTACGAAAAACTTAGGGAAAGTGTTTGATCGAGAATACTTCTCAAGTTTATCAATTAGCATACTACTCCCCACACGATTCTAACCGTGTATATATATATATATATATATATATATATATATTATACTATACAATACACTCTATAGTTTTTATACTTTTCATTTAAAAAGTATTTTTGGTTTTAATATTATTTTTGAAGTTATAAGTAAAACAAAATTATACTATACATTATACTCTTTAGAATTTCACATACCATTCCAAAACTATTTCCCTCCCCCAAAGTAATTCAGAATTTCACATTCTTTCTCCCCCAAATCCACTAATGGCTTCTCTAACACCATCGAAGCCAAAACATAGCAGCAAATCTAACCTGCCGGAGAATGTAAACCCTAATACGAGCCCTAATTTGAAAGCTTCGAGCTCTTCAGTGGTTAAATCTGCGATTAAAAGCTAGATATATGATAAGATCTTCGCCTTCTCTGAAGAACAAGATCAGGAAGCTAAAATTGGTGGTTGCGAAGAGAACATGAAGCGAGAGAGAGAGTAATAAAACCCTAGGTTCAGTCAATTTGCTTTTCGAAGTTGATTAATTTTTTCTTGTCTCAACAGAACTCACAACAAATTCATGGGCCTTTTGTTGTTGTTGTTCCTCTATCAACTCTGTCAAATTGGGCTAAAGAGTTCAGAAAGTGGCTTCCTGATATGAACATGATTGTATATGTTGGGACTCGTGCAAGTCGAGAGGTAGGTTAATGTTGGTTCTGTGTAATATTATAAATAAAATTTATATTTATTGTAAGAGTGGTAAATAACTTGTCGATATTATTGATATCTTTGGTTACGATATATAGAGATCACAAGGAACCCTAGAAACCAAACCGACCCCGTGGGCTTACATTAATAAACCCTAGTCTAATAATACAGTCCAATACTCCCCGCAGTCTGAGCGGTAAGAAAATCGGACGCTTAGACTGGAAAAAAACAAACAAACAAAACAATAAAACTTAACTGGTCTCAATCTCGGTTCTTGACTTGTAGGTCCAAATTTCTGCCAAAAAAAATCCCAATCGGCCATGGCAACACGAACAAGGAAGAAAGGCTGCAGAAGACAACTGGCACCATGGTCAAGTGCGATGTGTCTAAGAGAGATGGTGAAGCATCATTATATACAACACTCAAGGTATGTGAATGATACCTTTTTTATGATTTTGCTATGCAGTCTTATTATCGTGGTTTATTTCATTATGGCTTGTTTCATAGGAATTCAGACGAAAAACAAGCTTCTTATTACTGGCACTCCCCTGCAAAATAGTGTGGAAGAACTATGGTATTTTTAATATGTGATACTGTTATACTGTACACTTTTTTTTTCTTTAAATTTAAAATTTAGTTTTGTTTTATCATGTAAAAGTAAAACCTACCTGGTTTTCCATCAATATTTTTAGATTTTACTTTTTGTGATGGCAGGGCGTTGCTTCACTTTCTTGAATCGGATAATTTCAATAGCAAGGATGAATTTGTTCAGAATTACAAGAACCTTAGTTCATTTAATGAAAATGAGGTTCTCTTACATCTTTTCTATTATACATGTTCTCCATCCGGTAAATGGGACAATTCTGAGGTTATTTTATTATTATTTTTATCTTTTTCCTATTTGTAGCTTGCTAATCTTCATATGGAGTTACGACCTCACATTTTGCGAAGAGTTATAAAGGATGTGGAGAAATCATTGCCCCCAAAGATTGAGCGTGTTCTTCGGGTTAAGATGTCTCTACAGAAGTAGTAATTTTGTACCCATTTTCGTTCATCTGATTCTAAAGCTTTATTACTTCTGCCACTTAACTGATTTATTTCTCAGGTATTACAAGTGGAGTTTGGAACACAATTTTCATTTGAACAAAGGTGTACATGGAAATCAGATTAGCATTTATGCTTCAGACCACTCATATATGCACACATGCTAGTGCTAAATTCATTTTAATACTAGATTTATGTTCTTTGTTCATGTTGATGTCAATCTTCATATTTTCATGCTTTTTAATTTTATATGTTATAGGAAAACACTATTGCGTACATGATGTTTAAATTCAAATGTAATGTAATTTTGTCATTGTAGGCTTGTAGCAGTTTCTAAACCTTAAGAAACTTGTTTAGGTTACAACATATTATTCTTTTTTCATCTACTGAGAATGGTGGATTTCTTGTCTGACTATTCTATCACGTGTTCAACTTCACCTTTTACGGGAAAATTTCTATTGAGGCCACCAAACTATTGCAAAATTTTAATGTAGGGATTGATGACTTGTACTGTACAACTTTATCATCTCTTTCCCACCGAAATTATATATTGTGATAATGCCTCTGTAGGCATTATTAGGTTAACACGTACAAGTTGAGAAAACGGTTTCTCATTATTTAATGAGTATATTGCAAGTCACACGCTTCCCCTAGTTAAACCACAAAGTTTGATTTTGATTGTATAGTGAATTAGTGATTGTGTATATAATACCATAATAGGCATAGGCCTCTATGTATAGAGTTAGATCTTACACATGGATACCGTTCATCCTTAAAGAACATGTGTGCTTTACTCATTTCTTTTGTTGTTTGTTGTCCGCTTCAGTTAGTTAGTATTAAATTATTTTTTTAATATGTCTTACCGTTCCAGACACTGATACAGCCCTAGTGCTGCTTTAGAATTTTGATGTCAAATGAAGGCTAGACATACTAAGGTTGCATTTTTATAATCTGCATTTAATTAATTTAAGTTCAGTGAAATACAAAACCATCATCTAATTGAAGTACTGAGCATGATAGCAAACCATCATCCAATTGAAGTACTGGACATGATAGCTTCTTGTTTACCGAGATTAATACATGAACATCTCCAGCACTAGTAGTTCTGATATTTTTATTATCTGGTAGCATTGCTTGTGACTTGCTATCATGCTATTTTTTTTTGTTATGAGGCTATTTATTATGGTCATATTTGCAAGTATTAAAAGTGATTTATTAATTTTAGTGTTATTAGTGGTATTTATGAATTTTGGTTTGAAACTCTCAAGGTTTTGGTTGCTGAATTTGGGTCACAACAGAAGATTGTTGCACACTCAATCACGTTATCGGTACACGAATCACGGGACTATGATTGTTCGCGAACATCACTTGAACAGCTGAACCAGAATGTAGGACCAAACTTGCCTGATGTTTGATGGCCAACATTACTTTTTCGGATCTTGGGGCATTCAATAGTGTGGCAAAACAATTGTTGCAAAATGGCTGGATATAAATTTGCAGCACTTTCAAGAGAAATAGTTCTTAGTTTATGTGTAGAGTTGTTACCCTTTGCAACTTTTATAGATTGGTTTTGATTAAAAGTTTATGTCTTAGTTAGTATCTAAATTGAAAACTTATGGATTTTGGTTATTATTGTTAAAATCATTTGGTTTTTAGATTTTCTCATGTGAGTGCAGTTTTATATTACAAAAAATGGGTAATGACACGAAAATGGTCATATAAAAACCACAATAAATATGTGACCAAAGGTTAGGCAATAGTCACACTTAAAATTACATTTTTTTGGTGTCTAAAAATACATTTTAGCCACAGTTATAGTAAATTCATGTGATTGTATAATAGAAATGCCACACTTATAGCAAATTTGTGTGACCATTGATATCATTTAGCCACAATTAATGTATCATTTGCTTAATTACAACAAACTTTTTGCCACAGATTTTTTTACATTGATGTGTCTAAAATAAACTTTTTAGTGACTATATAATAAAACGGTCACATTTACAGTAAATTCATATGACTATATAATAGAAAGGACCACATTTACAATAAATTCATGTGGCCGTTGATGCCATTTAGCCACACTTAATAGACCATTTGCTGGGTTACAACAACCTTTTGCCACAATTTTTCTAAATTGATGTGGCTAAAACAATTTTTTTAGTGACTATAAATTAGAAACGGACACACTTACTGTAAATTCATGTGACTATATAATATAAACGACCACACTGGCCATTGATACTATTTAGCCACACTTAATGGACCATTTGCTTGATTACAAAAACCTTTTTGCCACAATTTTTTAAAATTGATGTGGCTAAAACAAACTTTTGAGTGAATATATAATAGAAATGGCCACACTTATAGTAAGTTCATGTGACTGTTGCTACCCTTTAGCCACAGTTATTAGACAAAATGCTTGATTTCAGCAAAACCCTTTAGCCACACTTTTAACTTGCTACGACCACACATACGTCAATGTGACAGTATGATGCCTACGATGACTCGACCTTTAGTCACACTTAGGCTGAAAAGAATTTGTGTGGCGGTTGGCATATGGTCATAGTTTTTTTTTTGTGTGGCCGTAGCCCTTTTTTGGCGTAGTGTCAATAAAACAATTAATAATATAACATTGTTTGTAATAACCAATCTCCAACCCAATTCCCCAAATTCCTAAATCATCGATCAAACTGAACACCCCCTAAATGTTTATAAATATGAAAAATATAACTGTCATTACCAATATCAAACGGAATCTCATGTCACGGCTCAATCTTAGTTACTCGAGTTCTTTGTATTCAAAGGTCATCTCTCTCCTTAAAGTCATAGATAACCAAAAGTTTTTAAGGGGGTTAAATAGATCATCCTCGTGAAGAATATCTAATCGATCATAGCCTTAGTCAGCTGAGAGATGAACATGATGACGATGATGATGTTGAAGGTTGATGGCAGCCGCGACGGTGGTGGTGGCCGACTGAGGCGCCGGCCGGCGCCGGTGACCTTACAGCAGTAGTTGTGGTCCAGTTTTGAGGGAGGAGAGTTTTTTTGTGAAGATGAGAGAGGAGGGTTTTTTGTGAAGATGTTTGAAGAAAGGGTGTCATAGCTTTTTTTAAGCTGAAAAAAGCCATTTTCAGATCTGTTTAAAAAAAACAATCAGTCTTTAAGGGCAACGTCTGCGCGCCTGCAGACATCAGCTCTTTTGAAGATGTTTGAAGAAAAACCAAACACCCCCTTATACATTCCGAAATTTATCCTACACACCTCATAATTCATCGTACACACCTCGTAATTTATCCAAGACTCTAATTAGTTTTTTTTTTGAAAAAATATATTTTGAAAATAAGTTACAAATATAATATAGTTAGTTATTAAAAATAAATACTACAAATTAATGATCTATGTAAAACATCCTACATGTTGTTTTCCCGCTTAAATAATGACCTGGTAAACGAGACACACAGATTCGAGGATTCGCTCCATATTGATACCGTTCAACCACTGGCCAGGGCCGGTGTTTTCCAAGGGCACATTTAAAAGAAATCTGATATATATATATATATATATATATATATATTAAAATAGATACCCATATAAACCACCAAGTTATTGATAGGCTCATTTACAAAACTCTCTTGAACTTTATAAGTTAGCCTATTAGGTTTAGTCCAATACACATTTGATTTAAGAAAAATAATAATAAAACAATATCCGTTTTTTTAGGCGGCAATTGGCAAACACCTGGAGATTGAAATGACGCACACGCTCGTAAATCCTTAAACGAAAAAAGCCAACAACCCACCACGCAAACACCTAGTTTGCCGGCAGTTCTTTGGCTTCTCTAGACGCAAAAACGCAAAGCCAGGGGCGACAATGTTTTGTCGACCACAGAATTCGTAATCCACCTACGTCCCACTGTCATCTTTTTGCTCTCCACGCAACTCCGACTCGGCGACTCACAACTCGCAAAGCTTCGCGACTGTGACCAGGTATGACTAGTTAGGTGTTATTATGAATGCCGATTATTTGCATGTTATTTGGCATTAATTGTTGATTAGTTAGGTGTTATTTTGCGTTAAGACCAAAGGGACACATATTTTTTAGCTCTGATAGGGCACCTGAATTCTCAGGGTTGGCCCTGTTAAGAGGATACGTGTTCTTAGTTGTTTTGCTTTATTAATATTTTAATAGATAGATTATTAAATATGGGTAAAGATTAAATAGGAAGATTGATCTTGCTAGGAAGGATATGAAGTAATCTTAGCCATCCAGTGTGATTTTTTAATTTAGGCGTGCAAGGGTATTTTGGTCCATAAACAATTTCATATTCTCTGTCATCTGTGATGCACAGAAAAAAACCCAATTTCACATCCCCATAAAAGAAAACCCTAGAATTTAAATAAATCTTCACTAGCTTCACCCAATTAACAATTCAAAACACAAATCAAACATCACGATCACCGTCCTAATTAACCTCATGATCGTCGCTAAACGCATCGTTTCTTCCTCAAACCATCCTAATTGAGCTTGAACACATTCTCTAACCTCCGGTTTCTTTTCAGTCTCTTTTTTTTCACTTTGAACGCGTTCGAAACTGGTCAGATCCGCGCAATTAACGTTAAATTAAGTCGATAACTTTGCGTTGGAATTTTCATGCAGTGGCTTTTCTCCACCTAATCTTCATGTGTTACATGATGCTAATAAAAGAAGTTGAAGAGGAGAACAGTGGTACCAAATTTATAAAAGGGCAAACTAGTTTTGGAGATATTCCAATGGCAGGCTTCATCGCGTTATATGGGCTTCAGACTTTAGTAGTGCTCCATTATGTTATGGGCTTGAAACCTCAATTATTTGTAAGTTATGACTTAGTTGTTGCACATGTAATTTTTAATATAAGATTAAAGTTTGGATAGTTGATAATCAAGGTGTCTGTGAGATTGTGATTTATGGTTCTTTATTGGATTTTATTCTTTTGTGTTTTGGTCTATCGCGTAATTGAATTGTATTTTACAAAACACAACAATAAAACACATTTTATTGTGTTTTAGAAACTAAAAAGTGTACTTTTAGTCTATTGTGTTTAAAAAAACACATTTTTTTGCGTTTTTTGTCTATTATGTTTTAGAAAAACACATTTTTTTCTTGTATTTTAGCCCATTGCTTTTTAGAAAAACACAATATTTTTGTGTTTTTATCCCATTGCGTTTTAGAAAAACCCCATTTTTTGTGTTTTAAGCCCATTGCGTTTTAGCAAAAACATATTTTTTGTGTTTTTAGTCTATTGCGCACGTTATAGAAACAACACAATTCGTTGTGTTTTTAGTCTATTCCGTTTTAGAAACAACACATTTCTTTTGTGTTTTTTTGTTCATTGCGTTTTTGAAACAAGACATTTCTTTGTGTTTTTTTTGTCAATTACGTTTTTGAAACAAGACATTTCTTTGTGTTTTTTTTGTCAATTACATTTTAGAAAAAGTCATTTTTTGTGTTTTTTGTCTATTGCGTTTTACGCATCCGGGTTATCGATTTTTTTTTCAAAAGTATAGCAATAG
This sequence comes from Helianthus tuberosus, assembly GCA_030545235.1. NCBI lineage: Eukaryota > Viridiplantae > Streptophyta > Magnoliopsida > Asterales > Asteraceae > Helianthus > Helianthus tuberosus. The sequence goes on from CM060447.1 coordinate 67,305,861, forward strand.
TGTGCTCGTTTTAAAGATAAAAATACGCTAGTTTTTATGGTGCAATTTTTGTAAAAAAAAAATAATATAGTATCAAAAAGTTATTAACGTCATAAAAACGGGGGAGGGGGATTGAAGTAGAGAAAAACTATTGACTTGGATGAACCAGAATATCCTTAAACAATCCTACGCGCCTCCTTTTTTTTGTTTAATTCTAACCCATTTAATCTTTAGCCCCTTGATTATTAAATGGATGCTCAAGATTACTTCCTAAACTTCTTACACTATTACATCTTCCTATTATATCCTGACCCTATTAGATATTATATTAAGAGTGTGTAATCGAATTCATGTTATAGCAAGTTACAGGGTTTGTTTTCTTAGTTTGTGGTAGACCACGTTGAGTTTGTAGCTTCAACTGATTGTTTTATTTGAGTAGTTCCATAAGAAGTTTAATGTTGATTTTGATCATGAAAACCGGGGGGGGGGGGGTCGAAAACGTATATACCCAAAAATTTCTATAGAACCAAGGGGGTCGAAAACGTATATACCCAAATATTTCTATAGGAAAACTACATGTATAACACTACTGAGCGAAAAGTTCGAGGGGTCGGGCGCCCCTCCCGGCCCCTCTTAAGCTACGCCCTTGGTTGATATAGTTATATTTTGTCTTTATTTACTGTTGGGGAATTTCAGTTTGCCGGATGATCAGAGAGGCGTGATGTTACTCTCAGATCAAATTATTTTGATGGTTCACCTGGATAATTCAATCGGATACAACTCTGATTTTGAGAAATGGAGTAGTGTATGTGTTTGTGTGAATTGTCTGAACCAGAGAATTGTGACCAGAAAAACTGTCTATGAAAAATGGGAGTTTTTTGGGTGTAACTGCCTAGTGGCAGCTCGACCCCAGCCAGGGGCTCTGCCCCTTGGACCCCGTCAGGGGATGCCGCCCCTTGGACCCTGCTCCCAGGGGCGCTGCCCCCGGACCCCCGCCAAGGGGGCGCTGCCCCCTTGGAACCTCCGTAGAGTACGGGCTCCACCCGTACACTTCAAATTATAATAACTCAAACAAGCATGCACTCCCGCACCTCCTAACTTGCTTGATGTGTATTATTGGCTCAACCTATTCACACACCCTATCTGCCTATTTAGACACCCTTTGCCTCGTATATGCCTATACGAGGCGTATAGGGTTACATCAAAGTCAGTGTCTGACTCATGTTACTTCTGGTTTGACTGCTTAAATATGCCTCGTATAGGCCTATACTGGGCGTATAGGGCCCCTCGTATAGGTCTCATATATGACCCTTTGCCCCTTATATGCCTCGTATAGGCCTATACTGGGCGTATATAAAGGGTTTTTTTTAACAAACATTTTATACAATATTAATCGTTTTAGCAAACTTTTATACAAAAACAAGTTTTTTATTTTAAATAATTAATATTAGGACCCCTCGTTGGTGTTTTTTTGAGTTGAAAAATGGATGTTTTGGTAGGGTAATTTGATTGTTTTTGGAGGGTGATGTTTTTTTTGAGTAAAAAAATGGGTGTTTTGGTGGGGTAATTTGAGTTGTTTTTTAAGAAAAGTTTTATTTTTTTATAATAATATTTTACCGTTTTCAAGATCGGCCTTTAAAAATATTCGATCGTAGAAATATTAAATTGTTTTTAACATATAGTGTAGTATAGGTCTCGTATAGGTCTTGTATAGGCCTATCGACGTATACGACGTATACGGGCGTTGTATCATATCCTATAGTATCGTATCGTATTGTATTGTATCGTATAGTGTAGTATAAGTCTCGTATAGACCTATATGGGACCTATACGAGACTTATACTATACACTATACGATACAATACGATACGATACCATACCATACGATACAATACGATACTATCGTATCATATAGTGTAGTATAGGTCCCTTATAGGTCTTGTATAGGCCTATCGACGTATACGAGTGTTGTATCTTATCATATAGTTTCGTATCGTATTGTATAGTATCGTATCGTATAGTGTAGTATAAGTCTCGTATAGGCATTGTATGGGCCTATGGATGTAGTATCGTATCCTATAGTATCATGTTGTATCGCATCGTATCGTATAGTGTAGTATAAGTCTCGTATAGGTCTTGTATAGGCCTATCGTGTTGTATCGAATCGTATAAGTCTGGTATAGGCATCGTATAATTAATATTAGTGTTATTATAATTAATATGAGTTTTTTATAATTAATATTAGTGATATTGATATTAATATGAGTTTTTATAGTTAATATTAGTGTTATTGATATTTAAAAAGAGAAAACAAAAAATAAATAAAAATAGACGCTCGGTATAGGGCTATACTGGGCGTCTATGTGGACCAAAAGACCATTATACCCCTGAATTAGGCCTATACTGGGGGCAAAACAGGGCTATAATGGTCTTTTGGACACCAGTATACGCCCAGTATAGCCTTATACTGGGCGTCTATTTTTATTTTATTTTTTTGTTTTCTCTTTTTAAATATTTAAAAAGAGAAAACAAAAAAAATAAAAATAGACGCCCAGTATAGGGCTATACTGGGCCTATACGAGGGGTCCAAAAGACCATTATAACCCTGTTTTGCCCCCAGTATAGGCCTAACTCAGGGGTAAAATGGTAATTTGAATTATATACATACGCCTCATATAGGCCTATACTAGGCATATATGAGAGGCAAAAAAGACCAATTTACCCCAAGTATAGGCCTAAATCAGGGGTTAAATGGTCTTTTTTCGCCTAGACGCCCAGTATAGGCCTATACGAGGCATATACGAGGCAAATAAGACAAAATATGACATAATTAGAGATTCTCTTGGAAATTGAAAAAGGTAAGACGCCTCGTATAGGTCTATACGAGGCGTCTTGAAGGGTGTGGAAATAGGGAGTTGGGTGTGTGAATATGTAGACCCGTATTATTATTCGCTTTGATCACCAAGTCAATCCCCGATTACACTAAAATATCTAACATTTATCTGAACAGTTCTCATATAGTTCCCAGATAGATCTACAAATCAGTACTTTTGTGAACTTTTGGTGAATTTGCGGGGACCAACAATAGAGGAGTTTTATCTTTGTATACTTGCATGTGGACCAACAATAGAGGAGTTTTATCTTTGTACATGTACTTAAGTGCGAGTACAATTTTCCTATACTTGTAAGTGTAATTAGCATTGTTTGATTTTGTAATAAGGGTGTGTAGAAAAATGTGTAAACAAGTGATATATAGTTTTAGCTTTTTTTATTTGAACGGCCAAAGAAATAAAAGCTCAGCTATCTGGGGTAACTTAATGGCAAAATTCAGCCCATACGTCCAAGGCCGCAATGTCTACAACACTACAATGCGTTATTCGTACAACTGGCTATAGTTTTAACATCTACAACGCATTATTCATACAAGTGTCTACAACGCTATCACAATCACATAATACATTTCCTAATACAAATATCCATATCAGTAACAAAACCAGTTTGCTTTTGTTTTGAGACTGCATTCATTCTTACCATACCCATCCTTGGACGTCCTTGCATAGACAAACCCACCATTGTCATGTTCATCGTTAGATCATTTCCAATGGTCTTCGAGTTCGACGGATGGCTGCCATGATGAAGATCCGCACGAACTGCAAACAAAAACCCTCTCTTTCTCTAATATATGATCTCCCCCTATCACATTCTTCTTGCCAGATCGTCCATAGCCATGAATTAGAGATTGAAAATGCTTCAAAATTCTTGTCATTAGTACAAAGCCCACTCATGTATACAAAACACACCATCACGTGAGCATTTTCTCTCACGGTCACAGCCATCTCATTTGGGGAAGCATAAAGAATAATTCAATCTGTAGATTTGTTTTCATTCCGTGAGCTACTCTGCATGTGGACAAAGTTTTTCTTGCTAGAAATGAATTTAAAAAAGTACATTACTATTTTAATATTTAATTTAAAACACATGTGCATTCCACCATGCATTATTTTATTTTCCCCATGTATGTAATTTACAATCTAGACATTGTACGCCGCGTAGCCAGTATTTTATGAGTTTTTAAAGATCTTATCTGTTGACCAACGTTTTGAAACACAGAACTTATTAATAATGGAAGTTTCTTGGAGGATGACAGGAAGCTGCTTGATCATATCTATTACAACGATATTTATAGCAGTAGATCAGTTACTGATGATACTCCACCAGTTCAAGATACTACTTATTTCAATATAGTTTACACTTAGAAGTGATGAGGACTCCAAGTGGTCAGATGAGCACAGGTTTAAAAAAAGGTTCATGGAGCCTTGAAGAAGACCAGAAGTTGGTTTCTTATATTAATAGATATGGCATCTGGAACTGGTCTCATATGCCTAGATTTGCTGGTAAGTAAATCCACATATAGGGTTTTCGGATCTACGATCGTGTGATATTGAAATAACATGATTTCTTATTGTTATTTTTTTTTTGTGTGTGTGTTTAGGCTTGTCGAGAAGTGGGAAGAGTTGTAGACTTCGGTGGATGAATTATCTTAAGCCTAACGTAAAGAGAGGGAACTTCTCCAAGGAAGAAGAAGAAATCATACTGCATTCTCATTCACTTCTCGGCAATAGGTATGCATATATAGATATTAATCAATTTTTTATTTGAAAATCCATCACAAACCAACTTTTCTCTGGTATAAATGATCGGGTCTATATATGATTGAAGTAGTCAAGTAAGTTCTTGATTTTTATTTGTGTTAATTCAAAATATAATGAGTTTGTTTATGTTTCAACAAGTCAGATAAACATTATAGAATAAAGACTAGAATTAAAAGACATGAATGGTTGGATTTCAACTCATACCTCTTGGTTCTTAGATAAAATGTAATGAGGATGTCTTAATCACCTGGCCGACAAGCCAATCTAATCCGCCAAATCTGTGTATATTAATTTAATTTCATGGAATTTATTAAGATATATACTTTTAGGAATGGGGTATGGTAGTATAGTAAGTTAAGTATAGTAAATAATCATTAATGCCCTCGTTTCTTTAATCTATTCACAGATGGTCTGCAATTGCAGCAAGACTTCCTGGTCGAACTGATAACGAAATCAAGAACTACTGGCATACTCATCTCAAGAAACGTGGGACATACAACCTAGTGCATCAAACAACCAACCCAAACGATTCGGATATATCATCTACGTTTGAATCCAATGAAATTAAGAATACACAATGTGAGCTGGTTAATCATGTAAAAGATATTATTGAGACCCAATCCTCGATGACTTTTGAAGATGATGCCTCTTCTTCATCTACTATTACCACTTCTTCCATAGAGCAAGAAGGTGACATTAAAGATAATCACTATGATATAGGATCCCCAGGAACTGTTGAAGATCTTCAATGGTTTTGGAACCAACTTTGCCCAATCGAGAACTTGGAGCGTGGAAACAATTATCAAGACCCGTTTTCTGATTCAGTTTTTCAAGATTCGTTCCATGATTCAATCAGTCTCTACTGCTTATACAACCATGAATTTGTTATTTAGATAATTTTTAGGAATGGCATCCGATATCTCACCTTAGGTGTTACGAGCCTGCTCAAGTTTTTCCTTTTGGAAGAGTGCATTGTACATAGGAAACAATCGTGTACAAATTTTTGAGGTCTGAGATGCTCAAGTTTTTCCTTTTCAGTAAATTACTATTTGAGTCCACTTTGATCATTTTAACTACTTGAATCTATGGATGACAATGAGTCGAGTTCGGGTTGAGTATTGATAATCTCAGTCTCATACCGGGTTGTAAAGTCATGTCCCATATCCAATCTAACACCCCTTGGGTATCGAGCATTCCCACATGCATCTAGTATACCAATTAATATATTAAAAAAAGACTCCTTGCGATTTCGAAATACATTCTTTTTACTATTATAATTATTATATGATTTTTATTTATATAACTATTACAAATTAAACAACAATAAATTACATACAGATATGTTTTATTATAAAGAAATAATTTCATTACAATTTTTAAATAATTTTATATGTATACATCAATTCACAGCATACAAAAATATAAATAATATTATCAAATACATAATCTAAAAGAAAAATTAATTTTCCACATAACGCGAGCCTACTAAAATGTAAAGCACTGATAGACAAATGGTTGAAGGAAACAAAAATATATAAAATATTTGGGTATATGTTTCGGGTATACGGGTATGTGGTTTCAGGAAACTAGAACGGGTATCACATAATCTCATACCTATCTCATATCTAAGAAAATTTTGAAAACTAATCTAATTTCAGTCTATACCCGTTGGGCTTTAGGTATACCCACCTAGATGATTTGGGTTTCGGGTATACTCGTGCCGGAATTTTTTGGTTCTAGACATACTCGTTGGTCTCAGGTTCGTTTTGCCATGCTTACTTGAATCCAATCCTTAAATTCTTAACCTATTGAGTCCCAGTGATTTCCAATTTTATAAATTTAAATACAATTGACTAACACATCTCAATAAGTCTGTTTGACTATTTGCACTTTCCAATGGGTACATCCTTTACCGCTAAAAAGGTGTTGAAATAATTTATTATATAACTAGTTTAAGTAGTTATACACAATGTTAATTACATTATTTATCAGTGTTTACATATAACTTTGAAATGAAATAAATGTTCCATTACTTGTGTAAAGATGAAATTACAATAAACTAAAAAAATAACAAAAAATCACTTGCCGTTAAAGATTTCACATCTCAATCAAATAATAATGCAAGAAATAGGAACGTAAGTCATTTGTAACTTTATTACATAAGTAATAGTAACGTAAGAAAACTTAAAACAAATGTCTAATGAAAGATACTAAATATAAAGAGTTCTTTGTTCTCTTAATTTTTACCATTCGTACCCTTTTTATGTCAAATCATTAATATTTCTATTTTCGCAATTAAAAACATAACAACCTATTAAATTGAATGTTTTATATTTTTTAAGCTTTTATTTTTTCATAAACTGTGAGATTAAAAAAAAAAAAAAAAAATACACCACATTTGGATGCTTTTCTTGAAACCTGCACATTACAAAATTCCAAATCACTTTATTTGATAAGTTTTAATACATTTTTTGAACACCCAAACAACTTCAATATATACACATAAGAACATAATTGCTATACACTAGGACCCGCTAAACATGATACAGTTTAATATGCAATACCTTTGTGATGCTACTCTAGCTTCAACATCATACCTTTGTGATGCACCAACCATTTAATTTTGAACTTTGGTCCCTTATACTTTTTATTTTTTTACAAATTTTCGTTTTGTGTTTCGTTCTAAATTTTGCAACTTAACACAACGCAACTTGCGTGTGTGGTTCGATATGTTTACGTTTCGTTCTAAACTTTGCGAGTTAACACGGCGCAAAGTGCATGTGTGGTTCAACACCTTTACATCTATTTTTTCTTGTTTGACAAGTTCATCGCACCAACACGCTTGTCCTAGATCGACTTAGTTATTATTTTCTAAGTTTTATGTTTCGATTTAATTTCCTTGCATTAACATGCCACAACTTCAGTGTTGATTGATGGTCACTGGTGGTGGTATGACATTGATGCTATACGGCATGGTTTTACGCTCCCATCGCAACACGGAGGTTAATACTGGTATTTTATAAATTTCCAAAGACACTGTTGCGAACACTTATTTTTATCGACGTTAATTGCCTCAACGCATGCGCATAACCCACTCCTTCATAGTTAAACGACAACAAATGAGATTTGAAGTAATACTTCAAGTTCTTGTCTTCTTGAATCTTGATGTCAAATCTGGCGAACTATTTTAGCGCACAATGGAAATTATATTGGGCCAGAATCAGTTACAACAACTGATGTTGCCTGTGGGCTTGAATTAAAACGTTAAACTGTTAATCATGCAAAACTCAAAAGCCATAAATAATTAAATTGGAGTAGACCCACAACAAAGAAGGCCATGAGGCTTCAGCCCACTGTTGGAACTAAAAAATAAATAATGTGATGGAGAATAACATAGATAATAGAACAACTAGTGACAATGGGTTTGTCATTTCGAATTGGGAATTAATGAAAAAGCATTGGGAAACAACAAATAAATTGATGGATGAAGAGACCATTCAGTGATTGATACTCTGTGAGACTCAAGGTTCACAAAAAAGGTTTCAAAAAGGCGATAGACCAGCTCCAACTTGTGACCTCTTTTATCAAAGACAAGCCCTCTTCCAACTGGAACCAAGTTACTATTAGTTTGTGTTAGACGTGTACATGTATATATTTGTGCTCAGTGTTCATATGCATATAACTAGGATCACTTCTTGTATTCAAAACTTTATCGATTTCATGCTTTACAAGATTAGATTTATATGATTGCAGTGTCATTTTAGTATGTAATAATTGATAAGAATCACTATGTGTAGTCTTAACTTCATTAGTCTCACATTGTGTAGTCTTTTATTCATCGCGTGCTTGTGTTTGAGGCCAGGAAATAAAAACCAACAAGGTGATTTTGATTTGTTATGTTGGTCGATCGTGGCGAAAGGGATAGCAGGCGAAATGGACATCAAAGGATATGATCGGCAAATGTGTTCTCCCTTTTTGACGTAGCCATTAATTATGAAAATAAAGCAGTGGCGGTTTCCTAGTTTGGAGGCTAACAAGTAACAACTCTCTTTAGTTTACCTTTTATTAATTCTTCATATGTGAATTTTAAGAGGTTGAGGGTTCCACTACTATGGTGCATTAAAGTGTAGATTTAGAAGTAAGATTAAAGGGTGTATGAGAAGGGGTTGGAAAAAGAACTAAACTGTAACACCCGTCTCATTTTTCTTTATATTTATATGCAAAAATGCGCATTTTTATAGATAGACATGCTACCATACAAAAACTTTGAAGAGTTAATGCTGAAACAAACTAAGTCGTCTAGTTACATCACCATAGTAGTTTTAAACATCTAAAAGTTTACATGTTTATTAAACAAACAACTAAACCGTCATTATTCGCAGAAGCTTCAAAATATCGTGTTTGGTTCAAAACTTATGCTTGATCGCCATCCGGAATGTCACCTACATCACTAATATCAAAACCAACAATAAGGTTAGTTTTGAGGAACAATTAATCAGTTTTAACAAGTCCGAATTGCAAGAATGAATAAAATAAATAAAATTTCCAACCCTGCAGTCTGTCGCGTGGCTCGACGGACTTAGTGTAGTCTCTCGCGGGCAACCAGAAGCTGTGGCGGGGCGCGAAAGAATCAAGGGAATTTGTCGCGGGGCGCCACAGACCCTTTTTTCATAGAATGTGTCCAGCTTTTTGAGCTGCAAACGCCCAGCTCCAATTTTTATCAAATTCTAACTTTAAACCACCATAACTTTTGTTCTATAAGTTCGTTTTCCGCGATTCTTTTTCCTACGCGTTCGTAATAAAAATACGCATCCGTTTATCATATTTATTTGCATCAAAAATTTGGATTATAAGCTGATAGCCTATAAATCCTCTTTTATTTATTCGACCCATTTTGTTACATGTCATATTTTACATCATTCTTTCTTATTGGTTTCTACACTTAATTACCCAATTCCCCGTGCTTGTGCGCTTCGGCGTATCATTACCATTCCATGGCTTTACGCTTTCAATTACACAATCATCGAGTAACATTTAAGTCACTTCTATACTACCTTTTTATTATTCGACCCGTTTGGTTGTCTAATGGAATCCACCATTTCAAATGACAAACCAATCATACTTTAACCAATCTATACACAATCACCGAGTGACATTCAAGTCACTTCTATACTACCGTTTTAATCCTTGTTGGACTCGTTTGGTTGTCTAATGGAATCCACCATTTCAAATGACAAACCAAACATACATTAACCGATCTTTTGAACCGTTTTGATTAACTAGTGAACTTCGTCACTTCTACAATATACTACATTCTCTCATATCGCTAATTCAAGATATTATCTACATTAAAATCAAAGTATAATGTAACGAAACCAAAGTTACGTACCTAGAGCTTTCCCTTGAGCCGAGTATCACTTCCGGATTGCTCTCCCAACTTGTCCTTCGAGTCGCCTATAGCAAACAACCCGATTAATTTAACAAATTGCCAATCTTATTAAGAACCATTTCATCTAATTCCTTTCTATTTTATTCTTCGCTACATAGCAATATATTCTCATTTAGGCAATTCATCAAACACCTTGTAAGCATGGATTTTGTGTAAATTCTTATATTTAACAAGAAACATCATTTTCCCACATACTCAACTTTTATTACATTGACATTCACAATATGATCAATATGTCATAATTTTTCAGCTCATCAATTCTCAGTTGCATCAATTTAATCATCATTAATCATGTTTCTTATGATTTTATTAAAACCCATATACACATTGTTATCGCATCCTAACACATTGTTCAAGTAATTTCATCATAGATTAATCAAGTATGATTATTCTAAGTGGTTAAAGTAACCCTATTTCACTTTGATTCTTACAATTTATGCAAGAATTGCTACATCAAGGATTGCACCAAACATCATAACACCACTAAATACAAAATTTCAACATACCTTATGATCCTCTTGATTTGGGGATCACAATTATGGTCTCATGCAAGAATTTAGACTCCCTATTAAGCTTCAATTTGGTTTTTTTGATGAAGATTAGGGTTTGGGGTTTTTTTTTTCCCTTCTCCTGGTCGCACCAGAGCACACACACATATGTGTGTTCTGTGTTTTTAAAATCCTTTTATTAATTCAACTTTGTAACTTATCTACTTTAGTCCCTCTTCTTTTGATTTGTATTTCTAATGGCATTTAGTTGCTAGTTATACATATAAATTAGCAAATACTTAACCAAGTTATGTATTATTAATCCCTATGGATTTTTATTAGTTACCAATCATGGTAAATATAAACACTAATCATTTCATATTTCTACGGGTGTTAAATATACATATGCACATATTTATATATTTAACATTTTTGGGGCGTTACAAGTCCACCCCCTTAAGGGAGTTTTATCCCCAAAACTTGAATACGTACCGAATAGTGAAGTGTAGAGTCGTCACATTTCTTCCTCGGATTCCCAAGTGGTGTCCGATCCCTTTCGATGCTCCCATTTAACCTTCACTTGATTTATATCTTTGTTTCTCAACCCTTTGATCTTTCGGTCAAGGATTTCGATTGGTTTGACTATGTAGCTAAGTTTGCCATTGACTTCAATATCGTCAATCGGGACATGTGTTGTTTCATCCGCTAGGCATTTGAAAAGGTGCGAGACATGAAATGTGCTATGTATACCTTTCAATTCGTCAGGTAGTTCCAAACGGTACGCTACCTTTCCCACTCGATCGATAATTTTGAAAGGTCCAATAAACAGCAGGCTCAACTTCCCTCTTTTTCTGAATCGAATAACCCCCTTCCACGGGGATACCTTGAGCATAACTCTGTCACCGTTTTGAAATTCGATAGGTTTTCGCCTTTTATCCACGTAGGATTTTTGTCGGTCTTGTGCTGCTTTCAAGTGGGCTCGTGCTATTTCAATATTTTCGTTCGTAGCCCTAATCACATCTTTATGGGCGAGTTCTCTCGGACCCACTTCACCCCAACAAACCGGGGTTCGACACTTTCTGCCATAAAGGATTCCGTACGGTGCCATGCCGATACTTGAATGATAACTATTGTTATAAGAGAATTCTACTAATGGGAGGTAGGCATCCCAGCTACCACCAAAGTCAATAATACACGCCCGAAGCATGTCTTCTAACGTTTGAATTGTTCGTTCGCTTTGCCCATCAGTTTGAGGGTGGTATGCCGTACTAATTAGCAATTTCGTGCCCATCTGCTCTTGGAAATCGCGCCAAAAATTTGAAGTGAACCGGGTATCTCTATCAGACACGATTGATACCGGTACTCCATGGCGTGCTACAATTTCATTCATGTACACCTCTGACATCTTTTTAGAAGTGTAGGTCTCGCGGATTGGAATAAAGTGAGCACTTTTGGTCAATATATCTACGACTACCCAAATGGCATCAAAACCCCGGGCCGTTCTCGGCAGTTTGCTCAACAGGTCCATAATATTTTCCCATTTCCAAACGGGTATGTCTAATGATTGGAGCTTGCCATAGGGTTGTTGGTGTTCCGCTTTAACTTGTAAACAAGTTAAGCATTTCTCAACATATTTTGCCACGTCTCTTTTCATGCCAGACCACCAATAATTTTGTTTCAAATCTCTATACATCTTGGTCGCCCCCTTGGTGAATCGAGTAATGTGATTTGTGAGCTTCGTTAAGTAATAAGTCCTTAACACCGCATGTGTTCGGAACCCATATTCAACCAAATCGGGATTTCAATCCGTTGTCACCATCAATCATATTTTTCACTTCACCTTTTACCCGTTCTTTTCTCCAATTTACCTCCTTCATTGCCTCGATTTGCGCTTCTCGAATCTTTTCAAGTAGGCTCGAAGTTATTACGAGTTGCATTGATTACATTCGTATAGGTGTGAATTCCTCCTTTCGGCTTAATGCGTCTGCTATTACATTGGCCTTTCCCGGATGATAATGGATTTCACAATCATAATCCTTTATCGTCTCAAGCCACCGTCTTTGCCTCATATTTAACTCATTCTGATCGAAGAAGTATTTCAAACTTTTATGATCTATAAAAATAGTGCACTTCACTCCGTATAAATAATGCCTCCAAATTTTCAAGGCAAAAACCACTGTTGCCAACTCGAGGTCATGTGTAGGATATCCTTTTTCATGAATCTTCAGTTGTCTCGAAGCATAGGCAATCACTTTACCCCTTTGCATGAGTACACACCCAAGACCTTGGTGTGATGCATCAGAGTATACTACCATGTCATCGGTGCCCTCCGGAAGGGTCAACACCGAAGCACTAGTTAACTTTTCTTTGAGCATTTAGAATGCCCTTTCTTGTTCATTGGCCCAGACAAACTTCTCGTCTTTACGGGTCAATTTAGTTAACGGTGACGCTATCTTAGAAAAGTCTTGAATGAATCGCCTGTAATACCCCGCAAGCCCCAAAAAGCTTCGAATTTCCAAGGGGTTGTTAGGAGGATTCCATTTTGTCACCGCTTCAATCTTAGCCGGATCCACATGTATTCCATCGGCGCTCACACCATGCCCGAGGAACTGTACTTCACGAAGCCAAAAGGAGCACTTCGAGAATTTTGCGTAAAGTTTTTCTCGTCTAAGAATTTCCAACACTTTTTGCAAGTTTTGAGCATGTTTCGTCTCATGCTTTGAGTAGACGAGAATATAATATCGTCTATGAACACTATTACTGATTTATCCAACATTGGCTTGCAAACCCGATTCATGAGATCCATGAATGCCGCAGGTGCATTGGTTAGCCCGAAGGACATTACAAAGAATTCGTAGTGTCCATATCACGTGCGTTTCATTTGGATGGTGGTTTGGGTAGGTAGTGGTGACAGTGGTTTAAGGTGGTGGTGGTAATTGGCCCACAAGGTTTCACATGTTTTTGTCTTTTAGCTTAGGGTTAATATGGTCATTTCACACCAAGTTAACTGAGAAAATCAACACCAATTCAAGTCAAGGTCCATCATAGATATGCAATTCCTACTTTTGGTACAATTTTGTAATTTTAAAAAGTTGAGGATCATACTTGAAACATGGGCAATGCCTAGGGACCATCTGGGTACCAAACTCATTTATTTAACTACTTATTAATTAATAATTAAATTATTTCAAGGGTAAAATTCCAAAATCCTCCTTGATTTTTGGTCATATTTATTTGTTCCATCTAAAATGACTTTTTGTGCATTTGAGTTATTCAGGTTTGTGTTTCTCATTTTCATCAAATTAGTTATGTTTAAATTTAACGTTAACTCACGTGCAACTTAGACATTTTATCATTTTTTTTTCAATTTTGATTTTTGATACTTCCACCTATTGCTTTCACTTTTTCCCATGCACCATCTGTTGTGCTCAAAACCCTCACCCAATCCTCTCAAATGCTCAAGTTCTCCACCGGTTAACACTTATAACCCCCAATTCCCAAAAAAAATAAATAAAAAGAAATCACATCATTGCTTGAATCTATTATATTCCTTTTTATTTGAATTCGTGGCTTGAGTCTGATTTGAACTTTCAGCTCGAATCAAGGAAACAAAATCACACTGTGTATTGAAGTCGTATAACGAAATCCGATTAGAAACAGCATAGTCATCATTGACGGGAGTAATAAACCAGACACCATCAACCACCATTGGTCTCTATCCCGCAAACAATCCCCCTCTCTCTTTGTGTATGTGTGTCACATTTTCTCTCTTTACTTTACAGGTATTTCTCTCTATAGATTTGTATCTCTCTATAATCTGGGATTTGTAGGAAATAGGAAGTGTGTATGTTAGGTCGTGGTGGTGATGGTGGTGGGGTAGGTTTTGTGGTAGTGGTGGTGAGGTGGTCGTGTGGTGATGGTGAGGTGGTCGTGTGGTGATGGTGATGGGGTGTGGTGGTGGGGAGGTGGTTGTGTGTTGGTGGTGGAGGTGATGGGGGTGTGGTGGTTGAGTAGGTGGTGGTGGTGCCAAGTTGGTGGTGAGGAGGTAGGGTGGTGATGGTTAGGGATGTCAATCGAACCTGAAATCGATGGGTAAACCCGAAACAAGAGACATTTGGGAAAGGTTTGGGGTCAGTTAATCGAGTATGGGATGGGTTTGGGACTAGGTTTTAGTTTTTTTTCGCGGGTTTGTAAGGGGTTTGGGATTTGGTGATGTACCCGTTTACCGGACAAGATTACCTGCTAAATTGTACCCCCGTCTACCCGATTGTATATCCGATATAATTTCTTTTATATTTTAAATATGTGTATATATGATACATCCATTTTTAATACGTATAGGTATTTTATTTCGTATACATTATAGTTATTTAATATATTTTATAAGGGTTATTGGATTTTATCACCTTCAACTATCGACCTTTGGCCGTTGTCACCCCTAACTAACACTTTGACACCCGACACCCCCAACTTGACTTTTTGTTTGCACTGGCACCACTCAGTTAAATCTGCTATAACTTGGTTAGTCTTTTGTCCGACGTGGCACCATTTCGTTGATGTGTACATGATTACGTGGCTGATGATGTGTTATATCTCACTTCCCTTCTCTCTTTTATAACACAGACACCCCAAAAAACCCTAATCTCCTCCATTCTTCCATTCATCCCTAAAATCATTCACTGAAGAAGATGCAGATTAGGTAGTTATTCAAGAAGAGTCATCCGAATCGTTGTTTTCTTTGTCGGTTAATCCAAGGAGGCAATCAATTAATCCACCCGTTGACGTCGATGATAAAGAGGTCAACAGTCCCATAAAAACTAGTTCTTCACCCAAAATGATTGCGAAAACAATCAAGTCTTGCCTTAATGAGGATGCTGATTCTTTGTTGAACCCAATTGAGAATCTTGCTCAATGGAAAACAATAAAGTCAATTCCACCAACACCCGTTTTTTTATCTCCATCAAGAAAAAGAAAATTTGTATTTAGAACAAGAAGATATCGCTATCCCGATAAGTGAAGAACCTATCTTTAAAGGTTCAGATATGAAGGGGAAAGTGAAAAGCAACAACACTTCTGTAACAACAAGTCTTTCTAGCTGGTTGGTTGACCCTGAGAAGTCAAAGTCAATAATAGTAAGCAACCAGGAAGAAAGTCAATATTCTACTGGGAATTCATATGCATACTCTGATGAGGCAACAACCTTCCTGATCCACCAGCCATCGCGATCATAGGCATGAACGACCTCCGATAAATGAAAGGCAGCGGCCATGGCTGGTCTCATCCTCACCTCCGGGTAGAAACATTAAATGATTCCACCGGAGTGAGAAGATCGGTGCTCTCTGCGATCAAGATTGGAGGCTAGTGCGGTGAACCGGAACCCAGGTGCTAGCAACGTCGCGGCGACGACATCTGATCTGTAACATGAATCGATGTTGTGGGTGTTGTTATGTGGTGTTTGGGAATTTGATGATGAACCGTTGAAGATGAAGAGCCGATGCAGTAGATGATGATTTGATTTTGTAAATTGATAAGGGTGGTTCGATTTGGGGATAATTTATTGGTTCTGTATAATGTTATATATAATTAGCCACCTCATCATAACACCTAATCAAAGATAGGCCACGTAATGATGTACAGGTAAGCAAGTTGGTGCCACGTAGGATTAAAAATTAACAGAGTTAGTGATTTGTTAACAGAGTGGTGCCAGTGCAAACAAAAAGTCAAGATGGGGGTGCCGGGTGTCAAAAGTGTTAGTTGGAGGTGGCAACGGCCAAAGGTCGATAGTTGAGAGTGATAAAATCCAATAACCTATTTTATAATGATAATACTAAATGTAACTAATTAATAGTTACCCGATGGGTTTTAGGTCGGCTATACCCAACGGGTAATCATTTTGAATTAACGGGTTTACCCAAAACCTGTGGGCATACCTGATACCCGATGGGTATTTAGCCGCTAGAAACGGGTTTTGGGACGGGTTTAGGACAAGCTTATCTAACCGGGTTTGGGGTTGGGATTACGTAAACCCATCCCAACCTCGACCCATTGCCATCACTGATGCTTTGGTGATTGTGTGTGTATTAGCAACTGATAACAAAACATAATATGAACCCCTAGCTCCTTCTCCTCCACCCCTCTCCTACTGCCTCCGCCTACCCTCCCCACCGTCGACCCTTCACCGCCGACCTCCCCTCCTCACTGTCGGCCATTCACCACTGGCCTCCCTTCTCATCCTTATCCGCCGCTAACCCTCCCCTGTCGACCTTCTCCACAGCTGTCATCCCTCCTCCCACCGCTAACCCTCCCCTCATTGACCTCCTCCACAACCGCCGCCAACCCTTCACCGCCAGAAGTTAATTTTAGCAGCCTCTAGAAGTTAAAAAACAAAGAGTCTTTTTTCTTGCAGATTGCAGATATTTGGTCTAACTCTTCTACTACGGATGTCTGCAGATGTGATTTGCAGACTGCATACATTTTACCTCTTAAAAAACAAACAACATCTAAGTGAGTGGGTAACCTGAGTTGACAAAACCATTTAAAATTTATATGAATTATTGTTCGGCCATATTTATATACTATTAATTTGTAACATGTGTATGCATCTTTGGTTGTAAATTATGCTTAAATGTTTGTACCTTAGACAAATAGTATGCATCTTTGGTTGTAAATTATGCTTAAATGTTTGTACCTTAATCAAATAATATGCATCTTTGGTTGTAAATTATGCTTAAATGTTTGTACCTTAGTTAAATAATTTGTATGCATGTCTGGTTGTAAATTGTGCTTAAGTGGTTGTACCTTAATCAAATAATAGTTTCATTACCTTACCAAATTCAGTTTGTTTGGTATGCATGTATGGTTGTAAATTGTGCTTAAGTGGTTGTGCCCTAATCAAATAATGGTTTCATTATCTTACCATGTTCAATCAGTTTGATCCATTCAAATTTGTGTTGTACTATTTGTAAATTATTATTATTTATAACAATCTAATTAATTTAGCCAAAATCTTATATAAATATAATTTGCAACATATTGATGCAATGGTTGTTGTAATATATGCATTATGGTTTGTATAGTGGTAATGATATATAATATATATAGATTAAGATGATCCTGTCAAACGGAAAAAAATAGACACGTGTTCATCGTAACGCGCGAGTCCTAGATCAACTTAGTTATTTTATTCTATGTTTTACGTTTTGGATTAATTTCTTCGCATTAACACGCCCTAACTTCAGTGTTGATGGTCGCTGGCAGTAGTGTGACATTAGTGCTCACCCCCGCCGCAATACGAGGGTGCTTAATACTTTAAATCAATTTTAATTAATTAAATTTTACATTGACTAGACCAAATAAATAAACCAAGCTTATTTAAATAACAACCTTTTTAAGTTCTCCATTTTATCTATTAGATTTTCATTTCCCTTAAAAAAAAAACTCTTGATTAGAGGTGTCAATCGTGTCGGGTTGATGGGTTGGCAGATTGACGGGTTGCGGGTTGGTGAGTTTAAATGTTAAACCCGACCCATATTATTATTTGGGTCAAATATTTCAACCTTAACCAGACCCATATAAATTTGGGTTAACCCGAATCGGACCCGTTTAACCCATAATTTAAATGAGACATACAAGTTGACGATTTATGAGCGAGTTGTTGGGTTTTAACCGGGTTATCGATAACATGTTTAATAATGAGTATGAATGTGACAAATGAATAGTATAATGTGTCACAACTAACATTATTATAACTAATCATGTAAAATACAAATAAAAAAACAAAAATATAAAAGAACTTTTTCTAAATAGTTAAACGGGTTAATGGGTTAACCCGAACCCGACCCGTTTTTAATGCGGGTCAACCCGAACCAAACCCATTTTTTAAACGGGTCGTGTTAGTCGACCCAAACCTGTTTTTTTAGTGTCAGGTTCAGATGGGGTTGACGGGTCGTATCAAGAATTGTCACCAGGGGCGGTTCTTAGTGGAGAGGTGGCAGGGCCACGGCCCTGGCAAGTTTTTCGGCCGTAGTGCTAATTTTCCGCATTTCGATCGAAATTTTGTATATATACTATGTTCGGCCCTGGCAAGTTTTTCGGCCGTAGTGCTAATTTTAGTGCCCGTGTCTTTCGGCCCTGGCAGGTTCAACGGGCAAGATTCGCCACCGATTGTCACCCCTTACTATTGATGACAAACATGTGATACACACTATGGTCATTATATAAATGTAATCTCATCCTTTCTACTTCTGAGTTTTTACTTTGCGTTCAGTAGAATAATACTTTCATTTTGTTGAACTTCTATACTAACGACAAACATGTGATACACACATACTATGGTCATTTTAAGCATGTAGTTTTGGTTGTTTATGACTATTTTTACATCATAGGACAGTGACTTTTAGAGATAGCTCTCAAGATTCCATGTAAGGTTATGGATGTCTAACTAGTCGCAAAGTGACCTTTAGGAATGGTTCCCATGTGAAGAGGTATGGTCCCAATTTCATGCACACGTGGCAGGGACCACATCACTTTCTTCGTCCTACGTGCCTACATCAACAAACAAACCCAGAAGCTTCTGGAAGACGTAAAGATGGCGCCAAAGATGCTCCTCCAGACAGAAAGGACGACACGTGTCACCATTAGTCAGGCGCCATGTAGACCTGCGACAAATCTGGGGGGCAGACCGACAGTAGTTGTACAATTCCTCCAGAATGGACAAATGTTGGCGCGCCACGTGGACCATTACCCTGACCACAGCAGAGGATACCAAGAGGATATTCCCCTTGGTCGGACAGCTGGCGCCCAATAACAGCTGGCAATGTCGCTCCTCCCTCCTTCACCCTCCGGCTATAAATAGCAGGGAATGCCCAAGTGTAAGCCAAATGAGGCTTGGGCCTTGGGCCACCAAAACTATAGGGCCTCCATTATTTGATGAAAGCACAGTCCATTTATAAAAGATTTAGGGTGTGAGTTATCAACAAATTGATGGTTGGTAGTGTAGTTGTTTTGTGTATGTATGGATGTTGGTGAGACTCAGGTTCGAATCCTTTTTCACCATTTTTTTCTTGTTTTTAAATTTTAACAAAATCTTTCAAATAATTACACTTGGGCCCTTCAAGTTTAACTTTCAATTACATACATTTTTTTGGGAAAAAGGCCACAAGATTTTACTTTGCCTTAGGCCACCAAAATGGTTGAGCCGGCCCTGATAAATAGGACCCTTCATCATTCAGGTTATCCATTCTGTTCTCCTTGCATTTTACCTCTAACACACACTATTTACTCCTCGGAACATTACTTATTCTCACGCCGGAGCCCGGTTAAGAGGGAAACCCCCATATTCCCCTCTTAACAAGCTAACGGTTTGCTGTTTTGCAGGACCTCAGTCATAAGAAAGTAGGGAAGGAGATTGAACCCACGTAAGAGACGACCCAGCTAGTTAACCACCGGTGTTAACCAGTGTTTCATCATTGGCGCCCACCGCATTTTTTGTAAACCATTTTCATCTCCTTTTTCTTCAAAAAGCTCTCTAAATGACTGAACCAAACCCTTCCCCTGATGTGGACGGAGAAATCTCTTCCTTTGAACTGATTTCGGACACCGCTCACGTCCAAAGGTTCCAAGGGAATGAGACTATCCGTGAAGGGCATGTAAACAATGAGATACCCGATATCTTTGGGAGCACTTCCAGAGTTATCAATCAAAGAACAAACGGAGCCACTTTTCAACCTCCACTCGGGGTAGTTAACCAAGTACCTCCGGAAGTTTCAACACCAAACCATGGGGCTGGTCCTTCAGCACCATCGGGTCAAATGCAGTTGAACTTCTCAGCACTCTTAGGGCTACCTGAAGGAGAAACTCTGGCCTCCTGGTACGCCAAACAGACAACATCTCTGAACCTCGTCTATGCGCAGTTAAGCGCGCAGCAAGCTTTGCTCCAAGCACAAGCAAATCAGTCCGCCATTGTTACTCCAACACAAAGGCCCCCTAACACGCATATTCCTCAACAGATGCATGCGCGGAACCAACAACATGAAAAAACACCCAACATCAGAAGGCAAAGTGTGAACGACACACGTGACACGTATGGTGAAAACGAAAGCAATTATGTGCAACACACCCACCAGCAGAGGAAGGCAGTGCACAGTCGTTTAGGCCCGGACAATATAAACGATGAATGGGATAGCTACAATGAAGAGGATGACACGACGTACAAGGGAGAAAGTACGGTATTTAGCAGATTACCACCAGAACATGAGGCGTATAAACCCCACAAGCGCGCAGGGTATAACCCAAATGCAGAACATGATTACTCGCTGAGCTATCGCCCAGAAGGCATAGCTGAAAAGTCTAAGTTATCAGAGAGATCGCAACAGCCGATATCGATAAGACAAAACTGTCACACAATGTGGGCAAATACAATGGCTTAACAAATCCTGACGACCACCTCCAAGTCTTCAACGACGCAGGGTTAATAGGTGGTTGGACATTGCCAACTTGGTGTCATCTTTTCGCATAAAACTTTGTCGGCGCGGCGCGCGTCTGGTTTGACAGTCTGCCAGTAGGAAGAATTAAATCCTGGATCGATTTTCGAGACAAGTTCCTTGCACACTTCTCCCAACAACGCAGTCACACTAGAGATCCAGCTGATTGCTTAAATATATGGAGGAAATATCATGAAAGCATAGAGGATTTCATCACCGGATATAACAAAGAATGTCTAGAAATCAGAGATGTAGGTGAGAAGATGAACACTTCATGAGGGCAGTAAAGTGTGACCTGATCAAGCGGTTGAAAGGAAGAGATGGAGGCCCCAAAGATTGGGACACCTTCATCGAAGCAGCAAAGACAATTGTTCGCACTGATAAACAATTGACCGGCGATGACAGCCGTCAATATAATTACAGCCAACAGGATCGACGCAACAAGAAAGGCAAAGGCCAGTCATGGAAGACATCTGGCTACAAAGAAAGAAGCCCGATAAGAGAAGATGCGCGTGCTACGATCAATCAGATTAGTCATCACAAAGAGGTTAAGAGAGAAAACAGGGAAAAGCAGTGGACACCCCTGACAAAGACCCCTTCTGAGGTCCTGTCAACGGAGAACCACCAGTTCAAATCTCCTTTTCAGATGCAAAACAAAATAGGCCAAGACCCAAATCTTTTCTGTGAGTTCCAAAAAGATACGGGTCACTTGACCGGCGACTGTTTTAGCCTAAAGCAGGAGATAGAAAGAGATTTGAAAGATGGAAAGCTCACCCATCTGGTAAAAGGGGGAAAGCGTGATAATCGCCAAATTCAAAGAAGGGAAGAAGGCCCAGACAACAAAAAGCTTCGAAAGTTAGAAACTCATATGATCCAAGGGGGTCCACGAAGATCGCGAAAGAACTATAACAAGGGCGCCCAAGATGATTCTTGGCGCGAAAGACAAGTTGTTTTCCCTGTGGTGTGAGGGGGCCCAAGAGAGCGAAGACCTATAGTCATTTCTGGCGTAGTCGGTCATTACCAGACTGACTACATTTTCATTGATCTAGGGAGCACCACAGATATCATCTATGAACAATGCTTCAATCAATTCGACCAGGAGGACAAAGCGCGCTTAGAACCAGTAGATTACCCACTAACTGGTTTCTGCAATAAAGTTGTTTTTCCTCTTGGCCAGATATCGTTCCCGGTGCTGCTCTCGGATGGAAGGAACTCAAGAACAGTAGAAGTCACATTCATAGTGTTGCCAGCAAACTCAAGACATGATATCCTTCTGGGAAGAGAGTCCCAAGGAGATTTTAGTATGATTTGTTAGGGGCCGCATTCAGCCGTTGGGTTCCCAACAGAGACGAGGATAGCAATAATTTACGCAAGCAAGGAGGTCCTCGCAACTGATGAAATCAGACCGGCAAAAGCGAGAAAACCCACACCGTGCGCAGAAGCCAAAAAATGGATACTAAACAACAAATATCTAGAACAAACTGTCACTTTGGGCCCGGCAATGTAAGATCTCACGCGCGCGGCGCTAAAAAGTTTCTATTTGAGAACATGGATGTGTTCGCCTGGACACCGGCCGATATGGTTGGCGTTCCATGGCACATAGCAGAGCACAAACTGAATGTTTCCGAAAGTGCTAAACCTGTGGTACACACGAAACGTCATCTGGGAGACATAAAGCACGATGCCATGCAAGAACAGATCACCGAATTGCTAAACGCTGGAATCATCAGAGAAGTTCGTTACCAAACCTGGGTAGCCAGTCCACTGATGGTCCCTAGAGGAAACGGTGGTTGGCGAATGTGTGTGGATTATAAAGATCTAAATAAAGCATGTCCGCGCGACTGTTATGCTTTACCAGAAATTGATGAGAAAATCGATTCATTAGCGTTGTTTAGGTGGAAATGCTTCCTTGATTGTTATAAAGGATACCACCAGGTGTAGATGGCCATCCAGGATGAAGATAAGACTGTATTCCACACACCAACAGGGTTGTATTGTTATACAAAAATGCCCTTTGGACTAAAGAATGCAGGTGTAACTTATCAGAGATTAATGAACGAAACATTCAGCGACGCAATCAGCAAATACATCGAGGTGTACATGGATGATTTGGTCATAATGAGCAAGGAAGAAAGTATGATGTTGGTGAACATCCAAAAAACGTTCGACACGTTGCCCGGAGTGAACATTAAACTGAACCCAACGAAATGTTCCTTCGGAATAGAAGAAGGGAAGTTCTTAGGCTTCATCGTCACGAAGGATAGGTTCAAGGTCAATCCGGAAAAAGTCCAAGCGATAGAACGGATGCCCTCACCAGCAACGATAAAGGAAATGCAGAAGCTGGCTGGACGATTAGCAGCCCTCAACCGTTTCCTCGCCAATCACGCAGCGAAATATTTTCCATTTATCAAAACACTCCGCAACTGTGTGAAGAAAAACCAGTTTCAATGGACGCCTGAAGCTGACGCGCATTCCGAGAAATGAAAGACTGCCTCATACGATTACCAACGCTGACTGCACCAATGAAGGGCGAACCGCTGGTCATGTACCTTTCAGCATCAGAAAAAGCAGTAGGAGCAGTTCTACTCGTGGATCGATAAGGCATACAAATGCCGGTGTACTACGTGTCCCGTACCTTGAACGACCCAAAAACAAGGTATGCCATAATGGAAAAACTGGTCCTCGCATTGATTCACGCGTCAAGACGATTGCGCAGATACTTTGCCAACCACGTCATTCATGTCTTAACGAATTACAACATCGGCAACATCCTCGCAAGACCTGAGATATCCGGAAGATTCGCAAAATGGGCCATAGAACTGGGAGGCCACAACGTGGTTTTTAGGCCAAGGCCAGCAATCAAGGGTCAGGTATTGGCAGATTTCCTGACAGAGGTGCCATATGACAAAGACAGAGAGTGCAAGGCAATGGAAAGAGCTGAAAGACAACATTCGGAAGAACCATGGCTACTATATACAGATGGCGTGTCTAACGAGGATGGCGCAGGGGCAGGACTTAGATTGGTAAGTCCAGAAAAACATGAGTTCACATATGCCATCCGGTTAGACTTCAAGAGCACAAATAATGAAGCCGAATATGAAGCTTTTCTTGCTGGTTTGAGGTTAGCAATAAAGATGGGAGTCAAACATGTCACACCCCCAAAATCCACACGCGGAGTATCACCGCATGGAGGCGTGACATGACCAGGATCAAGCCACCAATCATATTGAACAATGTAATGAGTAAATGTAATTCAACCAAACAATATGAAAAGGTGTTCAAAACAAAAGTATAGTATCAATGTTTAGCGGAAGCATAAATGTAAAACCCAACATAAGTAATAAGTTTGAAATGTCATAAACGTTTAACATGGCATCCACGATCCATGTCCCACAACGACTGTGCCTCCCCGTGCAAGCTCCATGAGTACCTAACGACCTGCAAGGCATGTAACAACGAGTCAACAACAAAGTTGAGCGAGTTCACAGTTGGTTGTTTAGTTATAGTATTCGTTCGTAAATCATTTGTTCGCTTGTACCAGGTATCGTATTAATTCGTATCGCGGTCTCCCAGACATGTGTGCGAAGGTTAGTTGGGGTTTCCCATGTATCCTAGACTAGTTGTATTTGTATTTGTATCGCGGTCTCCCAGATATGTTTGCGAAGATTAGTATTCGTATCGCTGTCTCACAGACATGTGTGCGAAGATTAGCATTTGTATCGCGGTCTCACAGACATGTGTGCGAAGATTAGTGCGGGCTTCTCGTGTTTTACTAGTCTAGCTGTATCTATAGGTGTCCTACACCTAACGAGGTCAGTGGTACGTATTTCAGTAGTGATGTAAGTACAAGTAATCATTCAATCCCATTCCCAACCCCGGGAATCCCATGCCTTGGTAAGAGTGTGAACTCACCTTGGTTTGCTCGGTATGCTAAAGAAATACACGCTCACAAATAATCAGTCACGACCTAAAGTAGGCACGTATATACAATCAGTTTCGTTCGTAATGACTCGCATGCAAATCAAACATCACATAGTGCTTGGCAGTTAACGTCATGTATCACGTAAACTCATGAAATTCATGCTTCACATAAGTGTCATTCACAGTTTATTCCAACACGGTTATTCATTAACATACTAAACTGAGTTAACAGGTTTAACAGAAATAACATACCTAACAGTATTAATAAACTAGCAGAGATAATAACTAACAGTGTTAGTTAACTAACTGAATTAGTAAACAAATAGAGTTAACCACTTAACAACTTAACAGAGGTTTACATGCTTAACAGAGTTACACATTTAACTCAACAAAGTATATAACTAACGGAGTTAACAAGTAGCAGGTTCAACATACTAGTTACAGATCATAAGCCGAAAACCCTATTTGGCAAAGACATTTATTGGCGAAATCACTAGGGTGACGAAATCCCAAAGTGATTTCGTCAGGCTTGGGTTTTGACGAAAACACTGGGTTTTTTTTGTCTGCTCTTTGATTTCGTCGGGTAGTGTTTTCATAGGTGGGGGTTTTCACCATTTACATCATCATCAACAACAGAAAACCCTAAGCATGCTAACAGTTATCTAATAAAGATTCAATCGGACCAACCATCTAATCATATAATCATTTTATTGGACCGAGATAATGGATCTGACAACTGTTACTGAATCAATTGATACAAGAATTCTTATGATGTCATAGTTGACTCTACTATTTTGATAGGACCAAGATTAATCATGACAGCCGACAAACTCAATATATCGACACACTGTTGATCAAAACTTTATCAATTTACACATTCCTATGAACAATCACATGGCTACTGATCACATGCATTTATCTTATTAAAATCGGTCCACTAGCAAGCATTCAAAAATAGCATCCATTCATTTAATATTAAAGGATTTACATATTCTCACAATTTGTCAGGATCACATGTTGGACAATAAATAAGATTCAGTAGGTCACACTCATATCATTCAATATTAATCATTCAATCACATCAAACCTAATACTCTAAATTAATATCCTGTTTCGCATGACAGATTGATCATATGTAACTCTTTCAAGAACACAACCAACAACATAATTATATACATTCAGATCTGAAAACAATTAAACGTGGAAGTCACTAACCGAACTCAGAATGATCGACAAGAAATCTGGCTTCGAATAAGAGGAGCAGCCGTCGGGTTTAAAGCAAACCGAGAGAGAGAGAGAGAGAGGAGATATGATTAGGGTTTAGTCAGTTATCAATTACACGCACAGATTAAAACAAATCGTATATTCATTCGATATTGGGCCAAAGCCCACTTTTGTTTTCGATGAACACATGGTGGACGAAAACACTCTCTAGTGTTTTCGTGGGAAGAGTGTTTTCATATGGGGTGTGATTTCAGCCAAAGTTCCATTTCATTGTTATTAAATATATATCATAATATTAATACCAAGCATACTACAAACATGCACCCACATAATGCACACCAAGGACATATCAGTCACAAAACAATTTAACCGATTACAAACGTGTACAGTTGTGAAACAAACAAGTCGTGTGAACAAACGACTTAAACAATTAACGTGCAATTAATGCGAAACTGGAATCTTGGAAACTCGAGTTGTCACAAAACACATAGAGGCGCATGTAGACTCCATGCTCTTAGCAGGGCAGATCAATGGCTAGTATGATGCCAAAGGAGATGTGATGGCGCTATATCTAGACCAAGCAAAAACATTGCTACAAAACTTCAATTCCTACAAGGTGCACCACATTAACAGGAGCGAGAACAAACAAGCAGATGCACTGAGCAAACTCGCGTCCACCAGCTTCCAGCATCTGGCCAAGGACGTGCGCATTGAAGTTCTAAGCAATCCATCAGTACCGCTAAGACAAGTGAGCGTCATCCAACTAGGAGCAACGTCCTGGATGACTCTGATTATCATGTATCTCCAGTCTGGAATACTACCCGAAAGCAAAGATGAAGCGCGAAAAATACAATATAAGTCCGAACATTACCAAATGGTTGATGGCATTTTATACACGAAATCGTACCTTGGACCGTTGCTAAGATGTGTAGATCCAGAAGACGCAAATTACTTGATCCGCGAAGTACATGAGGGCAGCTGCGGCATTCATGCCGGCCCAAGAATGGTGGTAGCAAAAGTAATGAATGCGGGTTACTACTGGCCAGGGATGCACCTGGATGCGGTCAAAGTCCTGAGAAAATGCAGTGGTTGTCAGAGGCATGCCCAGAAAACAATGCGTCCAAAAAACAAGCTGGTCCCTGTAACAACGGCTTGACTGTTCTAGCAATGGGGTATAGATATGGTTGGTCCTTTTCCGGAAGCTCCAGGAGCAGTGAAGTTCATCATAGTCGCAGTAGACTACTTCATAAAATGGGTAGAAGCGAAGGCGCTAGCATCAACCACATCTACTGTGGTGCGAAGGTTTATCTGGGAACAAATAATTTGTCGGTTCGGACTACCTCTGAGAATCATAACCGATAACGGAACAAATTTCGCTGCTGAAGATCTCCATAATTGGTTTAAGGAGCTGAACATAGAACACACCTTTTCCTCAGTGGGACACCCGCAAGGAAATGGTCAGGTCGAAGCAGTGAACAAAAGCATCGTGGACGGTATCAAGGCGCGGCTGGGAATGTAGTGAAGAGGATGGGTTGATGAGTTGCCCAGCATACTGCGGGCCTATAGGACTATGCCAAAGACAAGTAACAGAGAAACACCGTTCAGTCTAGTTTATGGGTCGGAAGTCGTGATACCAGCAGAGATCGGCCTGCCATCTCCAAGGATGCTCTCCATGAATACGATTAACAATGAGGAAGAAAGAAGGTCTGATTTAGACCTTCTAGAAGAAAGTAGAGAAATGGCAGCAATCAATGAGGCAAAATACAAAACCAAACTGGAAAAATACTATAACCGCAAGGTCAGAATCTGCACTTTCAACCCCGGAGACTACATCTTGAGAGACAACGAGGCGTCCAACGCCGAAAGACCGGGAAAACTAGCTGGGACCTTATGTCATAGATGAAGTCCTCGGGAAAGCAGCGTACAGGCTGCGCAAACTTGAAAACAAAGAAGTCCCCAGGACTTAGAATGCCCAGCAACTGAGGAAATGTTATATGTAGACGGTTATAGTCTTATTTTCCCTTGTAATGAATGGTCGTGAGCCCAACACAGTTAACTTTAATGCAAGAAGTGTTGGCTATCTTATCTTGTGTGAATTTCTGTTAACTTTAATACAAGAAGTGTGGGCATACACGAAAACATCAATGGCTCAGACATAGGAAACGTTGTAGACCTCCAAGGCTCGTCACAACTAAGTGCACAGTCGGGTAAAAAACACAACCAAAGCCTATCACGCCAAATACCACTTCGTGCCCATCTACACACGAAAGCATCGTAAACACGGTAAAATGAACATTGTAAGACCCCCAAAGCTGAGCACAGCCGGTCAAACCAATAACCTGTAAAACGATCACTTCGTATACACGAATCAAACTACGCGCTTAACGACAGAACAAACGTTGTAGAGTTTTTCCAATCATAACACAATACAGTGTAAAGCTAGGATAACTAAAACAATTTAACCTGTCTCAACCATCATTCATTCGTGCTACCTAATCAAAGTAATTACACATGCACATATTGTAACGACAAAAAATCCACAACGAATAAAGACCAAAAACCCACAGTTAGCATAAAACATATCAAGTGTATCAAAATACCAACATAGGGATAGAAAGTAAAATTGTTTACAAAGCATAAGTTAAATTATTCAAGGGAATTGTCGGGCGATTACAAGGCTATCAAGCCTATACACGGCTCGCAGGCCGGAAACCTTCAATCTTGACGGCTAGTACCAGCACCCCCGGCCCCACGATCTTCATCACCAAGAGCTTTCTTCAACAACGCGATTCCGTCAGGTTTTCGGGATAATTTTCCAGCAGCCTTGACGATAGAAAATTCAAGAGATTCGAACTCCTGCCGCTTCTCAGCGTAACGAGCAGCACAGTCAGTCTTATATAAGTCAAAGCTCTTCAATGCTTTCTTCGCCGCAGCAGTTGATCTTCCTTCAGCATAACCCTCTTTACGACCATGATCATACGCAGCTTCACCAAGTTCATACATATACTTGGCTAGCTCCTCAGACCCTGCGATACGTTCAGAAATCTGCAGAAAGTAATAGAAACATGAGAGAAGAAACAACGACCAACTAAAAACAAGCAAACACAAAGAAAATTACCAGAGGCACTGCACGCGTAAGCAGCCACTTGCAATCAGCAGTAACTTCCTCAACCAAGATTTCAGAAGCTTTGCTCTCTGCAACCTTCTCAACAGCAAACTTCTCCAACTTGGCTATGCGTTGGATGTATTCCTGTTCTTTCTTCTGATGCGCGGCACGCTCTTGCTCAGCTTCATCACTTATCTTAGTCTTCTCTCCCGACAACCTAACAATGGTATCGCGCTGGGTTTGCATCTCCTTGTTTGTTCGTTGACAAGCAGCCTCCCAGTCTTTCTGCTTGTTAGCGTTCAACTGCTTTTCTTTAGCAAGTTTCTCCTCTGCATCAGCAACCCTCCATGATAAACCTTTCTTCTCAGCATTGAATTTTTCTCTCTCTTCAGCGAACGCCTTCTTGGCAGCCTCAAATTCCAACGTGTCTTCCCCCATTAACTGCCATTCCTGCGCAATCTCCTGGGAGGTAGCAAAAAAGTTGACCCCAGCATGGATGTGATCATCTAAGAGATCCATCCGGTTGCGTCTCTTTTGAAACAATCTTTCAGCAGGGGGGAGGGATAAAGAAAAGAACTCACGGCAGTTACCGAGCTCGGTCATCCGAGAGCCCTGAGTTAAATTCCATCGGGGGGCATGCGGGAGATCAGCATAAGCAGGATTGTGGGTATCCCAAGACCCACCCCGAACATGTTCATACTCCGAATTATGGCGAGTCCCAGAGGCACCACCCTCTCCAGAGCCCCGGACAACCTTGGTGTAAATGGTATGGTGGGGAGTAGCCTCACTAGATTCCTCCTCAACACCAGCACCACCACCACCACCACCACCACCATGACCACCATCACCAGCACCATCAGGACCAGCACCATCACCACCACCACCCTCTCCAACTTGCTCAACCTCCACGTCATCTACTTTCCTTTTCCCTGGATCAGCATGCGGAGGAGATAGACCAAAGGTCCTTGAAGGTGGGGACGTATGGGGTGTAATCTTGGAAATATCAAATTTACGGGTACCCTTACCCGGCTTAAGACCTGTTACGGAACGAAGATAATAATCAAGATCAAGAGGGAAAGCTAAACAAAAAGACATATACAAACGGGAAAAATGTACCTCGAGAGCCAGGAGCTGCATATATCTTCTCCAGAAGGTTACCATGTTTTGCACTAAACACACCCAGGTCAATCTCTTACTCTGAAGGTGCAGTGAGGGTCTCATTTTGAAGCTTAGATTTTTTCGCCGCAAGCGCAGCGACAGCCTGCTCGTCAAGCTCCTTCTTCTTGTCTTCAAGAACTTTCTTCTTTTTCATGATCTCCGTCAGAGTAGCATCGTCATCGGGATCACGTTCAACACGCTTATCTCCTATGTCTAAACCAGAGAGCGTGTCAGAAATGACAACATAGTCTAGAAGGGAGAAGTTAGAAGGTTGTTTATAAGGTGCCCCAGTCACAGGTTCCTCGACCTTCTTCTTATTCTCAGACGTATCTACTTTTTTCTTCTTCCGGCTTTCAAGCTGTTCAACAGCATCAGTGGGAACATCAACATCATTGCTAGCAGGTTCGTTTACAGGCTCATTCACAGTCCCTTGCGATGGACCTGCACGCAGGGAGCGAGGGATTAGACCTTCACGCGATCTATCAGAACCCTCACTCGAAAGGACGATAACCTCCTCTCGAGTAGGACTAAGTGCATCGTCAAGATCATCTCCA
Organism: Helianthus tuberosus; assembly: GCA_030545235.1. NCBI lineage: Eukaryota > Viridiplantae > Streptophyta > Magnoliopsida > Asterales > Asteraceae > Helianthus > Helianthus tuberosus. The sequence continues at coordinate 67,336,873 of CM060447.1, forward strand.
CCATCTTCACCTAAAACGGTGTTAGCATAAGCAGCAAGGCTTTCGCTGGTAGGGTGCAAGAAGCAATCTCTTATTAGATCTAACCAAACAGGCCTCCCTTCAGGCAAATATGCAACGACCATAGCTCCACCGGCTTTAGGATCAAGAACGTTCATCAAACTATACCCAACTGTAAAATACAACGAACATGAGGAAATACATGACAAATAAAGGAAGAATATAACAATAAATCAAAAACAACAATACCTTTCCCTTGGTAGCCATAAACAGGGACCCCCCTAGGGTTCTGAGGGGCCCGCAACATACTCATCCCGGCTGCCACTAGTACCCTCTCCTCAAGTTGGGTAATAGAAGTAACTTTCCGAGTCAACACTTTGTACCACTCCTGCTGAAAAAATATATAGATACATTCACGCGAGGAACTCCTTCACTCTCTTCCGGATAATGCATATCGATAGGAATGACCACACGATGAATGTAGAAAAACTTCTGCTTCCAATCATGCAGACTCTTCGGTGGGTTAGTACTACAAGGACTTACCCCACCGGTTCGGGAGTTGAAGGAGTAGAAGCCACCAGTATAACTCACAAAATAACACACGTTAAACATCTCAAAAGTTGGCTCAATACGATTGGCCCTACATATGAATTCAAAGTGAGTGATCCGGGGTAACCCTAGGGCGTTTATCTGAGAAATATGTAGCCCATAGTTTGTCAAAACCTCTCTGGTGAACTTCGTCATAGGAAGACGAAAGTTATCCTCCCGGAAGTAAGCAACATACAATGCTATGTATCCCGGAGGAGCATCCAAAGCGGTAGAATTCGGGGTTGGAAACTGAGCACCCCACTCTGATCGAAACCCCATATCACGAACAAGATTTTGGAATTCCTCCTCCTTCCAGTTAATCTCCGCACGATCCGGACCAGGAGGATTCCGGGGTTTGTACTTCCTTTTCCTCGAAGGATTCCCTCCGGTAGACATAACTACGAAAGATGAAAGGAAGAATTTGGAGACCAGAAAGATGAGATAAGTGGAGGAAGATGAGAGGAAACTGGAGTTTGAATTTCAAAAGTGAAGGAAAAAATGGGAATCGCCACCTATTTATACCCATCGCATTAAATGCGATGGGCAGTGGGTCGTCAGGAAGACAGACGGTCAGCTAATGGGGAGAGGACACATCAGAGGAAAGATAAACCGTCACCTTGCTTTTCGGGAACGTGGGCGGCACACGTCTGACACCCGACGAAAAGTAAATGAAAAATCTGAAAAAAGCGACTGTTCATCTCTGAAAAGAGAGCGACATCAGACGGCACGTCAGTCATGTCAGTTGTCTTCATCCCAAGAAAAGAAACTTCCTTCAGAAGGAACCGCCAAAAAGAAAGGTTACCATCATGCGCCATGCTCCCTTTTGGCTCAACCTTGCAAGGTGGCTATCATACATCATGCGCCGTGCGTCCTTTTGGCTCAACTTTGCAAGGTGGCTATCATGCATCATGCGTCGTGCGTCCTTTTGGCTCAACTTCGCAAGATTGCCATCATGCGCCACGCGCCGTACACCCTTTTGGCTCAACCGCGCAAGGTTGCCATCACGTGCCACGCGCCATGCACCCTTTTGGCTCAACTTTGCAAGGTTGCCATCATGCACCATGCGCCATTTTGGCTCAACTTTGCAAGGTTGACATTGTGCGCCTTACAAAGAAAAACAACAAAAACCACTACCCTTATAAGTCCAGAATCCCTCCTAGACGATCAACTCAACTAGAAGGCACACTGGACTGAGGGGACTTGATGAGGTATGGTCTCAATTCCATGCACACGTGGCAGGGACCACATCACTTTCTTCGTCCTACATGGCGCCTACATCATCAAACAAACCCAGAAGCTACTAGAAGCTTCTGGAAGACGTCAAGATGGCGCCAAAGATGCTCCTCCAGACAGAAAGGACGACACGTGTCACCATTCGTCAGGCGCCATGTAGACCTGCGACAAATCTGGGGGCAGACCGACAGCAGCTGTACAATTCCTCCAGAATGGACAAATGTTGGTGCGCCACGTGGACCATTACCCTGACCACAACAGAGGAGACCAAGAGGATATTCCCCTTGGTCGGACAGCTGGCAAGGTCGCTCCTCCCTCCTTCACCCTCCGACTATAAATATGACCCTTCATCATTCCGGTTATCCATTCTGTTCTGCTTGCATTTCACCTCTAACACACACTATTTACTCCTCGGAACAGTACTTATTCTCACGCCGGAGCCCAGTTAAGAGGGAAACCCCCATATTCCACTCTTAACGAGCTAACGGTTTGCTGTTTTGCAGGACCTCAGTCATAAGCGAGTAGGAAAGGAGATTGAACCCACGTAAGAGACGACCCAGCTAGTTAACCACCGGTGTTAACCAGTGTTTCATCACCATGTGAATGAGTTCAAGCACAATCTTTATCAGAATTGGCCAACGGTGTAATGAAGATAATTTAATAATTTCTAAAGAAAAAAATCATTTAATCTCTCATAATTACCAATGTGAGATAACTCATTTGGTAGCGACACATGTCTACTAAGGAGAAGGTCTCAAATTCAAACTTAAGTAAGTGAAATAATTAAAAGAGTAATATTTGCCATTAAAAAAATTTAATCTCATAATTATACATTTAACATTTTATATTTTATATTTAAATTTATAGTATAACTTACATTTTTTAATTCCATCTAAAACCACCGATTACAATGAATGACAGGTACACATGTGTCACAAATAATAAATGGTTTAGAATAGTTTTTGTAATATTTTTTTTTATTCTACTATTTCAAAGTCTTTTTATATAAATGGTTTAGAATAGTTTTTGTAATATTTTTTTATTCTACTATTTCAAAGTCGTTTTATGTATATTCCGGGCCCGGGTGTCACAAATATGATGAACCCCACGAAGAAAAATGTTTTAGGAACTAGCTTGTTCAATCAATTTAGTCTCGCACGTGATAACTCCAATTCTCCAAAGTCTATTTAATAATATAACTTCGATATTTAACTCATATATTTAAATCAAACTAACATTCACTTTCCATTACTTTGTCTTTTTTAACCCTCAATTCAAACTTCTTTTTTAATTGTTGACCGAAAATTCCTAGGTGTACTATTTGTTATTCCACCTTCTAGTACTTCAAGTGGGTGTTTAAAATGTAATTAATTAAACTTTTGGATAACTAAAATATTATACGCGTGTTATAAATATATTATTAATATTATGGTTATCAACATCAAAAATAGGTTAGCTTCTTCTCCAAGTTTTCTTCTCCTATATATACTTGCCATTGTATCTCTTGTATCATATATCTATCAATTAAATATCAGTTTTTTTCTCTCTACATCTCTTCCTCTTATTGTTTGCTATTAGGCTAGTAGGTCGTTGTTTCACAACACGTTATCAGCACGAGTTGCTGGCGATTCAAGGTTTCATATTCATCATTTGGTCTTCCTTTATCCATACACGTGTAGACTGGTTTCTTGTCTTTAAAGGCCGGCACCACTCCACAAACCTACCTACTCTCTAAGGTAATACCATCGGCTTTTTACACCTAATATACTGAAATCCATACTTGAGGTTAAAAGGTTTTTCAAATGGCCTATTCTCAAAAGTGTTCCATGTGATTTGTTTTATTTTATTTTATTTATTAATTATGTTTTCTGCATATATATAAATATGGCCATTGGGACTCTAGTTCACAGCAAACTCCAACCCTATCAATTTTAATGTTATTTACATCAAGTATTTTGAAACGTCCCTTCAAATATGAAACTAAGGTAACAATTTGACCCTTAAAATATTTGAACTATATTAATTGATAATCGGATTTGCTGTGACCTAAAGGCACTTCTTAATTTTTGATAGCCCAGGATATGTTATCACATTTATAGATAGCTCTGCAATTTTATGTTTATTAATATAAGTGGGTTATAAGAAAGCTTCACTTATATATTGCAGATGTGAAATAAATTAACTACATTAGATAATAAAAGTTATAAAAGATTTATAAATCTTAATAAATTAATTTCTATATCAAAACTTTGATTTTTAGAATCTTGTTAAGAATCTTGTGTTGTTAAAATATTTGGAAACTTGGATTTTTTCTTTAATTTATGTCCTTTAAACAAATATATGCATTCTTACTGTATCTTCTATCGTTAACATATTATATAATCATTGATAAATTAATAACTTTCATTGGATTTAAAACATGTCTAATGATTTTCGTTGCAAACTTATAACTACGACAAAACATTTTTTTTAATGAATAATGTTTGTTTTTTTTTATGATGGTATGTTATTGGATATTTCTAATGCTATGAGATTGTGCATTCGCTTTTAGTTTTCATAATTGTTCGATCACCTTAGTCCTTATATTTGTTGCAACTTGAAATTTCCATGATAAAAGTTATATTTTCCATGATAAAAGTGATATTTACCTATTGCACTTTTATTTATTACACTGATTAATAATTATTCAAGTATTGTATATGAATTTTTACTTGTTGGATGGTTGCTATTGAATCAGTGGTCTGCCTACATTCAAAAGCCCACACAAACTGTTGGATAGTTGCATTGATCTAATTTGTGATCGGCAATAACATTATTAAACGTGGAGTTGTTAAATTAACCAATTTGGTTTTCATTCTATGATTTGTTATATTTAGCAAATCAAAATATTCAATTCAAACATATATGGATTATAAGCTTTTAGCAGTGTTTTTATGAAATTTAGGTATAGATTGTTTACCTACAGTTTTACATAAAGAAAATATGTATTCGTAAGATATGCTTGTACCGTAATAATAAGAATACTAATACATAAAATATATATTTACTTGTAACTGATGAAAAAGAACATCTTATGTCACAAGGTTTTTCTAACTTATTTTATATAATAGCATGTTATAGTATGATTTAACTTTATACCTTGCATTATGTATATTATTATTTGTTATATATAACAATATTGAATATAACAACTAAACCAAAGTTGCGGTTTGTTATCACTCTCATGAAAGGGTATAAATATGCATGACATGGAACCCGATTCTCCCAAAATCTCATTACTAATCTATATATGGTCGTAAGAATTTAGACCAATAAATCAAACATGACTCGATTATGTAATTACTTCTCAACATATATTATGTGGTGAGAAGATTAATTATGAGGAAAAACGGATAAAGTAACTCTCATTTGTCACACTTAAGATATGCTCCTGAAGTAGCAGTATCATTAGAGAGTATAAAAAGTTTGAAATGATTTTACACTCGTGTGACCGAGTAATGAATAAAAGCTATAAAGCTTGTTTGAGTTCAACTACATTCTCTGAAGCGAATGTGATTTTATATTGTATGGTATGGTGTAAAGGTAACGATCATGGAGAGAATATTATGACGATGAGATCGACCATGAGAATCAATAATGTTAATAATGATATTGACTACTAGAAGTGGCAAATCAAGGGAGTAGTTACATGAAAATAAAATGTGAGAAGCATGAAAGTGATAACATGATAGTTTGAAATGATAAGACATTGTTCTCTTGTATATTACATCATGTATTGGCATAAGTGCAACTTGTACATAGACGATCATAAACTAGAAGTTTATGGATCATAATTATTTAATTAGTTGGCATGACCAGTTAGACCACGCTGAGTCAATGATGATGTGAAACATAATGAAGAACTGCTAGATTCTTCAAGCTGATAATTAGTATGTAATGTTTGCTCTAAAGAGAATTTATATATTTACCAAATAAAGGAGGGTGTGTAACCCTAAATATTCTGGAAGTGATTAAAAGATATGCATATCCTAACATGATACCATTTAGTGTTTCAAATCGATGCATCGTCTAAATGGTTATCAAATCCACAATCTGGAGTTTGAGTGATTGTGGCTTAGCTAATGTGATAGCAAGCATAAATCCAGATTGGTATATTTATTTTGGTAACAACGGTGAATTCAATTCCCAAGTTATTAATGATTATTGGAATAAATGTTGAACTTCATATAACTTATGTTTATACAATATTTGCTTTATTGAGACGATCACTAAACGATCACAATTGATTGCAAAGCCAATGATCATAAGAGCAACAATTCATGTTTGTATTTAGGTACATGTGATTTTACATGTACAACATTAATTCACATCAAGCCAATATGTTATCATACTTCCCCCGTCATAGTTGGTTTTTGGTCAGGAACCAAATACGTCCCTTTTAAGATTTTGGTTGTGCGGTATATATAATATTGATCCACCACAAACACAATGTTGGGACCTCTAAAAGGGTTAAGAATATATGTTGGGTAAAAAAAATAATTGTTTATGATTAAATAATCGGTTTTCACTTTAGTGAATGAATGTTCCCAACATTAGGGGGAGATAATAAGCAGTTGGAAAGTGAAAAGTGGAATGAATTATCATGTCATCTTGATCCTCAGACTATAAATGGTGAACCAGAAGTTCAAAGGATAATTCATTTACCAATGTTAAAGAACAAATTACCAGACAAGTTCACTGACCTAAATAGAGTGACTAAGTTAGTCACATATTCAACTGCTTATGCTCCAGTTATATTTGTGTCCCAAGAGGACAACCACATATTTTGTAATGAGTCTATTGCACGCCTAAAGCATGGTAGACTAATTGATTCCAATAATAAAATTCCTCGAAATTGGAGCAAGTAATTAAGATGGTCAAATCGAGGTTATAGTAATAAGATCTCATGAAGAGACAGTAGACATGATGGTTCAAGAAGAACCTCAGGTACCTGAAAATAAAGAGATCTCAATAAGTTGTATCATGTCTAAGATATGTATGGAATCGAAATAAAAATCGACGTCGTTATACTTTTGTATATAATGTAGCGCTTGAAATGATTAAATGATGAGGATCAAGATTTGAGATATGCCTATGAACGTAAACATAGAAATGATTGGCCAAAATGGAAAGACGCAAATAAGGCAAAGTTGAATTCTCTAATGACATGGAAAGTATCTGGACCAACAGTCCATACAACTGAAGTTGTTGTAAAATATGTTGGATATAAACGGGTCTTTTATGCGAATTATGTGAAAATCAAATTGAGTGATATAAGGAGGAAAAAAAACAAATGGTGGCACAAGAATTTTCGCAAAGACCTATGATTGATTATGAGAAGACATATTCTCTAGTGGTGGATGCATTGACTTTCCAATATTTTATTAGTCTGGTAATATAAAGAGAGAATTGATATGCGTCTTATGAATGTTATGTATCACTTGATACTGAAAATTTACATGAAAATCCTAAAGGATTAAATTATGTAAGTCATGTAAAGTAAGTTCTCGAGAACAATGTGATCATTTATACATATTTGGATTTGAATAAGTTATGATTATTTTACATGTTGGAACTCTTGATGAGTTTCTAAAGCAATTGAGTGCTTAAAAGGTTAATTGAAACATCTTAACGATGTAATACTTGTGCACCAAGAAACATACATAGAAAACTTGTACCAGATGATTATGACATCTCAATAAATAGTGTACACGCATGGTACAATATGGATTTTGGAGATAAAAGCAAGTGTTTATGATATTTGCATATGATATAGATATCTATGTGTTAAATGGGCAAGTTTATGTAGCAAAACTTCTAAAGAGTGAAAGCACATGCATATTTTGATAAGATGGAACAAATTCCATCATGGATTGATAATGCTAGAAGCATAGTGATGTCAAAACCTCAAGAACGTATTATATGAAGTTGACAAAATACGTATGGACTAAATGGTCGAGACGAGTGATGTACAACTCGAGATATTTGCATAAAGAGGGATATAAGTTTGATTAGATTACCCATGTTTTATCAACGTTCTACTTTTAAAAGCTCACTATAATCGCAATTTACATTATTGATGTCTAGGCATCATCAAAAGAAATTGTCGAGCTTTTAGAGGGAAAATTTTTGAATGACCTTGATACATTGTAATTATTGCTCAACCTGTAGTTCGAGTATATGTGTAATCAATCAAACTATATCTATTAGAGGTTGACGCGTTTTACCATGGACAAACTTTATCCTTTAACTACGTTAAAGGTTGTTCAATTACTTGATATATAAAATGGCTGTTATAGCTTCGTATGAAAGAAATTGAAATTTTTGGTCTAGAGGTACCATCTTTAAGTACAATTGTGCATTAGTATTTCTTGCTATCTATTCATGATTTTATATATCTTTATTGAATTTATCGATTTGATATAGCATGTGTTAAACGACAAAATATTGAAATGGGAAAACATCTATTTCAATACATCTAAAGGTATGTAAGATATGAATTTATATTTTACTAACCTATCAAAACAAGTTTGGTTAGTTTTGTAAATGCAGGGAATGTAACAAATCACAGTTGTGGATCTTATGATATTTATGTAAAAGAAGAGGCACTAGAAGGCTCATATGAAGATATACAACATTGCGAACATAAAGAATTGCACATTAAGGGATCAAGCGGCAAATCATTGGCTACAAAAACTTTGAGCAACTTTCAAGAAAAATGGGCACTAGTCACTTAAAGAATACATGTTCAAATGAGGGGGAGTATTATACAAGTTGCACTCTTTTTCCCTTCACTAAGTTTTATCCCATTGGGTTTTCTTAGTAAGGTTTTTAATGAGGCAACGTGCATGATCCAGAAGTATCAGGGGGAGACGATACGCGCTGCACTCTTTTTCCCTTAGCTAAGGTTTTGTCCCACTGGGTTTTCCTGGCAAGGTTTTTAACGAGGCAGCATCTCCAAGCGTATCAAGTTGATAACCAAGGGGGAGTGTTATAAATATATTATTAATATTATGGTTATCAACACCAAAAATAGGTTAGCTTCTTCTCCAAGTTTTCTTCTCCTATATATACTTGCCATTGTATCTCTTGTATCATATATCTATCAATTAAATATCAGTTTTTTTCTCTCTACATCTCTTCCTCTTATTGTTTGCTATTAGGCTAGTAGGTCGTTGTTTCACAACAACGCGTTCAATGTTCCAAGATTCTATATTTGTCTTCTGATTCATAAATATTTTATGTGACTTTATATTTGCTGTGTCTTTGATTAATGCCACTAATCGTTTTATATGAACTTTTTGGAATGCAAAATATGAACTTTTTTTACATACTCGGCCCATAAAATCTTTTAAAACACCATCAATCTTGTGATAATTCAACAAAAAAAAAAACGATGATTTTGAAAGAAACAACACAAGGAAGGACCAAGTAGCCTATAAACTTAGAACAAACAATACTGTTCGCACAATGAGTAATCACGGGAGAAAAAAAAGTCGACAATAGTCACAATCATAACATACACATAGTTGCCGATAGTTCTCCCAGAACAAATCATACTCGCGAACTAAGGTGTTCTTGAAAATCTCACAGAAAATGACTACTTGTTTTAAACATGAAACAACTGGTTAGCATAAAAAACTTTAAACTTTCAAAGTTTCATATCCCATATACCAAAGGTCAAAAACACAACTCTAAAATTGCGCCATTGGTTTGGATTTGCAGGCGGTTGTGAGGATTGATGTGGACGGTTGAAGCGGCCATTGGTGGTTGGAGTTGGAGGCGGCTTAAACCCTAGAAATTTGGGGAAAATGATGGAGTGAGTTTTGAGTTTGAAAGAGTTAACAGGAAAATTACCATTTTACCCTCATGTGCATTGCACATGACAGTTTTTAACTGAGATTTCTAACCAGGTTTGGCATAAAGGATAAAACGTGTAAGATCTTGAAAGGTTAAAGACACCGCCTGTAAACTTTTGACCAAAGGGACAGCGTTTGCAATTTGATGTAAACATAAAGGACAAAACCTGTAATTTACTCTATATTTTATAAAGTTAACTATTTGACAAAGTAATTACCATAACTTATATAAAAATAACACGATTAGCAAATGTATTGATCGAGTGCACACACAGGTGCGTGTGCGTGGCTATATTAATTGGCTTTTGTAAACTTGTGTTCATTTAAGTACACACGGGTTTGAAAGCAATATATGTATGTTTGACACATCATTCTAATGACTTAGAGACATTGTTTGTTATAACTAGGGGATTTTTTTTTGCCTAATCACAGGTCATTACAATAGTGATTTAGGCGTACCCTTATAATCAGTACTCAATAGTGCATCAATATCATTATAAACGTCAAAACGAAAAAGTTGGACACATTGTTACATGGGTTAGACGCACCGTAACAATGATTCAGAAATATATACCGAGTTTTTTTTTGAACGGCAAGAAACGACGTGTCAACCACCGTGACACCGGGCACTGTGACTAAGATCGACTATTCGACGGCCGCCAGCCACTTGGCTCTCCCAGATACGCGTAAACCCGACCTCCACCCGCCCGAAGGCAGGACAGTGGAATAATCGGTAAAAACTCGCCTCCCTTCCTAAAGGAACCGACACCACCCATATTCGCCCTTCACTTGGATACGGCATAAAATAATGGGGAGAGTGAGAGTCGAACCTGTGCCACAAGTAACACCAAGTATTTCCCCAACCATTCCACCACTACTTCATTAGCAAATATACAGGGAGTTAGAAGTACATTTATCAACAACTTTTCGTGAGACGATTTTTAGGGGGTGTTTGGTGTTGCATTTTCAAAATCGATTTTGCGTTTTCAAAAAGTTTTGAAAACGCATGTAGGTACATGCTTCTTCAAAACAGCGTTTTGGAGGCAGATAATCACTTTTTCATCCAAACACTTTTTTAGATTATTTATGTTTTACAAACGCAATAATCAAATAATCACTTCAAAACGTAATCCCAAACACCCTCTTAGATGCACAGATATCCGGATAGTTAACTTAGCGTTATTGTTAACACGCTCTCAAAGCATCTTTCTTAAATGAAATTTTAAAGATTTTTGTCAAATTAAGGTGAATATAATTACGTTTTTCAAAGTCTAATTTATATGTTATTAAAAGGAAGTACACCGGGAGGGGAAAACAAAATTCCAAAGAATACAAAAAATTGAAAAATTGGCTCTATATCCAAGGAATGAAACTTAAAAGTTGTGTAATGAAAATTTTGACGGAAACAAATTTTAAATCAAAAAGTAAAAAGGCATACATGTTTTTTTTTCCTCTTTTGCCAATTCTAGTCATATTTAACTTCTTTTAGGTTCTGTTTGTTTTTTGCCCAGAAGCTCTTCTGAGCACTTATGTCTGCGTCGCGCAGAGGCGCGCAGACATAAGGTTCCTGCAGGGTGTTTGTTTTCTTGAAGATCTACAGACCAAAAACGTCTGCGAGGCCTCTTCCCCAAGCAGACCTGTCCACAAGTCTTCTAACCTCTGCAGACCTCTTCACCTCCCTGCTCCGCCACCACCACCTCCCTGCTCCGCCACCACCTCCCTGCTCCGCCACCACCACCTCCCTGCTCCGCCACCACATCTCCGCCACCCCCTGCTCGAACATCATCATCGATCTGAAACATCATCATCGATCTGAAACCCCCAACATCGATCTGAACATCATCGATCGATCTGAAACAACACCCCCATCATCGAACATCTGAAACAAAACCCCCATCGATCTGAACATCATCTGAAACAAAACCCCCTGCTCGAACAAAACCCCCATCATCGAACATCTGCAAAACCCCCAACATCGATCTGAACATCATCATCGATCTGAAACAACACCCCCATCATCGATCTGAAACAAAACCCCAAAATCGATCATGGTGGTGGCGGTGTAGTGGTGACGGCGGTGGCTGTGGTGTAGTGGTGACGGTGGTGGCGGTGGTGAAGTGGTGGCGGTGGTGAAGTGCAGATTGTAGAGAGAGAGTAGAGAGAGAGAGTAGAGAGAGAGAGTATAGATGTGTTTTAAACCTAGAAGAGGTTTTGTATAAAAAAAAACAAACCCTCTTCTCCTTGCAGACTGCAGACATTTGGTCCACCTCTTCTCCTGCAGATGCCTGCAGATGTGGTCCGCAGACTGCAGACCTTTTCCTACAGAAAAAACAAACAGCACCTTAATTTCAGTATTGTTAATGTATCAATTTTGATCATTAATTTGTTGCAATCAATAGTTAAAAACCTCCCTGCCCACATACGTTTAAATAGTTAATTATTCGTTACATATATGTATTCAACTAGGTTAATGCCCGTGTTAAACGCGGCTTCAACAGAAAACCTTCAAATTTAATATTATGTAAAAACACATACATTTGAAGAAAAAAAAACATATTCAATATGGTTCGGGTCAAAATAGGGTTTTAATCAAAACAGACTTGGTCAAAACGGGTTCTAGTCAAAATAGTTTCAAGTCAAAACAGGTTCATTTAGAGAAAAAAATAAATAAATGATTGAAATCATAAAATAACAAAGATAAAAACAACGATGTTTCAAGTCCAATTTTTCTTCATTAGAATAAATAGCTAGTTCATGAATGGAAAATATTTAACAAACAATATTAAGAACCAATCAACATAAGTTGCACTATAATATAATATAATATAATATGGTTGTAGTATTATTGGTTTCTTTCATGGATGGAAAACTAGAGATACCAACATAATCTCAACCTATCATTAAATAGAACTAAAACTTAAAACACAACTTAAAACAACCTTCCAAAATTATTTCCGACACCCCTAATATATTTAGAATGCCCCTATATGCCTTAAAATACACCCTGTATACGTAAAATAACCCCAAATACCTTTATATAATTAGAAATAAAATAAAAACAAAATCCTGTTGCCGCACGCGGGCCGCGAAGAGCATAGTGGTCTCATACGCCGGCCGCGACAGCTCAAGACCAGGGCAGCACCCTGAGGTGCCACGTGGCATAACGCGTGTGGAAGCTCTAGGTCGAATCAGCCAAGCTAGGGTAAGCTAGGGCCCACCCTAGCTGGCCTCGCGGGCCGCGAAGCCCTTAGCTGAACCTTACGTGGGGCGCGACAAACCCGATTTCCAGCCTATAAATGAGATCGATCAGTTTCACTTTTCCGTCGTTCAAATCTCAAACTCTCTCTCTAATTTCTATAGTTTAGAAGCTATACTCGGGCATTATACCCCTTAATTAACGAAGTTCTGCCTCGTTGTAAGTATCATAACTATAACAACCCTAAAGAAAACCGACACCCTTATAAATTTTCCAACACCCTAAAAATATTTAAAATATCCCAATATGTCCTAAAATACACCCCATACGTGAAAACGGACCCCGAATACCTTAAAAATTATTAAAAATAATTAAAAATTAATATTTTGGGTTTGTCGCGGGCCGCGTAAACCCCTTAGGGATCTTACGCGGGCCGCTAGAGATAAAAAACGCGGCGAACCCTCGTGCTGACACGTGTCCGACTCGTGTTGAACCTACTAGCTGACCCGGATCACCTACGCTGTTGACCTTCTTTGACGCGGGCCGCGTAGCCCTTTGGTTAACCTTTACGCGAGCCGCGTAAAAGTCAAAATCAAGCCCTATAAGTAGAGGGCATCGGATCTTCAGTTTGCTCGTTCATTTTCATTCTCAATCTCGAATTTCTAAAGTGTAGGCATAATACTTGGGTATAATACCCTCTAAATAACGAAGTTCTGCTCCGTTGTAAGTATCATAACCCCTGGATACGTAGTAGATACTCTGCCCGGTTGATCTAGGGTTCCGTAACGGCTGTCGTGGTTCTGCCCGACGTAGTCGTTGGAATGCCGTCTTGGGGAGGGTATTACTAATGTTAAAATGGGTTATTATACTAACACGTGTGCATTTTTGCAATTTATAGATAATTCCCAGGGAACCCTTACTGAAAACCTAAGACAACAATTTGAGTAATCCTTCTTTTTGTGTAAACCTTTTTGTGAGTAATCTCCTTTTTGTTAACTGTTTTTACAAAACCTCACACAATTAATTGTATATTAAGCAGTTATTGAGTATTTGTAAGGATACAATTATCGTCGGTATGTTGGGGTTTTGTATACAAAATTAGTTACTGCCTTGCGAGGAGTAACTTTTCCACAAGTCGGGTCTGACAGTTCCGTGGGTGGTAATTGATATGACTTGGAAATAAATGTAATTGCGAGACCGCCCTCAATACTGTACAATGGATTTTATTTAAACTTAATTAAACTGGGATTCACTCACCAGTATTTCCCACTGACAAAATGTTTTTAAACGCGTTTCAGGTAACAAAATGTGAAAGACAAATAGAAGCCAACTGGACAGCACTGAAGGCTTGGAAAAGAGGCAATAAAGGTACCTAAAAAGAAATAGATGTTTTTATTAAATAAAAATATGATTTATTCCTATGAAAGTGTATGTATTTAAAACTTGGGTTTTATCCCATGTGTTTAATATTATGAAAGTGTGGTATTTTACTCTGATTAAATATTTTCTAACTACGGTCCTGATGAAAAAATTTTTGCTGCCAAATTAGACAATACCAGATACCACCGAAACTGGCCGCGGCCGCCCGTTCCTGTAGACTAATAGGGGGCGGAGGTTGCGACAGAAGGTGGTATCAGAGCCAAGCCACTGATTCAGCCACAGAAGTGTTCTGCTGACACCAAAATTTAAATTGTTAGGAAATAAATTATGGGAATACGTGCATAATTGTATTTTCTTGTTATTTGTTATTTGACTATTTGTTAGTTTACAATATGAGCGACTAAGGACCATCTGACGCGTACCGTCAATTGTCTGGTTCGCCTAGGAGCGAAGGTGCCTCTTCTCAGGCTGCCCTCTCAGGGTACTCTGCTGATATGGAAGAAGAAATATTCGTGTTTAAAGCTCAGTCCGAGGAGCCATTCCCTCAGAAAAAGAGAGGATGGTTCAGTCGAGGGGCACATGAGCGTAGGAAGCGTATGAAAAAGTTACAAGACCAGAGAGCACTAGCAGCAGCTAAAAGAGAAACCGATGCTTATGCCCAGGATATGATTAATAGGGGTATATCCAATATCCATATCCTAGCAACAACTGCAGCTGACCCTATCCTGGAACAAATGATAGCACCCCAACCCCAACCACCAATTCCTGACCAACCGATGGAGATAGAAAACCCTGAAAATCAAGTAGAAATGCATGATTTTAATCCAGAGGAAATACCTAGGATACCAGCACCTAACCCCTTAAACCTAAATTATGACCCGTGGTGGGATGACAATAGGGACTATGTGCAACATTACCCGATACACGAAGACATACCCATGCCGAACCTAGGAGCCTACCCAGGGTTAGATCCTCTAGATCCCTATTACGATAATGATGTATTCATTAGAGAGATTCTAGAAAATCCTTACCCATACCAGGCCCCCACACCTCCGTACCAGGAACCCGCACCCCAGTTTCCGAACCCAGTCCTTGAACCTGCACCCCCAATGAGTGCAGAAAACGTACAAGATCTTAGGACATTTGGTGAGGAAATTTTAGAAAATAGTGAAAGGATGAGACAGGTGGGAGAGCGACTCGTCTGGAAGTACGACGAGCGCAATATGGATTTC
Organism: Helianthus tuberosus; assembly: GCA_030545235.1. Lineage (NCBI taxonomy): Eukaryota > Viridiplantae > Streptophyta > Magnoliopsida > Asterales > Asteraceae > Helianthus > Helianthus tuberosus. Next base: position 67,352,397 of record CM060447.1, read on the forward strand.
TGGATGAATCCATATCCGTAGAAGTGATGGTGGAGAAGGTTATAATAATAATAATAATAATAATAATAATAATAATAATAATATAATATAATAATAAAATATGTGTGTATGTGTATGAAAAAAAAAACTACGGATGCCTATTATTAGTAGTGTAACTTTAAATTTCAGTCGGTATTGTAATTTTAATTTAAGTACTGGTGTGTAATAGATGCATATTATATGAATAGAGTAAAGTCGCAATGATCGACGCTTTTGACCAAAATGCGTGTCATGTGATTGACTATATTAAATATTATTTTGTGATATTAATACGTGGTAAATGTTTAAAATTCAGACGACCGACGAAGGGAATCAGGAAAATCTGAATAACGATAACCAGAGTAACATTAACTTGGTTAATGAGAACCCGAACAATAACAATGGGAACCAAATGGATAATAGTGCCATCCAACACATAGTGGTACAAGGAATTATAGATGCAATGCCATATATTCTTCAAACTGTTAAGGATGCAGAAAATAAAAGTAAACATAGCAGTAAGCGACCAACTGAACCAGAACACAGTGTAAACAATGGACCTGTACTTCAAGTGCCGATTCCTAAAAGAAGAAGAACCATGCCTTATGGTTGTTCTTATAAAGAATTCTGGTCCTGCAAACCAATAGAATTCTCGGGCAATGAAGGACCCATTGCAGCTTTACGCTGGATAGAAAAGACTGGGGCTGTTTTAAAAATAAGCAAGTGTGCTAAAAAAGACAAGATAATGTTTGCTTCTAATCTATTCAAGAATTCAGCCTTAGAATGGTGGAACACTATCCTCCAGTCTAGAGGAAGTGATAGGGTTTATAACATGGAATGAGAGGAATTTAAGAATATGGTAGAAAGAAAATTCTGCCATCCCAATGAAAAGGAACAGATAGCAAATAATTTCTGAACCTTAGAATGACCGGGGTAGATAGTAAGGGTTATACTACTACATTCTTTGAATATGCTAGAATAGTACCTACCCTTGCATCACCTGAACCGGTATTAATCTCCCGTTACATCTGGGGATTAATTGGAGAGATTAGACATGTAGTCAAGGCAGCTAGACCCCAAACTATAGAAGAAGCTGTAGAACTAGCAAATACCTTGACAGATGAGTTAATCCGTACTAGAGAAGAAGACCAGAGGAGAAACCTAGCTCAATGGCTTACCCAAGAATTCCGTTCTGGGAATTCCAACTGTAGGAATATAGGTTCTACCTCTGCACCATACTGCAAAGCTTGTAAGAAGAAGCATTCTGGAAAATGCTCCACTTACTTCATTTTCTGCAAGGCACCAGGACACAAGGAAGAAGATTGCAGGAGAAAATCCAGTAATGGACTATGCTTCAATTGTGGAGAAAAAGGTCACATCAAGCCGAACTGTCCGAAACTAGCTCCAGCTACAAATAACAAGAACACTAAAAAAGCTAGAGCATTTGTTCTGACTGCAGATGAAGCCAAAATGATTCCAGACGTAATAGCCGGTACGTTTTTAGTTAATGATGTTTTTGCTAAAGTATTATTTGACTCTGGTGCAAACCAAAGTTTTATTAATACTTCATTTTGCAAACCTCTTAATCAACCATTAACTAAACTCTCACAAGAATGTCTAGTCGAGATAGCAAATAGAGAAACGGTTAAGATTTCTGAAATCTTGCATGGAGCGAGAATAGAGTTTTTAAATCAAAAGTTTATTGCAAACCTTTACCCAATGAATCTGGCAGGATTTGATGTCGTTTTAGGAATGGATTGGTTAATAGCCAATAAAGCCAGTATTTTATGTGATCAAAAGTCAATCCAAGTAAATTCACCAAAAGGTGAAAAGATCATAATTAAAGGAAATAAACCCTCTAGATCCACGAAATTCATCTTTGTGATGAAAACTGCAAGTTATATAAGAAAATGATCTATAGTGTATTTGATTTCTATAATCACTAACACTAAAGGAAAAGAACTAAAAGATATTCCAGTAGTGTCTCAGTTTTCAGATGTATTTCCAGAAGAATTGCCAGGACTACCGCCAGATAGGGAAGTTGAATTCAGAATTCATTTATTACCAGGAACGACACCAATTGCCAAAGAACCTTACCGTTTGGCACTCACCGAAATGTAGGAACTAAAGACACAGTTAGATGAATTATTAGAGAAGGGATTCATTTAGCCAAGCTCATCACCTTGGGGAGCGCCAATACTGTTCGTTAAAAAGAAGGACGGATCAATGCGTATGTGCATTGACTACCGTGAATTAAACAAGGTCACGATTAAGAATCGGTACCCATTACCAAGAATCGATGATATGTTCGATCAATTGCAAGGAGCTCGATTTTTCTCTAAAATCGATTTAAGGTCAGGATATCATCAATTAAAGGTACAGGAAGAGGACATTCCTAAAACCGCATTTAGAACAAGGTATGGTCATTATGAATTTACTGTCATACCATTTGGTTTAACCAATGCCCCAGCCGCATTTATGGACATGATGAACCGAATATGTAAGCCATATTTGGATAAATTCATAATTGTTTTTATTGATGTTGATGCAGATTTTGTGTCCGATGCTTGTCGAATAGATTAGTTATTATTTTACGCTGAATTTGTAATAGTTAGTGAAACGGTCTATCGAACGTGTATAGACCCGCTCGTTTGAAGTGGTCAAACGAGAGGGTTATTCGGTTGACCGTGTGTGTTTGCAAGACAAGGGGTGTGACTATAAATAGAAAACCCTTGCCATTTGCAACACTTGGAGTTTTTAGGAGGTTCAAGTCCTCACCGGGAGAGATCACCACTTGGTCTCTCCCCGGATGTATACTTCTTTGGTATTAGTTCGGTTATCATGTAATCGGGCCGATTTGTAATGTTTTACTACCGGATTAATACAAAGTTGTTTGTTTATCATCTCTAATCTCTCCCGTCTTGAACCGACCTCACAAGAATCACGGTTTCGGCCACGAAACTCGGTCCTACAATTGGTATCAGAGCCATGGTGCCCGATTTAGTAAATCTAACCGTTTACTAAGTCACATGTGCTCTAGATCTGTGATTTTAGTGATTTTTGTTCAAGAAGATAAGTTGGGTGAAAATGAGAAAAACTCAGATCTGGACCCGAATATTCAGATCTGTGCTGAAACAAGTGTTCAGTTTTATGTTTTTCACCTATATAATCAAGTTATCATCATCAAAAATAAAAAATACAATGTTTTCGTCAAAGATCTGCATAAGAACAGTCGCTGTGTTCTTGAGATGTTCTTGGCGGCTGCTTAATCCAGATCTGGGTCGAAGGATGTTCTTTGGGTCGAAGGATCCAGATCTGGATCGAAAGATCCCAGATATTTGTGGGAACCCTCAACCACTTCGAAAGATGATCCTCGAAGGATATCTTTCGACCTGATCCATCTTTCGAAAAGTCTGATCAGCTCGAAGGATATCTTTCGACCTGATCCATCTTTCGACCTGATCCATCTTTCGAAAAGTCCGCTGTTGATTGTTCATCGAAGAAGAACAGGGATTTGAAGTTTGATGCTGGTTTGACTCGGTATTCAGGGAAACAAAAGAAGAAGAAGGGTCATACAGAGAGTTACCAACAGATTTGAAGGTTTGTAGGTGTGAATCGAAGAAGACAAGGAGGAATATCATGTGATAATCAGCGACTGGCTTACTTGTGATTTTTGGGTTGTCGATTTCTTGGTTGGTTAGCTGAAATCATCTTTTAATCCTGAAGAATATGGTGCTTTTGATGTGTGTATCGCAGAAGAGAGGAAGAAGATGACGACACAAATTTTTATTTGGTGAATTTTAAAGGTATCGCAGGAAGAGAAGTTTGTCTGGTTTTGAGTTTGTTCATCGCAGATATAAGGTAGAAGAGACATCAGCTGGAAGATGATAATTAGCAACTGATGTTGTTGGATATTTTTTTTTTTTTGGGTTTCTTGTTGTTTGGGTATCCAAGAAACAAAGAGTGAGATTGAAGGAGTATTTGGGGATTTTGGATATAAGTTGAATCGTAGAGGAGAAGATGACCAGTTGTTGGCAGCTGTAAAGTAAAAAAAAAAAATTAGGGTATGGTACTTTTCTTTGTCCTGGTCAACGAAATCTACACCAATGTTTTGGGCATAGTCTTTTTATTTGGGCCTGTTCTCACGAAATTTTTAGATCTATTTGAAGAGTATGGGCTTCAAAGAATTGGTGGATACTATGCCCCACTTACTGTTTTCATGTATTTTTTTTTTGGGCCATCTGATTATTTTGGGATTGTTGTCTCTAATTAGTGATTTTAAATTCAACTTTATTGATTTAAAATTCAAAAGTTGAATTTAAAATCATGGTTTAGCCTTGGGTTTATGGACCAAATGTTTAGATGAGACATGAAGTTGTAGACCCGTCTCTATTGTGAGGTGCAAAGTGGGGTCGGGTGTTCGCAAAGCTTTTCTGAATAGCGCTTCAACGACAAATTCTTACAAGTTTAAGAACGCGCCAAACCAGTTTGGGATGATGAGAGATGATGAAAACTTGATTTTTGAGTGAAAAATGTGGGGTAGTCACGGTTACCGATGCAAATGTCAAAAATGGTGACGCGACTATTATGGGCCAAAAACAGAACGGTATGTTCACTTCCGCACGTCAATGTTTATGATTGTTATCGGTTATTCGTAAATATTCGAAAGCATTTTGTTTATTGTCATATTCTCGCATTTGAAAACGAACGTATGAACCTAGAATGTCAATACCGGTCCTAACGAGTTCACAAAGTCTTTGGAGGGATACAAGTCGGATCCTACGGGGTACTAGGCGAAATTTCTTTATCAACTAGAATATGCAACGAAGAAATCTTTTTGTTTATTGTCATATTCTCGCATTTGGTAACGAATGAATGAACCTAGAATGTCAATACCGGTCCTAACGAGTTCACAAAGTCTTTGGAGGGATACAAGTCGGATCCTACGGGGTACTAGGGGACGTTCTTATTCAACTAGAATATGCAAAGAAGAAAGTCGTTTTCGTGATTTTTCGGAACCGAGAACATTCAATGAAGATTGACGACAGTTCCGCTTAGTGGAGGGAATTGGTGAACATTTGACGACAGTTTCTTTGAAGTGGAGAGAATCTGTTAAGGTTTAGAGATTTTACCAAAGAAATGGGGGGATAAAAAAATTTTCAAATGTTGAATTTCTTCGGTAAATTTCTAAACGCAATCACAGGTGGTAGAGTTTGTGATTTTCGGGTGATACAAACGGTTCGGCGTGGAATGTTTTGCACATACACATATTTGAGGATTTTAATTAATTCTCCAGCCAGCGTGAAGGGTTTTGCAAGGAAAAATACAGGTTTCTAAAGTCTACAGTAGTTACAAAAGCGCTGTTCACTGAAGACCTGGGGAATCTTTATGAAAGCTGATAGTTCAAGACTGAAGACCTGCAGGATTCGGTTTTGGGTTTGATGTTTCTTTGGGATTTTACAGGGATCTGGGGGTAACTCAATTCGTTGAGTTTGCAAACGATGTACTTGGTCTAGCTGACTTCCTGAGTACTGATGCTGAAGATCCGTAGTGCATTACGTGGTCAACTTCACAAAGGCGAGACAATGAGATCTGGATGTAGTTCAACTAAGCATGCTGGTTGAGCTTGCAAGGGATACACTTGGTCTAGCTGACTTTCCTGAGTGTTGATGCTGAAGATTAAAGTGCATTACTTGGTCGATTCCACAAAGACGGTTTACAGAAGACAGTTCACCAGAAATCTCTATCAATGTAGTATGCTTGAAGATCAAGACTTGATGCAGTTTTTAAAGAATGGAACCCTTATCAAATGCCGGTTGGAGTATTGGAAGATCAGCGGAAGATCGGTCAATTGAGCCTTTTGAGGAAATTGCACAACACCCAACACGGATACGCATACTTTGAGGGGGAACTATTATACAAGAAGCGTCAAGATACTACTTACCTGGATCATCGGTCAAGGGGGAATTTGTTAATACAGAGAAGATGAATACTTGACTGAAGATTGATTGCAGTTGCATTTTCGGCATTCGACAGCAACGGACAAGGGGGAATTTGTTGATGCAGATTTTGTGTCCGATGCTTGTCGAATAGATTAGTTATTATTTTACGCTGAATTTGTAATAGTTCGTGAAACGGTCTATCGAACGTGTATAGACCCGCTCGTTTGAAGTGGTCAAACGAGAGGGTTATTCGGTTGACCGTGTGTGTTTGCAAGACAAGGGGTGTGACTATAAATAGAAAACCCTTGCCATTTGCAACACTTGGAGTTTTTAGGAGGTTCAAGTCCTCACCGGGAGAGATCACCACTTGGTCTCTCCCCGGATGTATACTTCTTTGGTATTAGTTCGGTTATCATGTAATCGGGCCGATTTGTAATGTTTTACTACCGGATTAATACAAAGTTGTTTGTTTATCATCTCTAATCTCTCCCGTCTTGAACCGACCTCACAAGAATCACGGTTTCGGCCACGAAACTCGGTCCTACAATTGATGATATTCTCATTTATTCTAAAAGTAAGGAAGATCATGCAAAGCATTTACACGCTCTTTTAAGTCTATTAAGAAAGGAAAAGCTTTACGCTAAATTTTCAAAGTGCGAGTTTTGGTTAGAACAAGTACAGTTTCTTGGACACTTAGTTAATCATGAAGGAATTCATGTGGATCCCACCAAGATCGAGACAATAACCAAGTGGAAAACCCCTGAGTCACCAACCGAGGTTAGAAGTTTCTTAGGATTGGCAGGTTATTATAGAAGATTTATTCGAGACTTTTCTAGAATAGCCATTCCCTTAACCAAACTAACCTGTAAATCCATTAAGTTTGAATGGGGACCAAACCAAGAAGAAGCCTTTCGAATTCTTAAGCAAAGATTAACCCATGCACCCATACTAGCGTTACCAGAAGGAACTGAAGACTTTGTAGTCTATTGTGACGCTTCTAAATTAGGTTATGGATGTGTGTTAATGCAACGCCAAAAGGTTATAGCTTATGCATCTAGACAACTTAAGAATCATGAAGAGAATTATTCAACCCATGATCTAGAAATAGGAGCAATAATTTTTGCTTTGAAAATTTGGAGACATTACCTTTATGGTAGTAAGTTTACCATATTTACCGATCATAAAAGTTTAAGATATGTTTTTGGGCAAAAAGAATTGAATATGAGACAAAGACGCTGGATGGAAATGCTTAGTGATTATGATTATGATATCCAGTATTATGAAGGAAAAGCAAATGTAGTGGCAGATGCTTTAAGTCAAAATTATCATGAAAAGCCAAAAAGGGTACGTTCTCTTAAGTTAAATCTACAAGTAGATTTAAATGATCAAATTAGAAAAGCACAAGAATCAGTAATCAAGGAGGATACTGAAAAAAATTAAAAGGTATGATTAAGGAATTAGAACAAGGAACAGATGGAATTTGGAGATTCCATGAAAAGAGAATGTGGATACCTAAATTAGGAAACCTACGTCATCGTATATTAGAAGAAGCCCATAAGTCTAAATATACAATGCATCCTGGAAGTGATAAGATGTATCAGGATTTAAGAAAGAATTTTTGGTGGATAGGAATGAGAAAGGATATAGCAGCCTATGTTTCTAAATGTTTAACCTGTTCACAAGTTAAAGCTGAACACCAGAAACCCTCAAGTTTGTTATAACAGTTAGAAATGCCAGTGTGGAAATGGGAATTGATAACAATGAATTTTTTTACTAAATTACGCAAAACAAAGAAAGGTAATGATACAATCTGGGTGATTGTAGATAGACTAACTAAGTCAGCTCACTTCCTACCAATGAAGGAAACTTTCAGTAAGGAACAGCTAGCTAAATTGTATGTAAATGAAATAGCTTCTTTACATGGAATACCTTTATCAATTGTTTCTGATAGGGATAGCCGTTTTACCTCTCATTTTTGGACAAGTTTCCAAAAAGCCATGGGAACTAAGTTAAATCTAAGCACCGCTTATCATCCTCAAACGGACGGACAAAGCGAAAGGATAATTCAGACAATGGAAGACATGCTTAGAGCTTGTGTAACTGATTTCGGAGGTAATTGGGACGATCACTTACCATTGATAGAATTTTCTTATAATAACAGTTATCATACAAGTATCAATGCTGCACCATTCGAAGCACTATATGGACGAAAGTGCCGAACCCCAGTCTGTTGGGCAGAAATTGGGGAAAAGCAACTATCTGGACTTGAAATAGTGCAAGAAACAACTGACAAGATTATTCAAGTCAAGGAACGACTGAAAGCAGCACGTGATCGACAAAAGAGCTATGCTGATAACCGACACAAACCGTTGGAATTTCAAATAGGAGATATGGTATTGTTAAAAGTCTCTCCTTGGAAAGAAGTGGTAAGATTCATCAAAAGAGGAAAGCTAAGTCCCAGGTATATTGGACCTTTTGAGATTATCAGAAGAATATGACATGTAGCCTATCAGCTACAACTGCCAGAGGAAATGGCAGGAATACATGATGTGTTTCATGTATCTAATCTCAAGAAATGCCTAGCTGATGAATCACTTGTAATGCCTCTTAAGGACGTAGAGGTAAATGAACAACTTAAGTTTATAGAAAGGCCTCTACAGATTGATGACAAGAAAGTCAAGAATCTCAAACACAAGAGATTAGGTTTGGTCAAAGTGAAGTGGGACTCCAAAAGAGGACCTGAGTACACATGGGAGCTTGAATCAGAAATGCAAAGGAAATATCCACACTTGTTCTAGTAGATCTCGAGGACGAGCTCTAAAACAAGGTGGGGAGGAAATAACAACACTAAAGAAAACTGACACCCTTATAAATTTTCCGACACCCTAAAAATATTTAAAATATCCCAATATATCCTAAAATACATCCCATACGTGAAAACGGACCCCGAATACCTTAAAAATTATTAAAAATAATTAAAAATTAATATTTTGGGTTTGTCGCGGGCCGCGTAAACCCCTTAGGGATCTTACGCGGGCCGCTAGAGATCAAAAACACGGCGAACCCTCGTGTTGACAGGTGTCCGACTCGTGTTGAACCTACTAGCTGACCCGGATCACCTACGCTGTTGACCTTCTTTGACGCGGGCCGCGTAGCCCTTTGGTTAACCTTTACGCGGGCCGCGTAAAAGTCAAAATCAAGCCCTAAAAGTAGAGGGCATCAGATCTTCAGTCTGCTCGTTCATTTTCATTCTCAATCTCGAATTTCTAAAGTGTAGGCATAATACTCGGGTATAATACCCCCTAAATAACGAAGTCCTGCTCCGTTGTAAGTATCATAACCCCTGGATACGTATTAGATACTCTGCCCGATTGATCTAGGGTTCCGTAACGGCTGTCGTGGTTCTGCCCGACGTAGTCGTTGGAATGCCGTCTCGGGGAGGGTATTACTAATGTTAAAATGGGTTATTATAATAACACGTGTGCATTTTTGTAATTTATAGATAATTCCCAGGGAACCCTTACTGAAAACCTAAGACAGCAATGTGAGTAATCATTCTTTTTGTGTAAACCTTTTTGTGAGTAATCTCCTTTTTGTTAACTGTTTTTACAAAACCTCACACAATTAATTATATATTAAGCAGTTATTGAGTATTTCTTAGGATACAATTATCGTTGGTATGTTGGGGTTTTGTATTCAAAATTAGTTACTGCCTTGCGAGGACTAACTTTTCCACAAGTCGGGTCTGACAGTACCGTGGGTGGTAATTGATATGACTTGGAAACAAATGTAATTGCAAGACCGCCCTCAATACTGTACAATGGATTTTATTTAAACTTAACTAAACTGGGATTCACTCACTCGTATTTCCCACTGACAAAATGTTTTTAAACGCGTTTCAGGTAACAAAATGTGAAAGACAAATAGAAGCCAGCTGGACAGCACTGAAGGCTTGGAAAAGTGGCAATAAAGTTACCTAAAAAGAAATAGATGTTTTTATTAAATAAAAATAGGATTTATTCCTATGAAAGTGTGTGTATTTAAAACTTGGGTTTTATCCCATGTGTTTAATATTATGAAAGTGTGGTATTTTACTCTGATTAAATATTTCCTAACTACGGTCCTGATGAAAAAATTTTCGCTGCCAAATTAGACAATACCAGATACCACCGAGACTGGCCGCGGCTGCCCGTTCCTGTAGACTAATAGGGGGACGGAGGTTGCGACAATAACCCCCGGTTACGTATTAGATACGCTGCCCGATTGATCTAGGATTCCGTAACGACTGTCGAGGCTCTGCCCGACGTAGTCGTTGGAGTTCTGTCTCGGGGAGGGTATAACTAATGTAAATATTGGGTTATTATACTAACACTTGTGCATTGTGTAATTAATAGATAATCACCAGGAAATCACAAAGGAAAACCCTAAAGTTGCAATGTGAGTTAATCCTCTTTTTGTAAACCTTTTTATGAGTAATCTCCTTTTTGTAAACCTTTTTACAAACTGTTTTTACAAAACCTCAAATGTTTTATATTATATTAAACATTGATTGAGTATTTGTATTCTACAATTATCGTCGGTATGTTGGGGTCTTGTATACAAAATTTGTTAATATATTGTGAGTAGTAACATGACCACAAGTCGGGTTGACAGTACCGTGGGTGGTAATTAAGGTAGATGGAAACAAATATAATTGCGAGATCGCCCTCAATGCTGTAAAACTGATAAAGTTTGTCTTGATTAAATTAGGATTCACTCACCAGTATTTCCCACTGACAAAATGTTTTTAAACGCGTTTCAGGTAACAAAATGTGAAAGCCAAATAGAAGCCAGCTGGACAGCACTGAAGGCTTGGAATAGTTGCTATAAAGTTACCTAAAATAAAGAAGATGTTTTATTAAATAAAATAGGGTTCACCCCTATAAAAATGTGTGTACTGAAAACTTGCGAATTTTCCATGTATTTAATGTTATAAAAGTGTGGTATTTTACTCTGATAAAATATTTCCTAACTACGGTCCTGATGTAATTTCTGCTGCCAAATAATGATAAACACCGATACCAATAATACTGGTCGCGGCAGCCCGTTCCCGGGTAATCTAGGGGACGGGGGTTGCGATAGAAGGTGGTATCAGAGCTACAGCCACTAATTCAGCCACAGAAGTGTTCTGTTGACACCAAAATATTATTCAATATGTTATGAAATAATTTACATGGATACGTGCATATCTGTATATTATTGTTTTGTGTTATTTGACTATTTGTTAGTTTACAGTATGGGCGACCAAGGACCTTCAGACGCTTACCGTCAGTTGTCTAGCTCACCTAGGGACGAAGGCACCTCTTCACAGCCTACCCCCTCGGGGTATTCGGCTGACACCGCAGATGGGATTTTCGTTTTCAAAGCACAATCTGAAGAGCCATTCCCTCCTAAGAAGAGAGGATGGTTCAGCAGAGGAGCTCATGAACGTAGAAAAAGAATGAGGAAACTTCAGCAGCGGTGTGCTCTAGCAGCCGCGAATAGAGAAATGAATACCCAAACACAAGATATTATCAATAGGAGACTAGCCAATTTCCATATCTTAGCAACTACAGCTGCAGACCCGAATCTAGAACAACTCATAGCACCCTAGCCGTTACCACTATTTCCCACACAACCTATGGAAATTGAAGCCAACCCAGAAAACCAAATCCCAATGCCTACTTTTGACCCAGCTGAGATCCCTAGAGTACCAGCACCCCATCCCCCAGACTATGACCCATGGTTTGATGACCATAGGGATTATGAACAACGCTACCCAATACCAGACGAACCCATGCAAAACCTAGTAGGACCCTACCCAGACCTGGACCCCCTAGACCCATATTATGATAATGACCAATTCATCAGGGACATCCTAGAGAACCCTTACCCACACGAAGAACCCCTGCCACAGTTCCAAGACCCAATTCCAGCACCCGCACCACCCATGAGCACTGAGAATGTGCAAGAACTCCGAACCTATGGTGAGGAGATTTTAGAAGGAAGTGAAAGGATGAGACAAATAGGTGAAACGCTCGTCTGGAAATATGACGAGCGTAACATGGAATTTTTGATGAACCCGTACCATTAATAGTAATAATATATATATATATATATATATAATATGTATATATAATATGTGTGTATGTTTGAAAAAAAATCTAGATAACAACTACGGATGCATACTAGTATTGTATTTTCAATTCCTGTTGTATTTGTAATAAATATAGATGCATAATATAAAATAGAGTAAAGGTCGTAATGCTCGACGATTTTGATCAATATGCTTGTTGTGTGATTGTTTGCATTAAATATTATCTCATGATATTAATGCATGGTAAATGTTTAAAATTCAGATGGGCAACGAAGTGAATAAAAAAACCAGAATAACGATAATAATGGAAACCAAGTAGATAACAGTGCCATCCAACATATAGTGGCACAAAGGATTATAGACGCAATGCCATATATTATCAAAACGGTTAAGGAAGCTGATAATAAAAGTAACAATGGCAGTAAACGACCACCTACTAAACCTGATCACAGCGTAAACAATGGACCCATACTTTAAGTGCCCATTCCAAAAAGAAGAAGAACCATGTCTTATGGTTGTTCTTATAAAGAATTCTGGTCTTGTAAACCAATAGAATTCTCGAACAACGATGGACCCATTGTAGCTCTACGCTAGATAGAAAAGACTGAGGCAGTCTTGAAAATAAGCAAGTGTGCATAAGAAGATAAGATAATGTTTGCTTCCAATCTGTTTAAGAACTCAACCTTAGAATGGTGGAACACTATCCTCCAGTCTAGGGGAAGTGACAGGGTTTATAATATGGAATGGGAGGAATTTAAAACATGGTTGAAAGGAAATTCTGTCCTCCTAATGACAAGGAACAAATAGCAAATAAGTTCTTAAACCTTAGAATGACTGGAGTGGATAGTAAAGATTACACTACTACATTCTTTGAATATGCTAGAATAGTGCCAACCCTTGCTTCACCAGAACCAGTATTAATCTCCCGTTACATCTGGGGATTGATCAGTGAGATTAGTCATGTAGTCAAGGAAGCTAGACCACAAACTATAGAAGATGCTGTAGAACTAGCAAATACCTTGACTGATGAATTAGTACGTACACGAGAGGAGGACCAGAGGAGGAACCTAGCTCAAAGGCTTACCCAGGAATTCCGCTATGGAAATTCCAATCGTGGGAAAAATGTAGGTTCTACCTCTGCACCTTACTGTAAGGCCTGCAAGAAGAAGCATTCAGGAAGATGCTCCACCTATTGCAATTTCTGTAAGATACCAGGACACAAGGAAGAAGATTGTAGGAAGAAACCTAGTAATGGAGTGTGCTTCAACTATGGAGAAAAAGGGCACATCAAGCCGAACTGTCCAAAACTCGCTCCAGCCATGAATAACGAGACTACTAAAAATGCTAGAGCATTTGTTCTAACTGCAGAAGAAGCAAAGATGATCCCAGATGTGATAGCCGGTACGTTTTTAGTTAATGATGGTTTTGCCAAAGTATTATTTGACTCTGGTGCGAACCAAAGTTTTATTAATACTTCATTTTGAAAACTTCTCAATCAACCATTAACTAAACTCCAATAAGAATGTTTAGTAGAGACAACAAATTGAGAAACCATTAAGATGACCGAAATCTTGCAGGAAGCAAGAATAGAATTTTTAAATCAAAAGTTTATTGCAAACCTTTAGCCAATGAATCTGGCAGGATTTGATGTTGTACTAGGAATGGATTGGTTAATAGCCAATAAAGCTAGTCTTTTTTGTGATCAAAAGTCAATCCAAGTAAATTCACCAAAGGGTGAAAAGATCACAATTAAAGGAGATAAGACGTCTAGATCCGCAAAATTCATCTCTGTGATGAAAACAGCTAGTTATGTAAGAAAAGGATCATTAGAGTATTTGATTTCCATAATCATTAACACTAAAAGTAAGAAACCGAAAGATATCCCGGTAGTATCTAAGTTTCTAGATGTGTTCCCAGAAGAATTACCAGGACTACCGCCAGACAGGGAAGTTGAATTCAGAATTCATCTGCTACCAGGAACAACACCAATTGCCAAAGCACCTTACCGCTTGGCACCAACTGAAATGCAAGAGTTAAAGAAATAGTTAGATGAACTGTTAGAGAAAGGATTCATACAGCCAAATTCATCGCCATGGGGAGCGCCGATCTTATTCGTCAAGAAGAAAGACGGGTCAATGCGTATGTGCATTGATTACCTTGAGTTGAACAAGGTCACGATGAAAAATCGGTATCCATTACCCAGAATCGATGATCTGTTCGATCAATTGCAAGGAGCTCGATTTTTCTCTAAAATCGATTTACGCTCAGGATATCATCAATTAAAGGTACAGGAAGAGGACATTCCTAAAACCTCTTTCAGAACAAGGTATGGCCATTATGAATTTACTGTCATGCCATTTGGTTTAACCAATGCCCCAGCCGCATTTATGAACATGATGAACCAAATATGTAAGCCATATTTGGATAAATTCATAATTGTCTTTATAGATGATATTCTCATTTATTCTAAGAGTAAAGAGGAACATGCAGCGCATCAGCATGCACTCCTAAATTTGCTGAGAAAAGAAAAGATTTATGCCAAGTTTTCGAAATGTGAGTTTTGGTTAGAAGACATACAGTTTCTTGGACATCTAGTTAATCATGAAGGAATTCATGTGGATCCCACAAAGATTGAGGCAATTACTAAATGGAAAACCCCGAATCACCAACCGAGGTTAGAAGTTTCTTAGGATTGGTCGGTTATTATAGAAGATTTATCCGAGATTTTTCTAGAATAGCCATTCCCTTAACTAAGCTAACCTGTAAATCTGTTAAGTTTGAATGGGGACCAAAACAAGAAGAAGCCTTTAGAATTCTTAAGCAAAAATTAACCAACGCACGCATACTAGCATTACAAGAAGGAACAGAAGACTTTGTAGTCTATTATGACGCTTCTAAGTTAGGTTATGGATGTGTGTTGATGCAACGTCAAAATGTTATAGCATATGCATCTAGACAAGTTAGGAATCATGAAGAAATTTTTCAACCCATGATCTAGAATTAGGAGCCATAATTTTTGCCCTGAAAATTTGGAGACATTACCTTTATGGTAGAAAGTTTACCATTTTCACCGATCATAAGAGTTTAAGATATATTTTCGGGCAAAAGGAGTTGAATATGAGACAAAGACGCTGGATGGAAATACTTAGTGATTATGATTGTAATATCCAGTATCATGCATGAAAGGCTAATGTAGTAGCCGATGCTTTAAGTCGAAAGTATCATGAAAAGACAAAAAGAGTGCGTTCTCTTAAATTAAATCTGCAGATAGATTTAAATGAACATATTAGAGAAGCACAAGAATCAGTAATCAAAGACGATACTGAAAAATTGATAGGAATGATTAAGGAATTAGAACAAGGAACAGATGGAATTCGGAGATTTCATAAGAAAAGAATGTGGATACCCAAATTAGGAAACCTACGCCACCATATATTAGAAGAAGCCCATAAGTCTAAATATACGATGCATCCTGGAAATGATAAGATGTATCAGGATTTAAGAAAGAACTTCCGGTGGATAGGAATGAAAAAGGACACAGCAGCTTATGTTTCTAGGTGTTTAACCTGTTCACAGGTTAAAGCTGAACATCAGAAACCCTCAGGTTTATTACAGCAATTAGAAATGCCGGTTTGGAAATGGGAATTGATAACAATAGATTTTGTTACCAAATTACCCAAAACAAGAAAAAGGTAATGATACCATCAGGGTGATTGTAGACAGGCTAACTAAGTCAGCTCATTTCCTACCAATGAAGGAAACTTTCAGTATGGAGCAATTAGCTAAGTTATATGTAAATGAAATAGTTTCATCACATGGAATTCCTTTATCAATTGTTTCTGATAGAGATAGCTGTTTTACCTCTCATTTTTGGACAAGTTTCCAAAAAGCAATGGGAACCAAGTTAAACCTAAGCACTGCTTATCATCCCCAAATGGACGGATAAAGCAAAAGCACAATTCAGACAATGGAAGATATGCTTAGAGCTTGTGTAATTGACTTCGGAGGTAATTGGGACGATCACTTACCATTGATAGAATTTTCCTACAACAACAACTATCATACCAGCATCAATGCTGCACCATTCGAAGCACTTTATGGATGAAAGTGCTGAACTCCAATCTGTTGGGCAGAAATTGGAGAAAAGCAACTATCTGGACCTGAGATAGTGCAAGAAACAACGGACAAGATTATTCAAGTCAAAGAAAGACTGAAAGCAGCACGTGATTTAAAGAAGAGTTATGCTGACAACAGGCGAAAGCCGTTGGAATTCCAGGTAGGCAACAAGGTGTTATTAAAAGTCTCTCCTTGGAAAGGAGTGGTAAGATTCATCAAAAGGGGAAAGCTAAGCCCCAGGTATGTTGGACCTTTTGAGATTATTAGAAGAACAGGACCTGTAGCTTATCAGCTACAATTGCCAGAGGAGATGGCAGGAATACATGATGTATTCATGTATGTAATCTCAAAAAGTGCTTAGCCGATGAAACATTGGTAGTACTTCTTAAAGATATAGATGTAAATGAAAAGCTAAAACTTATAGAAAAGCCTCTACAAATCGAAGATAAGAAAGTCAAGAATCTCAAACATAAAAGATTGGTTCTAGTTAAAAGTAAAATGGGATTCCAAGAGAGAACCAGAATACACGTGGGAGCTTGAATCAGAAATGCAAAGGAAATATCCACACCTATTATAGTAGACCTCGAGGACGAGGTCTAAAACAAGGTGGGGAGGATATAACAATCCTCCAAAATTATTTTTGACACCCCTAATATATTTAGAATGCCCCTATATGCCTTAAAATACACCCTGTATACGTAAAATAACCCTAAATACCTTTATATAACTAAAAATAAAATAAAAACAAAATCTTGGTGCCTCTCGCGGGCCGCGAAGACCATAGTGGTCTCTTATGCCGGCCGCGGCAGCTCAAGACCAGGGCCGCACCCTGAGGTGCCACATGGCACAACGCGTGTGTAAGCTATGGGCCGAATCAGCCAAGCTAGGGCCTACCCTAGCTGGCCTCGTGGGCCACGAAGCCCTTGGCTGAACCTTACGCGGGGCGCGACAAACCCGATTTCCAGCCTATAAATGAGATCGATCAGTTTCACTTTTCCGTCGTTCAAATCTCAAACTCTCTCTCTAATTTCTATAGTGTAGAAGCTATATTCGGGCATTATACCCCCTAATTAACAAAGTTCTGCCTCGGTGTAAGTATCATAACCTCCGGTTACGTATTAGATACGCTGCCCAATTGATCTAGGATTCCGTAACGACTGTCGAGGCTCTGCCCGATGTAGTCGTTGGAGTTCTGTCTCGGGGAGGGTATAACTAATGTAAATATTGGGTTATTATACTAACACGTGCACATTGTGTAATTAATAGATAATCACTAGGAAATCACAAAGGAAAACCCTAAAGTTGCAATGTGAGTTAATCCTCTTTTTGTAAACCTTTTTATGAGTAATCTCCTTTTTGTAAACCTTTTTACAAACTGTTTTTACAAAACCTCAAATGTTTTACATTATATTAAACAGTGATTGAGTATTTGTATTCTACAATTATTGTCGGTATGTTGGGGTTTTGTATACAAAATTTGTTACTACACTGTGAGTAGTAACATGACCACAAGTCCGGTTGACAGTACCATGGGTGGTAATTAAGGTAGATGGAAACAAATGTAATTGCGAGATTGCCCTCAATGCTGTAAAACTGATAAAGTTTGTCTTGATTAAGTTGGGATTCACTCACCAGTATTTTCCCACTGACAAAATGTTTTTAAACGCGTTTCAGGTAACAAAATGTGAAAGCCAAATAGAAGCCAGTTGGACAGCAGTGAAGGCTTGGAAAAGTGGCTATAAAGTTATCTAAAATAAAGAAGATGTTTTATTAAATAAAATAGGGTTCACCCCTATAAAAACGTGTGTACTGAAAACTTGGGAATTTTCCATGTATTTAATGTTATAAAAGTGTGGTATTTTACTCTGATAAAATATTTCCTAACTACGGTCCTGATGTAATTTCCGCTGCCAAATAATGATAAACACTGATACCACTGATACTGGCCGCGGCAGCCCGTTCCCGGGTAATCTAGGGGATGGGGGTTGTGACACAACTACTTATCAACAAACAAACTACATGAACCAGAATTTGTTAATTGACATGAGATTTGGTCAATAACTTCCTTTGCCTCGATCAGTAGGTAGCTTATAAACATGTACAACAACTAGAAAAAAATACGAAATTACTGAAAATAACATGAGAAAGAGAATCATGATAATATAAGAAAAGAAATTATGGCTGTACCATTGTGAGAAACTCTTATGCCCATCCAATGGCTTCTTTATAATAATCACCAAATGACCAGATACCAAGCATCTCAAAGAAGGTGTGATGATAGGTGTCTTCGCCAACATCACCTAGATCATTATGCTTAAAGCCAGCTCGGATGCATATTGTGTACCATGCCTCGACATCGACCGCCTTCGCCTGGCGCCAGCTTCATCGCCTATCGCCGCCTTGATTACTGACTATCACCCCTAACGGTTTGTGATTTCGCCCTAAATCACCGTTAGTAGAGCCCATTGTACATTGATCATCATCTAGAAACATATTTGATCACAAATTAGTTTTGCATGCTGAATTAAAGCACGAAGAGCATCAAAATAAAGACACATCACAATAATTTCAACAAACCTAATTGAATATGCGTATCAGTGTCATAATCCACAACATATTGCTTGAGAATCACATAACACAAACTTTCCAAAAAAAATTCGTAATAAATACATGAAAATTAGGCAGACTTATGGTACTACTTTGAACCTTTTACCTGCCCAAATTTCTAAGTTATATCTCACAATCCATTGACTAAGTTATGTTAAATAAGCTAACAACAATGGTCAAGCCTTTACTTGAGAAAAGTGGATTTGGTGTATAACATCTCATTTCTCTCAAGGCCTCTAGTTTTGATTTTAAGCCTATAATTCATGAATGTTTATTTGGAGGTGGTGATTCTGACCCATTTGCCTCCGCACCAATCAAAAGTCACCCATGTATATCTGAATTCATTTTTGTCAAATTAGATGTTTGTTAAAAATTAAACAACTTTAAACAAAAACTGTTATGAGACAACCAAACACAGCCCCACCTGACCAGTTTTAACCCATATTAAGAAAAACTACACGTTTTCACTTGTTACCCAACTCACATCACCCACCCGTTTTGCCACCTCTTCAACAAATATCAAATAAACTAACCTTTAAAATACTGATGGAAAGACCACATACAAATAATGCTAAAAAGAGGTAAAAGACCAGAGCAGATGGTCATCATGACTCCAAAACCAAAGTGTTTAGTACCCAACCAACCTACAGAAAAAACACCATGATTTTCAGGAACCTCAAATGAAGCTAGCCACTTTAGCAACCAAAATCAAAACAAAAAAGGTCACAAAACATGGTATAATAGAATGAGTTAAAATGCTAAAGTACTAAGTTGTGATCATGGCTAAAAAGCCCTACAGTTTTGTGTGACCTGACTTTGTGAACTGCAACGTAAAGAAAATAAATTTGTTTAGCAAAAGTGAAATCATATCATAAATCATTTAAACGTGGCCTTGTTAAACATAATAATAAAACATTCAAAAAAATGCAACTGACCTGATTATAGATAAGGGGCATGAGAAACAGCAACTCTCATAAGTCATAAGACCAGCTGATAAAATCAAAACCTTAAAAATGTAAAGGATTACTTTTAAAGTTAAAAATATGACAAATAAATGAAGAAAGATCATACTTGTTGCGCCACAGTGATTTTTTTCCGCATATATGTTCTTCTTTGTCGAGTTGGATGAATATGACAATGGGAAGACAAAGCATCCTCTTCCGATCATAAAAAAGGCTGCACCAATACTTTTAAATGTATAAAAAGGCTGAATGAAGTACCTTTGTTCTCTTCAAAAACTGAAGTTAATCAAGGAGCATGTTGGTGGAAGATAACATTCAGCCAACCATTGGTATCTCTCTACAGACCAAACACGCATCACTTAGCAAAAGTGGAGCCCATGATATTTAATAAAAAGAATACTTAACAGTAACCAAATCCAACATCAATGGTGTGAAAATTTTGCTAATGACACATAAAAATGGACCGGGTAAAAATGTTGCCATGTGCATTTTGCATCCTATGTGGAAGCTATAACATACATGTATATGAATGTATGGTAGCTCAAACCCTTTATCTTTTCTACCTGGTGAAGTAAAGTAACAAAATATTATGAATGGATTAGCAATTTAATATAAACACAAATTTCATTAACCTATCAAAACAATGTTCAAAGATACTTAATTTTACACTAAATATCATGGTGTTTGGTAACTTTCTGATTCTAACTGTGACTTTATTTAATGTCAAAATAATCAAATTTTGCCACCTTGTGAGATATATTAACAGAGTTTCATAAATATACTAACATATTAAAACTTATGAAACTTAATGCTAACATTGAATTTATTTACGTCAAAACAATCAGATGTTGAAGCAATAATAGCTTATGTACCTCCTTGTAAAGCTCATGTAGAAGATCGACAAAAATTCGGTACCATCGCTAGTGTTCGTCTCACATCCACAAACACCTCTATGCAACATACCAACCAACATCTCGATCGCATCCGTCACCTAACATCAAATTCACAATAATCCATTCAATAATTTTATAACTACAATAGAAACACAAATCACTAAAATAAAACGACATCAGTACACACAGTTTACCAGTTACCAATGTTGGATAATTCAGTAACAAAACCAGCCCCAAATGGCTTCACCGGTACCAATGACAAACCCACCATATTTCACTTGCCTCAGAACCCGACCCGACCCAGACCAGTGTGTTACACACTGGTCCGTATTTTCTGCAGTCACTGCAACATAAAACACCAAACAATTGAACATTCATTCAGACATCAGAATGAAAGAAAACATTCTTGAAAAAAAAAGTTTAACCGATTCACTGAAATCTACTGAAATCAAAAATGGGTACATGGAGTTTAGGTTGAAATCATAACGAAGAAGGTGATAAATCTTGATACGGATCCAAACCGAATAAGAAACCATTAAACATATGAATCGATCCGAAAAACGCAAAGAATTACGAATATTCGGGCTTACCTCAAATCAATAATGGAACAAAGAAAATGATGAAACTGACCAAAATCTCCATATCTCTAACTATTGATTTCTTCTCTAAAATCTGGCTTAACCTACAACTGCATATGAGAGTTTCTCCAATGTGGTTAGAACGAACACAGCAACAATAATAATCAAATGAAATCGACAATATAGAACGAACAAAAAAGTACACACACATATTTCACTTAAACAACTTAAAAACCAAAATCAAAACACAAATAGCAAAAACCTAATAACAAAACCTACCAGAAACAGATCGATTTGAACAAACAATCGCATACGCAACAGAAACAACGGCTTGAATCTGAGCTGGTTCCCAGAGTTGAAGCCCTAATTTTCCATCACTATCAGCATCAATGTTGTTTGAGGATCTAATACAACTTTTCGAGCCCTAATTTCTCGTAGCGGAGTCTGATATCGATCGATGATGAAGATGTAGGTTTATCGTCGAACAAAACTCCAATGAGTCTGTCGATTTCGTCAGCCATGGCTGGAAAGAGTGATCGGATAACCGATTGTGAGTGTGTTTGGTTGAGGAACGATGAATGATGAGAGATGAGAGAGAATGAGAGAGAAAGCGTACAAAAGAAGCATTCTCCAATCCTGGCCTATGAGCTATGCCACATGTCCCCTATGATCTATGCCACATGTCTGCTTAGGTGTCTACTGATTTGGCATAAACCAATGGGTGACATGTGTCCTCCATGGTTTCTTTTATTAGAGATATAGATGTGTTAGATAAAAACTAACATTTATAGAGATTTTTGGTACCAAAATATTAAATATATGTAAACATAGTGTTATATATATAGGGATGAACATATTGATGAACCTGTTTGAGTTGACTAAACTTTGAAAACCTTTATGTAGTAAACCTTGTTTTTTTTTTTATAAATAAACTTAGGAACGTAATATACAGATTTTCGAGCAACGAAAGCAAAAAAAATCCAAAGAGAGCCAAGTCATTTTCTTTTAAATAAGTTTTTTTTTTCAAAAAAAAAAATAATAATAATAATACTTTTTAATGTAACAGGTGTGTAATAATATTCCCCCCCTAAACAATAACAGACCCTTTCGTGCGAATCGGTGTTCCCTTTCGAACGATTTGGACTGTTTAAAATGCGTAAAGCTTAGTCATAGACATATTTAAATGTAAACAGTAAAGTAGTTGTTAAACAAATCGAAAACAGGAAGTAAAATGATCAAATAGCCAAGTGAGGACAACCCAGGTGTGCCAACACGATATGGAAAGCGTGAGCTAAGTGTCGGAGGCTGGACGAGGCTAACTCACTTTGTGACTAGTAAACTGTTTGGGGTTCATCACTGATGAACTGATGCAAAACAGAAACCAAATAAAAAATATAACATATGTAAAATGTCCCTTTCGTACGAATGGACATGCTCACTAGGACGATTGTGGCTGGTTTGTTGAAAAAGATATGTTAGATCCATCCAAAAACAGATCATTTCTTGGTGGAAATTAGCCGTAATGCAAACCCTTAACTATGAAATGAGTTGAGGGTCTGATGGGTTCCAGATTCCGTCAAGATCGTACAATAATCAAAATGAAAGTTATGAAAAAGTTTTAAAAAAGTTTAAGGTTTATAAGTCTTGATTCGAATCTCGTATGTGTGATGCTCTAACAGCAGTTTGCCCAAGCAAACTAGTGGAAACCATCTCTGAGATGAGTTGAATCAAGAAGGTTTTGCAAAAAGTGTTTTAAGAAATCAAACAGGGATGTAAGGATTTATGTTAAAGCATTGAAAAGATGAAAGAATCCTTACAAAATGCTTCTGATCGCGAGTAAGAAGGTTCAGGGCGTTTGGAGAAGTTTGAGTGAAGTGAGTAGTGTGCCTATTTATAGGCTTAGGGTGAAATTAGGGTTTCCGACAAGTTCGGACGAGTGTGCGGATTGGGACGAGAGGACCCATTTGTACGAAGTGGGCATTCATACGAGGTGGTCCTTTCCCTTTCTTTCGAGGTTTGAGTTCGATTAAGTTACACATTTCTACAGATTTTACATGTAACGAGCATAAATGTGTATTGTACAATTATGAAACATGTATAATATAGAGTTTAAAATGTCAATTGTGAGTATAAATGTGCAAACAAGTCAAACATAAATATCATGAATATGAATAAAAATACTTGCGTTTTCAATATGATCAATTGTCTCGGAGTACAAAATGAAGCGAGATAGAATACAACATGAGTACAAGTGTCTGAAGATAGAATGTACGACAATACTTGCTAAATTGGGAAAGTACAAATATGCAGAGCGTTACATAACTCTCCCCAGTCAACCTTCTCCACAACCGCTATCCCTCCTCCCACCGCCATTCCTCCCCCCATTGACCTCCTCCACAACCGCCGCCAACCCTTAACCGCCAGAAGTTAATTTCAGCAGCCTCCAGACGTTAAAAAACAAAGAGTATTCTTCTTGCAGATTGAAGATATTTGGTCCACCTCTTCTGCTACAGATGTCTGCAGATGTGGTTCGCAGACTTCATACATTTTACCTCTGAAAAAACAAACAACATATAAGTGAGTGGGTAACCTGAGTTGACTAAACCATTTAAAATTTATATGAACTAGACTATCCACCAACTTCAACATACGAACCGAAAAGGTCGCAAACTAGAGAGATTACTTACAACTCCATTGTTACCCGATCGATAACTTCATCGACGAATGGTCAACCAATCCGGCCTCGTTTCGGGCCCATGTAGCGGAGTATTGCCAGAGTACAAGAAACTTAGCACTCCAACTTATTGTAGCCATTTCAGAAAGCTTAGGACTTCATAAAGACTACATGAACACACAATTAGGGAAGCATGCTCAGCATATGGTCTTGAACTACTACCCACCATGCCCACAACCCGATTTAACATATGGGTTACCCGGAAACACTGATCCTAATTTCATCTCCATCCTTCTTCAAGATGAGGTTCCTGGTCTAAAAGTATTAAAAGATGGTAAATGGGTTGCGGTTGATCCGGTTCCAAACACTTTCATCATCAACGTTGGTGATCAAGTTCAGGTGATGAGTAATGATAAGTTAAAGAGTATTTTGCATCGAGCTCTTGTGAATTGTGATAAAGAACGGATATCTATACCGACTTTCTACTGCCCGTCGCATGAGGCGGTTATCGGGCCTGCTTCCGAGGTTGTATCTGATGATGAGCCTGCTGTGTATCGACAGTTTACTTATGGGGAGTACTATGAGTAGTTTAATGGGCTTGAGAAGTGCTTGGATATGTTCAAGACTAGTTGAGTACTGAAGATCATCGGTCTGCCCAACTGCTTTGAATAACTCCTACCTTTGGATACATTTGTTGATTTTTATAAGTTTATGATTTGGTCTCTATTTAATCTAGTTGGGTATTAATTATGTTACTTATGTTACATTTTTATATATGATATAAATAAAGTTACTTAGTGTTTTTATATATTGTGTTAGTTGAAGCTCTGTTGAGTTTAATATATTTCTGATGGTAGATTAATATTTACTATGATGATTGATTAAGAATTTAGTCTGTGAAGCATGAAATGAATGTCATATTTGAAATGCCTTTTTTCCCCCTTTTTTTTTTTTCATAAAAGGGAGTTTAATACTGAGTATAACCATGGCTCATGTCACACTTTACACATTGGCACCAGAAACTTTTGACGGTAATCATAGTCATGAAAAGGAAATCATGAAATTAAGGCAAAAAATTTTGCAATATCAATCAAGTTTCAAGGCATGCAAGTCTTGCATAACATGTGAATCCTCGGATACATCGAGATCTTTAAAGGTTAATCTTTTATTGTAGAAAAAAAAAGAATAATAGCATTAATGCATTATAAAACAAAAAATGTAAGGAAGATAGGAGAAGATATTAACCATGTATCCACATATGACATTACCATGTCAAGAATTATTATTATTATTATTATTATTATTATTATTATTACTATTACTATTACTATTACTATTATTATTATTATTATGCTTTCAAAGTTACCAAGAATAGTGATAACTTTTTAGATATTTGTTTTAATTTTTTTAGTAATAAATTTTGATGATAACTTTTTAGGTATTTTTTTAATTTTATTTAATATAATAAATTATTCATCATTTATTTGTCTAAACGTTAAGTTGGGTAACAGTGATAACCTTTTAGATATTTGTTTTAATTTTTTAGTAATAAATTATGATGAAAAGCTTTTAAGTATTTTTTTAATTTTATTTAATTTAATAAAAAAATTATTCATCATTATGATTCATGTGCATTGCATATGATCCAACCGATGTTTTTAAAACCGGACCGGACGTCAAATGGGTCTTCTTATTGGTTCAGTGGTTCGACCGGTCGCACCAGACGTAAGAACCAGAAGGTTTCGTAAATATTATAAAAATTAATAGGGTTAAATTTGAAAAAAAATAATAAAAACCGGTTGGCCGGTCGGACCGGACGTAAGAACTGGAAGGTACCGTAAATATTATAAAAATTAGAGAAAATTGCACAAAACGTCCTTTAAGTTTCACCAATCTTGCTGGTTTCAGCTTTAATCTTTAAAAGTTGCCAAAACCATCCTTTAAGATTAATTTTGTTGCCAATTTCATTTTTTTATCACTAACCCAGTTAATAATCCTTGTTAAATTGCCTCAAACCGTCTTTAAAATCTATTTAATAAATAAAACAATTTTTTTTTGAAATATTAAAACTATATAAAAATACAAATCAGTCTCTCTCTCTCTCTCTCTCTCTATCTTTTACCTCTCTCACTCTGGTTCTTGGTTCAATCAATAACAAATTCACAGTAACAGATTCAGATCAGAAAACTAAACAACTACGCTTGCAGCTCAGATTTCAACAACCGTGTTGGATCATGTACCTGGAGTTTCGAAAAGTGTGAGATTTTTTGGGGTTTTGATTGTTTCGATTGTTTAAGTTCGATCGATTGGTGACCTATGAGCTAGTTGTGAGCTAAATGATTGACGAATCGGAAGATCGTGAAGAATTAGGGTTTGGTTGAAGGGGGTACGGGCGACAAGCAATCCTTGGCAGCATTTTTCTGATATCGATTCATCACACCATCGGCGGAAGTAGGTTCAGTCGTACCTTTCAAATTCCGATCTGCTTTGTGGTTGTAAATCGGGGGATGTTTAGGCTTAATTCCAAGTTCTAATTTGCTCTTTCATTCTTAGATGTTAGATATGTTGAATGTGGTGTTAGATCAGAGGGTAATTAAATGGTTTTTCACAGGTATAGTTTGGTTTATCCAAGTTAATGTCAGAGGGTCAGGAAACTCATGTAACAAAAAGGGTGCTCGGCACATTTGGCTAATTTGTCCCATAATATACATCAGTAAGCAGTAACTTCATTTATTTTGTGATAAACAGGATTATCATCTTCATTTATGCGACAGGGGTGCGTGTTGAATTGGAGGAGTTAGAGGTGGTGTAATGGTGACCTGAGAAGGTGGCGCTGAAATTGAGTGGTGAGGGTGAAGAATTGGAGGATTTGGGTGGTGGATTTTGATGGTCAACGGTGGTGGTGGCGGTGGTTGTGATGGTTGAAACTATGGTGGTTTTGGAGGTTGAAGATGAAGAAACTGGAGAGAGAGACTAGGGTTTTAATAACATCACAAGCCATGAAAGACTGTTTTACCCTCACATGCTATGCATGTGAGGCAATTTAACAATGATTATTAACTGGGTTAGTGATAAAGGATGAAACCAGCAACAAAATTAGTCTTAAAGGATGGTTTTGGCAACTTTTAAAGATTAAGGCTGAAACCAGCAAGATTGGTGAAACTTAAACGACGTTTTGTGCAATTTTCTCTAAAATTAATTGGGTTAAATTTAAAAAAATATATAAAAAACCGGTCCAACCCTTCCAAAAACCGGTCCGACCAGCCGGTTTCCCGGTCTAACCTCCAGGCCGCTGGTTCAACTCCGGTTCAATGCATTTCCGACCCGATTCCCTGACCTGGACCGGCTCAACGTTTAAATTAAATGATGAATAATTTATTATTAAATTAAATATAATTAAAAAAGATACCTAAAAATTTTTCATCATAATTTATTACTACAAAAAATAAAACAGATATCTAAAAAGTTATCACTATTCATGGTAACTTTGAAACCACATGGTAACTTTGAAACCATACGTAAAAATGATAAATAATTGTTATTAGATTAAATAAAAGAGTTAAATGCCATTTTAGTCCCTGTAGTTTGGACCATTTTGCCAGTTTAGTCCAAAGGTTTCATTTTTAACCTGTGGGTCCAAAAAGGTTTCACAGTTGCCATTTTAGTCCACTGGGTTAACTTCATCCATTTTTTCTGTTAACGAGAAGGCCAATTTGGTCATTTTGTATGTAATTCTGTTAACTAAAAGGGCAATTCAGCCATATAAAATGACCGAATTGACCTTCTTGTTAACAAAAAAAATGAATGAAGTTAACCCAGTGGACTAAAATGGCAACTGTGAAACCTTTTTGGATCCACAGGTTAAAAATGAAACCTTTGGACTAAACTGGCAAAATGACCCAAACCACAGGGACTAAAATGGCATTTAACTCTAAATAAAATTAGAAAAAGTTACCTAAAAAGTTATCATCATAATTTATTACTAAAAAATTAAAACAATTATCTAAAACCTTATCACTATTTATGGTAACTTTGAAACCATATGTATGAGCACTCATACTCAATATAGAAATCAACACTTGTTTTACATCCACATAAAACGATAAAAATGACCGTCAGTACCAACACCGAGTTCGGTAGAGAAATTAACACGTATTTTACATCGACATAAATCAATAAAAAAACAAACACCGGTACCACCATCGATGTTATTCGAATGATATCGGTCAGTTTAGACGGTGAAGATACTGGCACCCAATTAATTTATCGTCACAGAAAGGAATAATGTATTATTAAAATATAAATAAATGCTTAAATTTTGAATAAAAATAAATATATAAACACTTAAGAAACCCAAAACACTGTTCATCAAGACTTTTAATTAATATGTATAAAATTCCTTTTCGGCTATATTTAAATCAATTTTAATTAATTAAATTTTACATTGACTAGACCAAATAAATAAATCAGGCTTATTTAAATAACAACCTTTTGTTATGAATGTATCATAATGGTGACTCTCCACATATATAACTCCTACCTCTTTGATTTCTTTTGTATTAATGTATGTGTCTATATATAATGACATTTGTATATGGTGTATACATCTCAATGAATAATAATTCTCTATTCTATCTTTCTCTCTATGTTCCTTTGATACTTGTGTGACACCCCGTTGAAATGCTCTCACTTTTACTAGCTTGTCAGTGGCTGCTTTAAATTTCGGGACGAAAGTTCTTAAAACTTGGGGATAATGTGACACTCTAGGTTTTCCCGAGCAAACACCTTGTAATCACTTAGCGTATATGTATATTATTATTAAATGGAAGTTATTATTCCTCTGTGCTATATGTCGATAACGTGTATGTATTATATATATGTGTGTGTGTAAGGATACTTGTGAACCGAAACCATGACTCGAGACCACCCGGTCTCGAGTAAACGGTGTAACAACGGGCCGGTTGGGCCGTAACCTTAGCCCACCCGAAACCTCCCACTCGAAACCACCCTAAAACCCACTTTCGGTGCATTACCTCCTATTTAAACCCAAAACCCTCACACACACTCCCCTTTTACACTATCTCACTTCATCCTCACTCACTCTCTCTAGAAAACCCTAACAAATCAAGCTCACCTCCTCTCCCACTCTCTCGGATCCAACCGACTACGACAAGGAGGATCGGTCAAGCTCATCATCACCACTCGGACGCTTCTTTTCCTCACCTTCTTCCTTAAATCGGTACCCTTCCACAACCGGTTAGTACCTTAGATAATCACTATGTGTTTATATGCATTTTATTGCTATTTGCCTTGAAGGATTGAAATGATGAATGAAATATGTGAACTCTTGCATGATAACAAAGTGATAAGACATTTGAATGATAAATGATGGTTAGTATAGGGTGTTCGGTGTTTAGAATAAATGTTAGTATAGCATGATATGCATTACCATTAAACCGATGATTGTATGTTATGTTGTAAATATGTTTAGGTGAATGATAAAGAATGAATATTAGTTATGTTGATGATGATTATGTGCTAGAGCTAGGGCCGAAGATGATGTCTAAATTATGTTTCGACTTAGGGTTGTGTTATGCTACAAAGGATGAATATATGATGAATGTGTGATGAATGTGCTTGATGAACTATTTGAAGATCAATGAAAATATTTGAAAATGTGATGTTTGATCTGATTTAGTTGGAATTTAGACAATAAAACATGTTTATGCATTTTTATTGGCTAGTACATATTATCATGAAAACAAAATTCCATTGGATAGTACTTCTGGAACAGGTTCTAGAAGGATTCTTGTGCACGTATCCGAGGTTGCGACTCGAGACTACGTGATTGCGACTCGAGACCGCCCGGTTGCGACTCGAGACTAAACCATGACAACTCGAGACCGCCCGGTTGCGACTCGAGACCGCCCGGTTGCGACTCGAAACCAGACCATGACAAGTCGAAACCTCCGGTTACGACTCGCAACCAAAACATGACAACTCGAGACTACGGCGGTTGCGACTCGCAACCAAGACATGACAAGTCGAAACACCGGTTGCGACTCGAAACTGTGTGTTCTCGAGTCGAGACCTCCTGGTCTCGACTGGGCTGCTTGTCTCCGTTATTGGGCCAAGGACGTGTGGGCTGTACATACCGTTCTAATTGGTTTCTGTGATGCTGTTAACTGTTAACGTGATCTGATAGGCCCAATAACACTTATGATTTGTGTGACACTTGTTGATGTTCACTGCTTAACTGCTATGTATCGGAATAGGCCCGATAAACTTGCTGGATGATTATGTGTTGTGTATGCTATGTGTTAGTTATGTGTAGATTATACGTGAATACTTGTACCCCAACTTGACCTGTATTGGTGACCATGCTAGGACGTGGTGACCAACGTGATTGACCAAGTAAATAATCTACCGAGCAACCCAAGGTGAGTTCACACACTAAAAGCATGCGTCCCAGGGAGGGACACGAACCAACAAAATAATGTTTTCAAACTAGTAATTTCCGGGGAAATATGCAAACGGTACTCTTGTACTACTACATCCGGGGGAGATACGTTTGGGTATTATTTATAAATCACAACTAGCAACACTAAACGAATCTCTATCACATTAAGTCCCTGCTTATAGTACCGATTAATCGCCGGGGGCGAACGGGTTATTAGTTGATAGCGCTATTAGGTTTGACAACCTCGCACCGTGACCGGGGGAGATCGGGCGTGAACTATAGACCTTGCATCTCGGTCAATGACGATAGACATTGACCTGGGGCACCAAATCTTCTCGTCAACAGTTTCGGTAATTCAAGTTTAGTAGCTTTCATATGGGGTAGCTCCCCATGACGTGATTATAAATGCTTTACCTAAACAACCTACATTTTCTTTTGAAAAGCTAAAACTGGACATCTCGTGAACTCGCCAACATTTCTGTTGACACCCTACTGCATGCTTTGCAGGTAACCAGTGAATCAGGAGCTTGCAGCTTGGGGATATGTAGTGGTCGTCTTAACCCATGTGTTGGGTTTCAAATAATCTTGAACAATGAACTTTGTTTTGAAACTGTTTGGTTTATGCTTCCGCTGTTTGTTTAAACTACCATTTGAACTTAAACTTTTAGAACTTTAAAACATGATGTTTACTAACTACTGTGGTTGGTGAATACTTTTACTACTAAACAATGCTCAGTATAATTGGTGGCTGGATCCTGGTCAGTCACGCCTCCAAGCGGTAGTACTCCGCAAGTGGATTTTGGGGGTGTGACAACTTGCGCTTATGTTCATATGCTAGTCGCTAGTAGGCCATTGTTTCACAACACGTTATCAGCATGACTTGCTTTTGAAGTTGGATTGCACAATCACATGGGTGTTCAATCAAACTATTAACGTAAGTTTTATTTTGGTTATTTGAATTGTTTATTATTCTTGTATTACTTATTGCTATTCATTTCTTGGATGACTAGTTAAATTCTTTTATTGATATCATCCTGAAACTGTCGTAGATATCACCATTTATCGTTTTGAAATAATGTATTATGACTGAAAAGGAATTTTCAAATATTATGAAGTTACACTTTTTAGATCGAACTTGAAAGTTGAAATCAATGAGATTTTATTTAAGTTTTTCAAATAGTGTTTCTAAAAAACGGAAGACTAATCAAAATAATCATAAACGAGAAAAGCAATGGTTTTTGAAGGCCGTAAAACTTCACTTTCTCTTATTGATTACATGATATTTTTTTATACTAAACACTTGTGATATGAAAGCTTTGTTGAAACAATTTTCTTACCTCTCCGGTGTACGTGTCTTTTATCAATTAAATGTTTTTTATGAATTAAATAAATTAATTGACTTAGATCGAAGCTTTTATACACAGTCCCAATAAATACAACATGTATGTGTATTTAAAGTTTGGGAAGTTGTTGATATATATCACAATTATAAGTTTTTTATTATTACTTTGTTTTATTTAATTAAATAATTAAATGGCTATGGAATACAACACAAGTATATAAACCGTTCATAATCATTTAGAATAAGCTGAATGCATAATTTTATGAGATATATTATATTAATAGATTAAAGTATTGGCTTTGGTATATTGTTTAATTTGAAAACAAATAGTTATGGAGTTAACAGACCTTAGTCCATAAGTATAATATAAGATAATTATCTTTGGTGAATGTTGATAATAAACTTGCAGGTCATATCATAATATTTTGATATAAGTCATTTTTTTTAAATTCTTTACTAAAAATATTTTACCTTTACTAAAAATATTTAAGATGAAAAAGTTATGCATAATATCATGTATGATTCAGTTTTTGTTATTGTTTCTATTCAAAATTTCAACAATTAAATATAGATTGAGTTAAGTTTAAATTAAGTGACTATGGTATAAACGTTGATTTTAAGATGATAGTTTATGAAAATTGTTTATAGTCTACTTGTTTTGTTAGTAATGTTGTTGTGACACCAGTCTTTTCAGGCCGTACCGTACGATTGTAACACGTGTTGTGAATAGGTAACAGGGCTGTATTTGACAGATTATGATGTCTATATGTGAAATTTAATGAGTTGGTAAATTTAAACTTTGGTAAAAATTATGTTGGCAAGGAAAAGATAAACGCTTATCGCGTAACGGTTAAAATGCGAGACGAACGTCGGTGACCACCCGATCAATGTTAAAATCCTAAAAATAGTCTGTTATGATTAAAATAATAATTTTAATCATATTCATGAGGAAAAATAAATTAAAACGCTAAAAAACTCTATTTTTCGAGTTTAAGCGCGTACCGCGCGATGCAGCGCGTGTACCGATAAAATACTGTCAACACAGCCTGTCAAGGCAACTGAAAATCATTTTAGTAATAATTTGATGAGTTTATCACTATAGAATGATAAAAATAAATAAAAACGCTTAAATTCCTATTTTTGCGATTTTAAGCGCGTACCGCGTAGCACAGCGCGCATACTGCCAAATACCGGCAACGTCGCCCGTCCCGGCAAACAAAATATTGTTCAATAATATTTTCATGAGTTTATTTTTATAGAGTGTTAAAAATAAGTTAAAACGCGCTAAAACGGGTTAAAACGCTAGATAAAATACACGGTAACCCGTTAAATACCAGTTTTTGATCTTTCTTTCTCTCTCTCTCTCTATATATATATATATATATATTACATATGTATGCGTGTATATGTGTGTGTGTGTTTATGAGAGAGAGTGAAAAGATGGCAACCATGCAAGTGATATTCTCTCCCTCTCTCCTCCCTTTATTGGCTATCTTGAGAGGTGGTGATGACGATGCTTCCCCTAAATACTCTAGACACTTACATTGTCCAAGAAATTCATTTTAAAAACACTCAACCTCTCTCTCTCTCATGCAAATCAGCCGAATACCCCCTCTCACTCAACATTTTCGAAAATTCTTAACTTGTTCATGGAGATTCAAGCTCATTCCAAGGTGATTTCAAGGCCATTTGAACGTTTGAAGGTGATTCCAAGGAGTTTCAAGCAAGAACCAAGCTTCATATCATCTTTTTAATCAAAAACCCACTTGAATCTTGAGGGTATAAAACTATTCTTTTTAAAAGTGTTTTTGATTCTTAGTGTTGAAAATAATAGTGAAAGGTATCTCTTGAATCTTAAAATATTTCACAAACTTGAAGGTAACAATAAATGGGTTTTCAAAGATAATAAAAATGAGTGTGTATATACATGTATGTATGGCCGAAAATTATATGAGTGTGTGTGTTTAGTTATGTTTTGATTTGATTGAGTGATTCTTGAATAATATGATTCTTGAATGATAGGATACATGCATGAATAAAAAATGTCATAAAATAAGGATCTAAAAGTGTTTCATGATTTAAAAAGGGATTTGATGAGAAAGTGAACTTTTGAAGGTTTATGTGGGTGTAAACATTTCGTGTATATGTATGTATATGTGTTCTTGAGCATGATTAGAACATAAAAGATGATGATGATGTTGTATGAGTGCATTAGATGCATTTACTTGAACATGCATGATGATTTGTGGTCATGAAATGATGATTTACATATGATTTGATAAAAATCAATTTTGATCAGAATATATACACTAAAATATAATTATTTTGAAGTGTTTAGTGATATAAAACATTGTCATAAAGTTTACTAGTCTTGCATGTTGTACTTGGTGCATTAGGAGTTGTAAAATACGTGAAATCGCATGATTTATGTGACTTACACAAAAACTGCACTAATCTGATCATGTTCACTATTTTAATCAGTAAATAACATGTATTGTGTTAAAATATCAAGTCATTTTGAGTTGGGATAGTTATAGAAACGTTTAACGCAAAACTATGCGTTAAAACGGTAAAGAAATCGACTTTTCGAGTGATTTTTATAAAACTGATTTAGATCAGTAAGTAAACTGATATTTTTAGTCTAAAAATAAGTATTTTAACTAATTTTAAGTTTACTTGGTGTTTGGTTGGTCATACGTGACTTCCGACTCCCGAAACCGTCACCGAATCGCTAAAATACGCATTTTTCAATGCACACTAGTGTGGGTAAAACTTTGGGTAAACTTTATGTGGTAAAATGTGTTATGTGATTTAAACACAAGAATATGAAAATATGTTAAGTTTTTAACATGATGTTAGAAATCTAGCTTACACATGTATGCTTGTACGTTTTGTGCGGTAGAAACGGTGAAAATTGTGTTAAACGTGAAACTTGTTTGTCGAGCATGAAATTTGATACATGTAAGATATTTTATGTATATTTACTTTAAAAATGACAAAATAGATAAGTTAACAAAATTTCGCGTGTCTCGGTGTCAAATTATATGGACGTTTGTGTATATATATTACGACGCGCAAATCGTAGATATATTGCGTATAAACGGGAGAGTTAACGGATTTACACAATAATGGTCACCAATGAAATCGTTCAAGTTGCAAAATTTAAAATATATATATATATATATATATATATATATATATATATATGTATTAACATGCCAACATAATCAAAACGATGATTTTTCGAGAAAATCTCAAAGTTATGTGAAAATTCTAAGAAAAACAGAGAAACTTAGGATTTTGTGATATATTGATTTATAAATCGTTCCTACATGTAATAGGACGTGTAGAAATCAAACTGTGGGATTGCGCTATTTAAAATATGCACCCAAAGGTGAGTGTCACTAAACCCCTCTTTTTACTGCTTTGTATATATTTTGTGGGTAGAACACGTCAATAAAAGGGTTTAATATTGTTTTTGAAATAAAACATACTTTTTAATATAAATATATATTTTCGATGAAAATATATGAAATTTGATAAGTCATACGTTTCGAAGTAAAAACGTTTTTGATGAATAAATGTTGGACATTGGGATGATACGGTATTTCCTAGGCGAAACATGACCGTATAGTTGGGACGGATGCCGGCCTGGGTCTCGAATGATGTAGATTCAGGGGATTCGTACATTATCGTATATTAAATTGTCATATTAGTAGGATATATATATATTGTACGTTAGGCAGACATCATATTGTCCTTCAAGAGGACCCTGCGCCCATGATGTCGTTTAATCATTTAAGTATTGCACGCGAGGAATTGTTGGTAGATCTATCGGGTTGATAACCCCGTCATGACCGGTTGCCCCGTGTCAAGTCAAACGACGAATTGATATTCTGTTTATTGTCTAGATTTGATTATCCCTGCATGGTTAATATATAGTTCGTATCGTCTAGCTAACATACGAGTCTGAAAAATGACGCAATAATTTAATATACAAAACCTGGGCAACAATGCTGTTGTCGGATCGATGAACCGACGGAAGGCCCATGGATTTTATTAAGGAAGTAAAATAGACTTTCTAAAATTATATGGATGTTTTCAAATAAACACCGAATCAGAAAGTTTTCCTTGGAATAATATTATTTGTATGTGAATATGTGAACTCACCTTCCTTTGTGTTGACACTTGATTTTAACGTGTTCTACAGGTACTTGAGTTCGGCTTCGGGAATTATGGCGTATCTTGTGTTTGTTGATGCATGATTTGTCACATAAAATGTTGGCCTGACTTTTAAACTTCCTGGGACAAATGTAATAAGATCCGTAAGGATCAAAGACAACTTTATCTTGTTATGGTTACGTCGTGTTTTGGGACGTTAAGTTTAAAATCTATGTTTTAAATAAATAATATTGTCAAACACTATAGTGCATCAAACATCAAGATAGAAATGGGCACCAGCTTCCGTCATCAATACGTTTTATATTCCGCTGCGACGTTTTTGGGGTGTGACAGAAGTTGGTATCAGAGCCAATGGTTGTTAGCGAACTAGATGTTTTCGGAGGAAAACACTAGACTTCAACCGAAGAATTTTGAGATATAAAGTCCAAAATTTTCGAAGCCAAGATTTTTAAATAAATGTGGAAATTTTATCATGTATGAAAACCCTTATGTGTTTATGTGCATACGTGATTTTCTGTTTATTTGGGCCTTATGTGATACTATTCACGTTGATCACACACTTATTTTGTACGGTTACGATATGTCACGTCTCGGCCTATAGAGCCATTAGTAGTCCTGCTCACTGATACTGTCGAGCCTACACTTGAGATTCTTTCGACCGTCGTTACAGAAACGTTTGTTCTGATATTCGAGTCACGTGTTCTTCTACACATCTTTTAATCTACAAACGCTGTAGGAAGAGGACTCGACCCGTTGGAGAGATCGCATCGACATTGAGAGCTGAGACAGCGTCCGCTTTAAAGAAGCAGAATGAGATTTGGGTCAATTGCTCTCACTGTGATCATCAGTTCGTCATGTTACGAGGATACTTGGAGACGACAAAGGGCAAGATGAAGGCTTAGAAGGACAGATGGACTGGTATGATGAGGTTAAGGGCTTGAGTGACAGTGCTAGGGGTTAGATGCACTGGAGGATAGTTGAGCTAGAAGAGCATGTTAGGAAGATGTTGGACTTCCAGGGATTGAAGCGTTAGTTGTTGGTTGTTTATGTTATTTGTTTTGTATGTCTCATTTGATGAACCCTATTTATGGCTTGTATGCCAAATTTTTAGATATTTAGGAGGAAATTTCATATAGACTTGTTGCGGGTGTTGATGTAGACACGCCGAATTTTGATTAGTCTTAGTACTAAAAACAAGCTTTGTAAAATTTCTGGTATAAATATCAAATGGGTTTCTTTTGGTTTAGGAATTGTTCTCATTAATATGTGGATATTATACATGCCCAATGTTTGGTCCACTACCATTTAATGATTGAATTATTTTTGGTTATCGTCTTATGTGATTATTATTGTTGTAAACAATAGAAATGACGAAATGCCGCCAAAAGCGAGACACGGTTCTGGACTACCTATCACCAAGGAAGAGTTGGCACAACTCATAGCCCAACACCTTGATACTGCCATGGAACAGCGCGATGCTAACCAAAATAATGGCCAGGAACATGGAGTGATGCTCATGTGCATGGTTTTGGTGGGACACAGAATCGGAAACCCTTCAGGTGATATAATGATCGGAAAGTTTTAGTAGTTCCTGTATTATGATAATCGGAGCGTAATTCTAATTTTTCATTAACTTTGTGAACAGTGTATAGATCTACACATAAAACAATCCAGGGTTGTAACCCAAGATCATTTACTGGTACCCTATGCAATGACATGGCAATGGTATGCGTGATGTCAGGCCGTCACAGCGGATCGACCATTCAAATAATTTCGTATTCCGACCCAGATCTGAGGATTCGTGAAAGCGAAAGTTGAGAGTTTGAGAAAGGATAATGCCAGGGATGGCAGGAGTAGTTTTGAGAAGAAGACTCACGAGGATGAGCGGAGAAAGTGCGCCAGATCTGGTGGGACTGGATATGTGAACCCCAAGTGTTATGCTAGGAGTACATTGGATGGAGTTACGCTCGAGGAATGCTACGTGTGTGGTGAGCAAGGACACTACAAAAAAGATTGCCCGAAACCGAAGGGACGGGATGCAGTGGGTAAAGCCGTCGAGGCAAGTGCTGGGAAGGTGCGTGAGAATCCTGCTACTGTTACCGGTATGTTTCGAATCAAAAACCAATCTATGTTCACACTTTTAATACCAAAGCTGACTTGAGTTTTGTTCGAAAAACTCTGAACCATTTTTTTGTTCATCAACAAGTAAGCTGGGTATAAAGTGTCCGATAGAACTAGCAATTGGTAAGTTGATGGAAACTAGTGAGATCGTTCGCGATTGTAGTATTTAGTTAAGTGATCGTAGTTCTAGTGTTGGTTTATTTCTAGTGGAGCTGGGGAGCTTTGATGAAGATGTGAGGATGGATTGATTATCCAAGAGCGAAGTGGGGACTATCGCTGGAAGAAGCTAGCTAGGATACCTCGTCCTGATGACGGTAGAGAGGTGGTAGTTGTTCACGAAGACCGACCGAGTCGAGAGTCGAGTGTCGAGTTTCGAGTGTCGAATGTGATGGTTGAGAGTTGTCAGTTTTGTAAGGATGCTCATGTGGTTGCAAAGGGGGCTATCCTGCGTTCTTAGTTAACGTGGTGGATACGAAAGCCGAATGAAGGAATACCGGAGAGATTCCTATTGTTCGCAATTATCCAGAAGTTTTCCTAAAAAGACTTACCTGGATTGCCCCCTGCGAGACAGATCGAATTTCGAATCGATCTGGCACCCGGTGCTGCGCCCAATTGCACAATCTCCTTATAAATTGAGCACCGTCTGAGAATGATAGAAATGTCAAATCAGCTTCAAGAGCTATTGGACAAGAGTTTCATTCGATCAAGATTTTCGCTTTGAGGTGCATTCGTTTTGTTGAGAGAAAGAAGGATGGATCCTTCAGGATATGTGAGAGGATTTCAGAGGGCTGAACAAGTTGACTATCAAGAATCGGTACCCTTTACCAAGGATTAACGATTTGTTCGATCAAGCCACAAGGATCCAACTACTATACGAGGATCGACCTACGATTAGGATATCATCAGTTGAAGGTTACTGATGATGATATTCCGAGGACTGCTTTTCAAACACGATATGGGCATTACGAGTTTCTAGTCAAGCCTTTGTGACTTAACTAATGTGCCGGCTGTACTCAGGGATCTCATGAACAGGGTACGCAAACCCTAACTGGATTCGTGATAGCATTCATCGACGATATGCTTTCCTATTCGTGAACCAAAGAGAATCATGAGTAACATCCGAAGTTGATTATGAAGTTGGTGAATGATGAGGAAGGTATGCATGTAGATCAGTCCAAGATTGGAGCAATCAAATGGTGAGGAGTGCCAAAGACCCCGTCGGGAGTATGATGATCCATATGACTAGCTAGGTGCTACCTGGGATTTATTAAGAATTTCTCTAAATTAGTGCAGCCTTCGACACTAATAATCCCAAAAGGAAAAGGGAAATTGATTGGACAGCAAGATAGTATGAAGCTTTTCGGACCCTTAAAAGAAAAGTTAGGAGCGTGTATGATGGACTCCGAAGGAAGTTAAGATACTTACATGCCCTTGGAAGAGTTATCTTACAATAATAGTTAGCACGCTAGTATTCAGGTTGCTCCGTTTGAAGCCTTGTATGGATGGAAGTGTTGATTTCCACTTCGATGAGCTAACGTGACAAAGGACAATTAACCAGACCTTAGTTTATCTAGGAAACCAGCGACAGGATTTTCCTGGATCGAGAGAAGGTTAAAAGTCGTCAATTGATCGACAGAAGGATTACATAGACAATTGAAGGAACTATTGCGATTCCAGATTAAAGATTTGGTTCTGATAAAGGAGTTATCTTGCAGAGGTGCTATTAGGTTTAGCGGAGAGAAGAAGAGCTGAGCCACCATGATTAGGTCCTTTCAAGAGCCCATCTTGAGTTGGATCATTCGCTTATAGGCTCAAGCTACCAGAAGGATGTAGTAGTGTACATGATGTAATGTTTGGGTTCAGTTGAGAAAGTGTATAATGGATAATACACTGATTATGTTCTTTATAGAGATTTGTTTGGAAGATAAACGGAAGTTTATCGAAACACCGTAGAAGCAGTATGTATAGCTAGAAGAGTTATGCTAATAACCGGACATGCGATTACAGCATTCTAGTCGTGTATGCGATTTATTGATTTGGCGATTTGTGGATATCTGAATTGAATGCAAGAAGGAAGGAAGACGAGTTTATGAGATTTGATTCTTTCGAGAGCCCATCTCGAGTTGGATCAATCAGGTGTAAACTTAGACTATCTTAGGTACGGGGTAATGTATATGTAAATATACATATGTAGAACCCGAATTGGTGGAATTTAGACTTAATCTTCTTGATTAAGTGCTTGTAAATGTTGAACCTTGAAAAGGGTGGAGAGCATTGAGATGTGAGATTAGGAATTGAGAGTGTATGTAATATAGGTCTACGAAGATTCTTTGTAAGAATCAAAGTTCCTCGCAGAAACTATAAGACTATATTCATTAAACATGTTTTTGCTGTTTCCACCCAACGCAAAAACAAAACCTGTACAGTAAAAATTTCGGGGACGAAATTTCCTAAACAGGGGGAGACTGTGACACCCGGCTTTTCAGGCCCTACCGTACGATTGTAACAAGTGTTGTGAATAAGTAACAGGGCTGCATTTGACTGATTATGATGTCTATATGTGAAATTTAATGAGTTGGTAAATTTAAACTTTGGTAAAAATTATGTTGGCAACGATAAGATAATCGCTTATCGCGTAACGGTTAAAATGCGAAACGAACGTCGGTGACCACCCGATCAGTGTTAAAATCCTAAAAATAGTCTGTTATGATTAGAATAATAATTTTAATCATATTCATGAGGAAAAATAAATTAAAACGCTAAGAAACTCTATTTTTCGAGTTTAAGCGCGTACCGCGCGATGCAGCGCGAGTACCGATAAAATACTGTCAATACAGCCTGTCAAGGCAACTGAAAATCATTTTAGTAATAATTTGATGAGTTTATCACTATAAAATTATAAAAATAAATAAAAACGCTTAAATTCCTATTTTTGCGATTTTAAGCGCGTACCGCGTAGCACAGCGTGCATACTGCCAAATACCGGCAACGTCGCCAGTCCCGGCAAACAAAATATTGTTCAGTAATATTTTGGTGAGTTTATTTTTATAGAGGGTTAAAAATAATTTAAAACGCGCTAAAAGGAGTTAAAACGCTAGATAAAATACCTGGTAACCGGTTAAATACCAGTTTTTGATATCTATATATATATATATATA
This sequence comes from Helianthus tuberosus, assembly GCA_030545235.1. Lineage (NCBI taxonomy): Eukaryota > Viridiplantae > Streptophyta > Magnoliopsida > Asterales > Asteraceae > Helianthus > Helianthus tuberosus. The sequence goes on from CM060447.1 coordinate 67,393,565, forward strand.
TATATATATATATTACATATGTATGCGTGTATATGTGTGTGTGTTTATGAGAGAGAGTGAAAAGATGGCAGCGATGCAAGTGATATTCTCTCCCTCTCTCCTCCCTTTATTGGCTATCTTGAGAGGTGGTGATGATGATGCTTCCCCTAAATACTCTACACACTTACATTGTCCAAGAAATTCATTTTAAAAACACTCAACCTCTCTCTCTCTCTCTCTCTCTCTCATGCAAATCAGCCGAATACCCCCTCTCACTCAACATTTTCGAAAATTCTTAACTTGTTCATGGAGATTCAAGCTCATTCCAAGGTGATTTCAAGGCCATTTGAAGGTTTGAAGGTGATTCCAAGGGGTTTCAAGCAAGAACCAAGCTTCATATCATCTTTTGAATAAAAAACCCACTTGAATCTTGAGGGTATAAAACTATTCTTTTTAAAAGTGTTCTTGATTCTTAGTGTTGAAAATAATAGTGAAAGGTTTCTCTTGAATCTTAAAATATTTCACAAACTTGAAGGTAACAATAAATGGGTTTTCAAAGAGAATAAAAATGAGTGTGTATATACATGTATGTATGGCCAAAAATTATATGAGTGTGTGTGTGTTTAGTTGTGTTTTGATTTGATTGAGTGATTCTTGAATAATATGATTCTTGAATGATAGGATACATGCATGAATCAAAAATGTCATAAAATAAAGATCTAAAAGTGTTTCATGATTTAAAAAGGGATTTGATGAGAAAGTGAACTTTTGAAGGTTTATGTGGGTGTAAACATTTCATGTATATGTATGTATATGTGTTCTTGAGCATGATTAGAACATAAAAGATGATGATGATGTTGTGTGAGTGCATTAGATGCATTTACTTGAACATGCATGATGATTTGTGGTCATGAAATGATGATTTACATATGATTTGATAAAAATCAATTTTGATCAGAATATATACACTAAAATATAATTATTTTGAAGTGTTTAGTGATATAAAACATTGTCATAAAGTTTACTAGTCTTGCATGTTGTACTTGGTGCATTAGGAGTTGTAAAATACGTGAAATCGCATGATTTATGTGACTTACACAAAAACTACACTAATCTGATCATGATCACTATTTTAATCAGTAAATAACATGCATTGTGTTAAAATATCAAGTCATTTCGAGTTGGGATAGTTATAGAAACGTTTAACGCAAAACTATGTGTTAAAACGGTAAAGAAATCCGCTTTTCGGGTGATTTTTATAAAACTGATTTATATCAGTAAGTAAACTGATATTTTAGTCTAAAAATAAGTATTTTAACTAATTATAAGTTTACTTGGTGTTTGGTTGGTCATAGGTGACTTCCGATGCCCGAAACCGTTACCGAATCGCTAAAATACGCATTTTTCTATGCACACTAGTGTGGGTAAAATTTTGGGTAAACTTTATGTGGTAAAATGTGTTATGTGATTTAAACACAAGAATGTGAAAATATGTTAAGTTTTTAACATGATGTTAGAAATCTAGCTTACACATGTATGCTTGTACGTTTTGTGCGGTAGAAACGGTGAAAATTGTGTTAAACGTGAAACTTGTTTGTCGAGCATGAAATTTGAATCATGTAAGATATTTTATGTATATTTACTTTAAAAATGACAAAATAGTTAAGTTAACAAAATTTCGCGTCTCAGTGTTAAATTATATGGACGTTTATGTATATATATTACGACGCGCAAATCGTAGATATATTGCGTATGAACGTGAGAGTTAGCGGATTTACACAATAATGGTCACCATTAAAATCGTTCAAGTCGCAAAATCTTAAAATTGTATATATATATATATATATATATATATATATATGGACCCATATATGTATTAACATGCCAACATAATAAAAAACGATGGTTTTTCGAGAAAATCTCAAAGTTATGTGAAAATTCTATGAAAAACAGAGAAACTTAGGATTTTGAGATATATTGATTTATAAATCGTTCCTACATGTAATAGGACGTGTAGAAATCAAACTGCGGGATTGCGCTATTTAAAATACGCACCCAAAGGTGAGTGTCACTAAACCCCTCTTTTTACTGCTTTGCATATATTTTGGGGGTAGAAGACGTCAATAAAAGGGTTTAATAATGTTTTTGAAATAAAACATACATTTTAATATAAAATATATATTTTCGATGAAAATATATGAAATTTGATAAGTCATACGTTTCGAAGTAAAAACGTTTTTGATGAATAAATGTTGGACAATGGGATGATACGGTATTTCCTAGGCGAAACATGACCGTATAGTTGGGAAGGATGCCGGCCTGGGTCTCGAATGATGTAGATTCAAGCGATTCGTACAACATCGTGTATTAAATTGTCATATTAGTAGGATATATATATATATATATATATTGTACGTGAGGCAGACATCATATTGTCCTTCAAGAGGACCCTGCGCCCATGATGTCGTTTAATCATTTAAGTATTGCACGCGAGGAATTATTGGTAGATCTATCGGGTTGACAACCCCGTCGTGACCGGTCGCCCCGTGTCAAGTCAAACGACGAATTGATATTCTGTTTATTTTCTAGCTTTGATTATCCCTACAAGGTTAATATATAGTTCGTATCGTCTAGCTAACATACGATTCTGAAAATTGACGCAATAATTTAATATACAAAACCTGGGCAACAATGCTGTTGTCGGATCGATGAACCGACAGAAGGCCCATGGATTTTATTAAGGAAGTAAAATAGACTTTATAAAATTATATGGATGTTTTCAAATAAACACCGAATCAGAAAGTTTTCCTTGGAATAATATTATTTGTATGTGAATATGTGAACTCACCTTCCTTTGTGTTGACACTTGATTTTAACGTGTTCTACAGGTACTTGAGTTCGGCTTCGGGAATTATGGCGTATCTTGTGTTTGTTGATGCATGATTTGTCACATAAAATGTTGGACTGACTTTTAAACTTTCTGGTACAAATGTAATAAGATCCGTAAGGATCAAAGACAACTTTATCTTGTTATGGTTACGTCGTGTTTTGGGACGTTAAGTTTAAAATCTATGTTTTAAATAAATAATGTTGTCCAACACTATAATGCATCAAACATCAAGATAGAAATGGGTACCAGCTTCCGTCACCAATACGTTTTATATTCCGCTGCGACGTTTTTGGGGTGTGACAGTTGTAACATATTCTTCAAACGATATGAATGATCAAACCAACGTAGCATATTCGGGTCAATATAAGCTTTATTACTAAGTCACTTAAAGTGCATTATTTAATTTGTTGATTCATGAACCCAACACTGTTTTTTTAACATGGGTGTCTATTGAATTGCATGATATAACAATGTCAAGAGAAGATAATTGAGCATAATATTATCACATAATAAGTCTTTATTGCATATCAATATGTTTGATATATGTTTGTGTCCTCCTTTTGTTTCATGGTAGAGTGACAAATCTCTTTATCTAAGATATGCATATGATTGGTTATGTCATGACACTATATAAATACATATTTCAAAAAACTGATGGACACATGTTATATCATAAGGTTGTGTCATAAGTTATTTCTCATAATGACATAATATAAAGTGATGCATTGTATAATCATCACCTTTACATATTACCATAAACCTTTTTAATAATGTTCTTGATATATTTTAATATTCAATCATGACAGTAAGGCTAATTAATTATATGTATTTTATTATACTTGATAAGAAGGCGTCTTATCATTTATATATTGTATAATTTGACTTTATACAATATGTTTAATATGCTATCGCTTATGCATATAGACAATATTGAATAGAGCAATTGCATTAAAATTGTGGTTTGTTATTATTTTCATGAAAGCTTATGAGCATGCTTAGTCACAAAGTGTGAGACTCCATAAAGTTTATTATAAAGTTATGGAGCTTGTAAGATTTTAAAACCGATCAATCTAAATGACTCGGTCATATAACCACTCCTCAATTTATATCATGTGATGAGAAGATTATTTATAAGAAAAGTTTGAATAAAAAAATTTCTATTTTGGAGTAGGAAGATCATTAAAGAATATATAAGTTTTAAAACAACCACATGTGAAAGTGGTGTGAATCTAATCCATAAAGTGAATGTGATGATATAATAACCAGTGTAAAGGTGAAGATCATATACACAACTAAGAAAATTGTGATGATAGTTGTTTGGTTATAATCCATTCCTTGAACTGAATGTGATGATATAATATTGGTGTAAAGTTCGTAATCATGGTAATTGAGGAAATTGTTATGATGCTCATGTAATGAGATCAACCATGTTAATAATGTGATGACTATACAATGATCGTTATAAAGGTCGTAAGATATAAGATTGATAAATCTTATACGACTTAACTACTTCTCAATTGATGGTAAGCAAAGAGAACATTATTTACAAGGAAAAATCGATTAAATTCTTTTCATTTGTCACCCTTGAGACATATGCTCCTAAATTAGTAATATCATTATAAGAGTTATGAAAAAATGAAATGATTTTATACTCATGTGACCGAGTAAATAATGAAAAGCTATGAAGCTTGTTTTGGTTCTACTTCATTCCCAAAAGTGAATGTAAATGTAATGATGGACCTAATTGAGACACTTGTAATGATGAGATTAACTATAAGAATTGTAATGATGGACATTTTAATAATGAGATGGACCACCAAAAGTGGCAAACTAAGGAGTGAATGCATAACGTGATGGTTTTAACGTTGAAGTTATAATATATTCTCTCGTATCATACGTTTTGTATTACACACGAGCAAGTAATACACATACGATCATAAACCAGAAGTTTATGGATCATTATTATTTAATTAGTTGGCATGACCGGTTAGACCACACCTAGTCAATGATGATGTGAAACATAATGAAGAACTAGAAGATTCTTCAAGCTGATAATTAGCATGTATCGTTTACTCTCAAGGGAAATTTTATTTTTACCAAATAAAGGAGGGTGTGTATCACTAAATATTTTGGAAGTGATTAAAGGATATGCATATCCCAACATGATACCATTTAGTGTTTTAAATCGATGCATCGTCTAAATGTTATCAAATCCACAACCTGAAGCTTGTGTGATTGTGGCTTAGCTAATGTGATAACAAGCATACTAATCCAGATTAGTATATTTGTTTGATAATAGTGAATTTGATTCCCAAGTTATTAACGATCATTGGAATAAGTGTTATTGTTGAGATGATCACTAAACGTCTACTATTGGTTACAAACCCAATGATCATGAAAGGAGCAAAAGTTCATTTAGGTACATGTAATTTTATATATAGTACCATCAATTCACATCAAGCCAATAAGTTATAGTTCACCCCATACAGTTGGTTTTTGTTCAGGAACCAAAGATGTCTCATCAAAGATTTTGGTTGTGCGGCATATATTGAAACTCATCCACCACCACACCGCACAAAGATGAGACTTCTAAAAAAGTTTGAGAATATGTTGGGTATTAATAATCGTCTATGATTGAATACTTAAAGCCATTAGTAAGAAATTTGTTTATGGCTCATTGGTTTTCATTTTAGTGAATGAATGTTCCCAACATTAGGGGAAGATAACAAGCAGTTGGAAAGTGAAAGTGAAATGAATTATCATGTCATCTTGATCCTCAGACTATAAACTATGAACTAGAAGTTTAAAGTATAATTTATTTACTAATATTAAAGAACAAATTACCAGACAAGTTCCCTGACCTAAATAGAGTGACTAAGTAAGTCACATAATCAACTGCTTATGCTCCAGTTATATTTGTGTCCCAAGCGGACAACCACATATTTTTGTAATGAGTCTATTGCATGCCTAAAGCGTGGTAGACTAGTTCATTCCAATAATAAAATTCCTCGAAAATTGGAGCAAGTAATTAAGATGGTCAAGTCGAGGTTAAAGTAATAAGATCTCCTAAAGAGACAATAAACATGATGGTTCAAGAAGAACCTCAGGTACCTGAAAATAAAGAGATTTCGATAAGTTGTATCATGTCTAAGATATGTATGGAATCGAAATAAAAATCGACGTCGTTATACTTTTGTATATAATGTAGAGCTTAAAATGATTAAATGATGAGGATCAAGATTTAAGATCTGCCTATGAATGAATATTAAGAAATGATTGGCTAAAAATAGAAAGACGCAAATAAGGCAGAGTTTAGTTTTCTAATGAAATGGCAAGTTTCTGGACCAACAGTCCATAGAATTGAAGTTGTAAAATATGTTGGATATAAATGTGTCTTTTATGTTAAAATCAAATTTAATGATACAAGGAAAAATTGGTGGCACAAGAATTTTCGCAAAAGACCTATGATTGATTATGAGGAGACGTATTTTCCTGTGTTGGATGCATTGACTTTCCAATATATTATTAGTCTGGTAATATAAAGAGAGAATTGATATGCATATAAATGTTTTGTATTGTTTTGATACTAAAGTTTACATGAAAGTTCTTGAAGGATTTAATTGTCAAATTCATGTAAAGTAAGTTATCGAGAATAGTTTGATTATTGTATTCGTATTCGGATCTGAATACATTATATTTGTTGTATATCTGATACGTGGTCGAATAACGGTGCTCGTTTGTGTTTAAGTTTAGGTTTTTACTTGACTTTTAATCTCGAATGGTCTACTTTTAATTAAATTTGTGTTTTGCAAGTTTGACAAAGTTTAAGGAGCTTTTCGGGAGCTTTACAGGTCACCGGAGCGAAAAACGGACCACCGGGACGTGTTACGGGTCACACGGGAACTCAAGGAGCGAAAAAACAGAAAACGGGAGTTGGGGAGGTCATCGGCGACGCCCCTAGGGTCGTCGGAGACGCCCCTTAATGAAACCCGTCAGACAGAATGCGCGTAACCAGGAAAATAAGCCGTCGAAGAGAAGCTAGCAAACGGGAGGCCGTCGGCGACGGGTCCCCAGGCGTCGGCGACGGGCCTTTATCTGTTCAAACGTGAATTTTGGTTTGTTTGGTGTTAAAAATGATTTCTATTGGCTCTTGGGGCATTGAAGACGGGAGTTACACACTTTTTGGGTTTTGAATGTTGATCTTGGATCCATATCTCATTACCACTTCACTTCGAATTGATATCATCACCATCTATCACCCAATCCATCATTCGAATCAACCGAATCGAAACCCTAGTTCATCCATTTCCTCCATCCTCTCATCAACATCACTTACCACAACCCTAATCACCATCACTCACTATCTCCAAGCATCAAGATGATCAAGAGCAAGCTTCCAACATCCGGTGATCACGTCCTTTCGATCATGCGCGGCTAATTTCTTGGAGGTTTCACCACGGTGTAAACTTTTGTAAGATTTAGGTTTTGCTATGTGTTGATTTGTGGTTTGTGAAAACTTGAATTACATTTGAAGCTTTAGACAATTGTCCTACGTTTGTATTGCATTTATGAATTGTCGAATGAATGATTAAATTTGACTTTGTGAAACGAATACACGTATTTATACCTTGTCTTTGGATAGGATTTGTTAGTCCAAGGTAACGAAGTGCATCATGGTCCGTTTTCTATGACGTTGATAGTGATTGGCACCTAAGCTTTGTGATTATTGACCCGATAATGAATTAATTCAAGTAAATCAAATTAAAACGGATAGTAATCTTAGGTCTTGCACTTGTTGAAACCGGGTGTGAACCTTGTTTTCCATGTTGTTTATTAATCAAGTTTTCTTACAATTGTTGCTTTCTAGTAGTTAAGTAATTCAATCAATTCCATTAGTTTAATTCACAGCTTTTCAACCAAACAAAAATACAAAAATATTCTAGCAAGCTTCATAAATTGTGACATTTGTTTAAATTCAATCGAATCCATTCGTAAACCATATACTCTTCGTGTCACACCCCCAAAAAATCCACACGCGGAGTATCACCGCTTGGAGGCGTGACTGACCAGGATTAAGCCACCAATCATATTGAACAAGCATGTAAGTAGTATATATAATCAAACACAATTCAATTGGTGTCAAAACAAAACATAGTTTAAGTTGCCAGCGGAAGCAAAATGTTAAAACCAAATCATAAATTTAAACGTTTCAAATGTTTAGCATGGCACACAGCTGTCCATGTCCCACAACGACTCTTCCCACTCCATTGCAAGCTCCATAGATACCTAATGACCTGTAAGGCATGTAACAACGAGTCAACAACAAAGTTGAGCGAGTTCACAGTTGATTGTTCAGTTATAGAGTTCGTTTCAGAAATCATAAGTTCGTTTCATAACCATGTATGACCCAGTAACCTTAATTTCCCAAAACCTTTTCACGATATTTGGTGGGGGCTTCCCATATTGTATGTTACTAGACTAGTTGTATCCATAAGTGTCCTTCCCAATCCAAGGACAGTTTTAAGTATGAGTGTACGTAGGTTTTACGTATGTGCCCTTCCCAATCCGAGGACAGTAGTAAGTATGAGTGTACGTAGGTTTTACGTACGTGCCCTTCTCAATCCGAGGACAGTAGCAAGACGTAGGTTTTACATACGTGCCCTTCTCAATCCGAGGACAGTAGCAAGTATGAGTGTACGTAGGTTTTACGTACGTGCCCTTCTCAATCCGAGGACAGTAGCAGGTAGTCTAGTAGTGTTGATAATATAAATAGTTATTCAATCCCATTCCCAACCCACCGGGAATCCCATGCCTTAGGAGGGTGAACTCACCTTGGTTTGCTCGGTATGCTAAACTATGTGCTCGCAAGTAATCAATCAAGTCCTATAGTTATGCACGTATTCACAATCAGTTTATATCCACATAGTTCACGTATCATTCATGATCATACAGTATCGATTAAGTAACAGACGACTCATAGCATTAAACAGTTAATCGCATATTCACATGAGTTACGTTTAACGACATGTAACTAACCTTTCTAACAAAATTAAACTCTGTTACTGTACTATTTAACCCTTGACGAAACATACTTGTTTCGTCGTGATCACCTCGGCGAAACACCCTCCTGTTTCGTCGTGATTGCTCTCGGCGAAACACCCTTCTGTTTCGTCGTCCTACGTTTCGTCGATGTCTAGCTTTCACCGTAAACCGAACAGTTACAGAAATTTCACAGAAACCCTAATCATTGCTAACAGCCGTTTCACTCTATTATCGATCAAACAGTTAATATGCAGCACCATGATCATCGATCATCATAGAGAAATCATATAGCGAAATAATCAGTCATACGAACAAGTTTATAGTCTACACTCATGCAACATCCAAATAACGTGATCAATAGCATCCAGTCGAATCTAAACAGTGGCCTAAACATCAAATATATTCATTAACAACAATACTCACAGAAATACGGATCTAATCATTAAACACCAATGAATCCCTTCACACGGTTTCAATCCAACAGATTCGTTCAATAGTGTTACAACCCTAATACATGATTTTCGATTCAAGCATAACATAATCGTTTAACAAGCAATTTCTTAGACACCAATACATAGCATAGCGAGTGAGTAGGATTGATTATCAAGACTAACCGTTTGAGAGAGAGGAAAACGCCAAGAACTTCGAGTGAATGAGGGCAGCCGTCTGTTGGCAGAGAGAGAGAGAGAGAGAGAGCTCTAGGGTTTCGGTTTTGGTGATTTGTTTTCACAAATGAAATTGTTTTTGTGAGATATAACTCACGTAACAGAGCTGGGCCCTTAACTGGGCTTCGGCGTAATACTGGGCCGGCGAAACACTCCATTTCGTCAGAGTGCAGATGGCGAAACACTCATGTTTCGTCGAAGTGGTTCATGGCGAAACACAATTGTTTCGTCGGGTATAGTTCCGAATCTCAAACAGTTTACAATTCATGAACCAAACACTTTAATCACATAACATAACAACCAAACATCTCAACATATAATCCAACGCGTACAATTACAAGACAAACAAGTCGTGTAAGCAAACAACTTAAACAATCAACGTGCAATTAATGGGAAGGTGGAATCTTGGAAACTCGAGTTGTCACATTATCCCCAACTTGAAAGAAATTTCGTCCCGAAATTTAGCATGCGGTTACTGAGGAAGCTAGTTAAGTTTGCGTGTTTCACTGGTTTTCCTGGGGTGTCACAACATCCCCCCGTTGATTTGGAATTTCGTCCCAAAATTCCGCAGTAGCTTCAGCCTCAGTAGTAGTTGCATTGTTCTCGAACAACTGGGGATTCTTATGTTTCATTTGGTCTTCTCGTTCCCAGGTGAACTCTGGGCCACGACGGGAGTTCCAAAGAACTCGAACAAGAGGTATTCTGGTGTGCTTGAGGACCTTAACGTCTCGGTCCGTGATTTCAACTGGTTCCTCGACAAATCGCAACTGATCGTCAATAGTGAGCTCCTTTAAATGAACTATGAGGGTCTCATCTGACAGACACTTCTTCAAATTTGACACATGAAAAACGTTGTGAACTCCACTGAGTTCTGTTGGTAGGTTTAGTTTGTAAGCCACTTTACCTATCTTCTCAATGACTTCGAACGGTCCGACGTAACGCGGATTAAGTTTGCCCCTTTTTCCAAAGCGAACCACACCCTTCAAGGGTGAAACTTTGAGTAGCACTCGATCCCCAACTTGAAACTCGAGTGGTTTCCTGCGCTTATCAGCGTAGCTTTTCTGACGGTCACGAGCTACCGCCATGCGTTGTCGTATCTGAGCAATCCTTTCTGTAGTATCAACTACGAGTTCTGGGCCAGTGATTTGGCTGTCGCCAACTTCTGCCCAGCAAAGAGGTGATCGACACTTACGCCCGTACAGTGCCTAAAACGGAGCGGCTTGAATGCTAGTGTGGTAACTGTTATTATTTGAAAACTCCACTAGAGGGAGATGTTTTTCCCAGCCGTTTCCAAAATCGATTAAACATGCACGAAGCATGTCTTCAAGAGTTTGGATGGTGCGTTCAGACTGCCCATCCTTTTGCGGGTGATAAGCTGTGCTCATGTCTAATTGAGAGCCAAAAGATTTGTGCATCGCTTGCCATAGTTCTGAAGTAAAACGTGCATCACGATCAGAGATAATAGAGGTCGGCACTCCGTGCCTCGAAACCACTTCCTTTAAGTAAACGTCTGCTAGAGTGGAGAACTTATCCATTTCCTTGATAGCCAAAAAGTGTGTAGACTTTGTGAGTCGATCCACGATCACCCAAATAGTATCATTTCCACGTTGAGATCTAGGCAGGCCAGTAACGAAATCCATGGAAATTTGCTCCCATTTCCATTGTGGTATCTCTGGTTGTTGGAGTAGGCCCGATGGTTTCTGATATTCGGTCTTGACTCTCGCACAAGTCAAACATTTGCTGATGTAAGTTGCTATGTGGGCTTTCATGCTAGGCCACCAATACGTAGTTCTGAGATCGTGGTACATCTTATCCGAACCAGGATGTACTGAGTGGCGAGACTTATGTGCTTCATCCATTACGAGTTCTCGTAAATTGCCAAAGAGTGGGACCCAAATGCGTCCTGTTACGTAGTAGGTGCCGTCTTCCTTTTGTTCTAACCGTTGCCTTGAGCCGCGTAGGGCTTCAGCCCTGATGTTTTCTGGTTTCAATGCTTCTACCTGAGCATCTCATATCTGTGCAGGAAGACTAGATTGGATAGTGAGTTGTAAAGCACGTACGCGTCTAGGTGTAGTATCCTTTCAACTGAGGGCGTCGGCCACAACATTGGCTTTGCCTGGATGGTACTTGATGGCACATTCGTAATCATTCAATAGCTCGACCCATCGACGTTGTCGCATGTTTAACTCCTTTTGCTTGAAGATATGCTCGAGACTCCTGTGATCGGTGTAGATGGTGCACTTGGTACCGTACAGGTAATGTCTCCATATCTTGAGTGCGAAAACAACAGCTCCCAGCTCCAAATCGTGTGTAGTATAATTTCTTTCGTGAACTTTAAGTTGGCGTGATGCGTAAGCTATGACCTTGTCACGTTGCATCAACACACAACCAAGACCCTGAATTGACGCGTCGCAATAAACCACAAAATCGTCTGTGCCCTCTGGCAATGAAAGAATAGGTGCGCTACAAAGTCTATCCTTTGAGTGCTGAAATGCTGATTCCTGTGTATTACCCCAACGATAGATAACGCCTTTCTGAGTTAGTGAGGTGAGGGGTTGTGCAATCTTGGAGAAGTCTTTGATGAACCTTCTATAGTAGCCCGCCAAACCCAAGAATTGGCGGATTTCTGTTGGTGTACGGGGTGCATGCCAGTTCTTGATCGAGTCTACCTTCGATGGATCAACGTGTATCCCATCCTTGTTTACCACGTGGCCTAGAAAATGCACTTCACGAAGCCAAAAGTCGCATTTCGAAAACTTAGCGTACAACTGTTCTGTTCGGAGGAGTTCCAAAATAAGCCGTAGATGGTGCTCGTGTTCCTCCCGACTCTTCGAATAGATCAGGATGTCGTCGATGAAAACAATGACGAACTTGTCCAGGTAAGGCTTGCACACTCTGTTCATAAGATCTATGAAGACTGCAGGTGCGTTTGTCAATCCAAAAGGCATAACCAGGAACTCATAATGCCCATAACGAGTCCTGAACGCTGTCTTAGAGATGTCCTCTTCCCGGACTCTCAGTTGATGGCAACCTGACCTCAGGTCAATCTTCAAATAGTAGCTCGACCCTTGCAACTGATCGAACAAGTCATCAATACGTGGAAGAGGATAGCGATTCTTCACGGTCACCTTGTTGAGTTCGCGGTAATCTATGCACATATGGAAGGTACCGTCCTTCTTCTTTACAAACAACACTGGAGCTCCCCAGGGCGAAGAGCTAGGACGAATGAAACCCTTATTCAAGAGTTCTTGCAATTGCTTGGACAGTTCTTCTAGTTTGGTTGGAGCTAAGCGATACGGTGCTCGAGCTATGGGCGCTGCTCCAGGTGCCAGCTCAATTTGAAATTCAACCTGACGATGAGGCGGAAGACCAGGTAAATCCTCAGGAAACACTTGAGGAAAGTCGCGTACAACTGGAATATCCTCTATCTTCTTCTCTTTCGTTGATGCGTCAGTAACGAGTGCTAAAATAGCAGTGTGGCCCTTTCGCAAACACTTTTGGGCCTTAAGAAAGGAGATGATGCCCACGACAGCACTACTCTTGTCGCCTTGAATCACGAGAGGTTCTTTACTAGAACGGGGAATACGAACAATCTTCTCTTTGCAAAGGATCTCTGCTTGCTGTTGGGATAACCAATCCATCCCAATGACGATGTCGAAACTACCCAAAACTATAGGAATGAGATCGATAGAGAAAGTCTGACCAGCTAAGACGAGATTACAACCCTTAACTATGTGTGTGGCTTCTAGGCTTTTACCGTTTGCTAACTCTACGGCATGCTTGGTGTTCAAAAGTGTTGGTGTGCGTTTAAGCATTTAACTAACTTTTAGAGACACATAACTGGTATCGGCACCCGAATCAAATAAAACAGTAACATAAAAGTCGTCGAGAAGAAACTTACCCATCATCACGTTGGGATCATTCCTTGTGTCACCCTGACCAATCACGAACGCTCGACCCCTGGCACCATTGCCGTCATTATTACCCCCATTGTTATTCCCATTATTTTTCCCGTTTCCTTGATTGTGGTTCTGATTCTGATTTAACTGCGGGCATTGTCTCTTGATGTGACCTTCAGCGCCACACTGATAGCATCCCATGTTGCCCTATTGTTGTTGCTGATTCTGCGGTGCTTGCTGTTGCTGCTGACGATTCTGATTCGCAGGCCGTGAGCTCCTGCAATCCTTGGCTTCATGACCGATCTTGAGACACCTCTGACAACGTCCCTTATTGCACTGGCCACTGTGGTGTCTGTTGCATTTGTTGCATTTTGGGTGGTTTCCCCGATATCCACCCTGCCCTTGACTACCATATGATTGCTGACCAGGACTCTAGTAGTCATCAGTCTTTCGTTGCTGTGCCTGGGACTGAACTGTAGTTGAACCCTTGCTGGAGGCTCCATCTCATTTTCGCTTGTTGTCACTGGGAGTAGCAGAAGTAGTAATAGCAGTAGCACCTATACGCTTAGGCAGTTTGTTCTGTTCCACTGTCTGGTCTGTGAGACGATGAGCAAGACGAGTAACATCCTGGATGGTAGCAAGGTTAGCAGAAGTCACATGGCTTTGAATCTCTGGTACTAAGCCTTTGAGGTACAGCTCGATGCGTTTGATGGGAGGATCCACCATAGTAGGACACAAGATTGCCAGCTTGTTTGATCTTTTTGTGTACGCTTCAATCTCCGACCCTGTCATCTTCAAGTTAAAGAACTCCACTTCCAGCTTGTGGATGTCATCACGATTACAGTACTCTCGCTTGATCAACTCCTTGAAGTCGTTCCATGGGGTGGCATTAGCAGCAACTATCCCCATCATTTGAACCTGAACGTTCCACCACGTGAGCTCTATGCCCTTGAGAGTACCAGTAGCATACTTCACCCTACGAGCCTCAGGGCATTCACACATTTCGAAGACCGACTCGAGCTTCTCGAACCAGTGGAGGAGGCCTACAGCTCCTTCAGTGCCGTTGAAAGTAGTAGGTCGGCAATCCATAATGGTTTTGAAAGTACACACAGGAGGCTGAGCGTGTTGACCTGTCGTGTGTGTAAAACAAAATTAAGCACAAGTATTAGTTTACGAGGGTAGGATCTAAAGATCCTAGAGTAAGTTGTGATGGCAGGTTATACCTCCTGCCTGGGCAGCTGCGAGTGCTGCAGTAACTTGTTCAGTGATCAAAACCGCCAACTGGGCTTGGGTTAGGTTAACGCGTCCACTCATGATCTTCATATCAAAGGAAAACATGAGTGAGAGAGGTTCGCGAAAATGCGATGACAGAAGAGAGTAAGCACACATGTGTTTTCAAACTATAGTTGTTACGTTCATCTAAGCATACCATAATCAAAGTTCTATGTAACTAGCAAGTAAGCAATATAACATAAACCATATCACCTATAGTGTTGAGCCTTGCACGTGGAGTGAAGCGTCGTTGTGGATCGTTGAGCACTGTACAGGTTATAGTATGGTTTTATCAAAAAGTTTTTCCCCTTTTTTAAAACCAAGTTCACTATAACCAATGGCTCTGATACCAATCTGTCACACCCCCAAAAAATCCATACGCGGAGTATCACTGCTTGGAGGCGTGACTGACCAGGATCAAGCCACCAATCATATTAAACAAGCATGTAAGTAGTATATATAATCAAACACAATACAATTGGTTTCAAAACAAAACATAGTTTAAGCTTCAAGCGGAAGCAAAATGTTAAAACCAAATCATAAATTTAAACGTTTCAAATGTTTAGCATGGTACACAGCTGTCCATGTCCCACAACGACTCTTCCCACTCCGTTGCAAGCTCCATAGATACCTAACGAGCTGCAAGGCATGTAACAACGAGTCAACAACAAAGTTGAGCGAGTTCACAGTTGATTGTTCAGTTATAGAGTTCGTTTCAGAAATCATAAGTTCGTTTCATAACCATGTATTACCCAGTAACCTTAATTTCCCAAAACCTTTTCACGATATTTAGTGGGGGCTTCCCATATTGTATGTTACTAGACTTGTCGTATCCATAAGTGTCCTTCCCAATCCGAGGACAGTGTTAACTATGAGTGTACGTAGGTTTTACGTACATGCCCTTCCCAATCCGAGGACATTAGTAAGTATGAGTGTACGTAGGTTTTATGTACGTGCCCTTCTCAATCCAAGGACAGTAGCAAGTATGAGTGTACGTAGGTTTTACGTACGTGCCCTTCTCAATCCGAGAACAGTAGCAAGTATGTGTGTACATAGGTTTTACGTACGTGCCCTTCTCAATCCGAGGACAGTAGCAGGTAGTCTAGTAGTGTTGATAATATAAATAGTTATTCAATCCCATTCCCAACCCACCGGGAATCCCATGCCTTAGGAGGGTGAACTCACCTTGGTTTGCTCGGTATGCTAAACTATGTGCTCGCAAGTAATCAATCAAGTCCTATAGTTATGCACGTATTCACAATCAGTTTATATCCACATAGTTCACGTATCATTCATGATCATACAGTATCGATTAAGTAACAGACGACTCATAGCATTAAATAGTTAATTGCATATTCACATGAGTTACGTTTAACGACATATAACTAACCCTTCTAACAGAATTAAACTCTGTTACTGTACTGTTTAACCCTTGAAGAAACATACTTGTTTCGTCGTGATCACCTCGGCGAAATACCCTCCTGTTTCGTCGTGATTTCTCTCGGCGAAACACCCTTCTGTTTCGTCGTCCTACGTTTCGTCGATGTCTAGGTTTCGCCGCAAACCGAATAGTTACAGAAATTTCACAGAAACCCTAATCATTGCTAACAGCTGTTTCACTCTATTATCTATCAAACAGTTAATATGCAGCGCCAAGATCATTGATCATCGTATAGAAATCATATAACAAAATAATCAGTCATACGAACAAGTTTATACTCTACACTCATGCAACATCCGAATAACGTGATCAATAGCATCCAGTCAAATCTAAACAGTGGCCTAAACATCAGATATATTCATTAACAACAATACGCACAGAAATACGGATCTATTCATTAAACACCAATGAATCCCTTCACACGGTTTCAATCCAAAAGATTCGTCCAATAATGTTACAACCCTAATACATGATTTTCTTAGACACCAATACATAGCATAGCGAGTGACTAGGATTGATTATCAAGACTAACCGTTTGAAAGAGAGGAAAACACCAAGAACTTTGAGTGAATGAGGGCAGCCGTCTGTTGGCAGAGTGAGAGAGAGCTCTAGGGTTTCGGTTTTGGTGATTTGTTTTCACAAATGAAACTGTTTTTGTGAGATATAACTCACGTAACAGAGCTGGGCCCTTAACTGGGCTTCGGCGTAATACTGGGCCGGCGAAACACTCCATTTTGTCGGAGTGTAGATGGCAAAACACTCATGTTTCGTCGAAGTGGTTCATGGCGAAACACAATTGTTTCATCGGGTATAGTTCCGAATCTCAAACAGTTTACAAGTTCATGAACCAAACACTTTAATCACATAACATAACAACCAAACATCTCAACATATAATCCAACGCGTACAATTACAAGACAAACAAGTCGTGTAAGCAAACAACTTAAACAATCAACGTGCAATTAATGGGAAGGTGGAATCTTGGAAACTCGAGTTGTCACATTATCCCCAACTTGAAAGAAATTTCGTCCCGAAATTTAGCATGCGGTTACTGAGGAAGCTAGTTAAGTTTGCGTGTTTCACTGGTTTTCCTGGGGTGTCACAACATCCCCCCGTTGATTTGGAATTTTGTCCCGAAATTCCGCAGTAGCTTCAGCCTCAGTAGTAGTTGCATTGTTCTCGAACAACTGGGGATTCTTATGTTTCATTTGGTCTTCTCGTTCCCAGGTGAACTCTGGGCCACGACGGGAGTTCCAAAGAACTCGAACAAGAGGTATTCTGGTGTGCTTGAGGACCTTAACGTCTCGGTCCGTGATTTCAACTGGTTCCTCGACAAATCGCAACTGATCGTCAATAGTGAGCTCCTTTAAATGAACTATGAGGGTCTCATCTGACAGACACTTCTTCAAATTTGACACATGAAAAACGTTGTGAACTCCACTGAGTTCTGTTGGTAGGTTTAGTTTGCAATTAATGCGAAGGTGGAATCTTGGAAACTCATGTTGTCACACTTCGTGGTTCGAGCCCTTACTACCACTAGCTATTTGTTAAGGGTAATTTTGGTTTGTAAATATTATCTTTGACCGGAGCACGACACTCCGATCAAATTTTGGCGCCGTTGCCAGGGAGTGCGTGCACTTTGTGTTTGGATTATTGTTTGAATTTTCGTGATTAGCAGTTTAAGTTGTTTAGTTTCTTATTGTACTTTGTCTTTTTTCCTTGTTACGCGGGTTGTGTTACTTGTGCAGATTACAGGTAGTGCATGCATACAAGGAATTCCGGGAGGACTTCGCCGTTAGTCTACGAACCAGGAATTGAAAGAGTTGCAAGAAGAAACTTAGCAAGCCGGTTAGAAGCAACTGTTATTTCTAACCAAGTCACCCAAACACCACAATTCACACTATCTATTGAAACCGATTCAATGGCAAACCAAAATTCAAACCAAAACCTCAATCAAAACCAAAATCCTAACCAATTCCAATACCGAGGCAATCTTCGTCCAGCTCAACATGTCCAACAACCTATACCTCAAGATCAACCGGGTGGTGGTAACAACTCAAGACCACCCACACCACCTTTCCGAAACCAAAATCCCAATAACAACCAAAGAACACCCCAACAACAAAACCTTCACCGACATAACTCCTTACCCACTCAACTTGATGACCGGAATGTTAATTCCGATCGTCGAGGCAACCGAGATCATCGCAATCCCGCGAATGATGATCCGTTCTTTAACTTAGATGATTTGAGAAATGCTATCCCCGATGATGAGCCATTTAGTGTTCCCGGTTACCAATCGCCGAAGCACGTGAGTATTCATTCGGAATACTCGGATGATGAGAGTAACTAAGATGATCGGGTCGATGATGACGGTTGGGGGTATGTGAATCGGGGGAATGTCTACAACGCTAGAGGGTTCGACAACGATGAATTTGGCTATCAAAATGCCAATTTTGTGGGGAATGAAAGCTATGGTTATGGGAATGCTCGAAACGACGGTTACGAAAACAACCGCCAACCACGAAACAACAATCAAAGGAACTGGGATGATGGTTATTACAATAACAACAATAATGTGAATAATAACCGGATTCCTCGTTTTGTGGGAGGAGGTAACCAAGGTGGAAATCGAAGGGGTGATCGAAGGGATAATCGAAGACCGGTTGATCAAGAAGTTAACGGCCCACGTCGAAGTCAACAACCTCCACAGGGAGTAAATGACTGTTTTAGGCCGGTAGTCACCGACAATGACTCACCAATCGTTTGAGAGAGAAGAATGTTTACTGCAAGCCCCATTACATCAATATCCTTCCCCACTTCAATGGGAGGTCTAATGATGAACCTTATACTCATTTGACGGAGTTTTTAGCCATATGTAGCACTATTGGGGGGCATGATTTTGCATTGGAAGAGGTCAGGCTCCGGTTATTTCAGCTTTCGCTAAAAGATAAGGCGAAACAATGGTTCCTTACACTTCCGGCGAATAGTATTCGTACATGGGCCGAGATGCAACAAGTTTTCCTTGATGAATATTATTCGATGGCAAAGACTGATGATGCTCGAGATGAAATTAGATCTTTCCGCCAACTTTCAAGTGAACCATTACATGAAGCATTCATTTGGTGCAAGGAATTGTTTCGGAAGTGCCCACATCATCAAATAGAAAAGTGGGAGTTTGTTAAATGTTTTGTAAGTGGATTGGATGATGAGACATGGAATCACCTCGAGTCAACGAGTAATGGAACTTTATTTAGTAACCATGAAGATGATGATTGGGAATTTCTCGAGCGGATGAGCAAGCGGTCAAAGTCAAAGGAGTCGGCCGATAGAGCTAAAAAACATCCCGTTTCCCGATCACTTCCCGATCTTGAATCTAAGGATCAAATTTCTACTCTAGAACGGGAGATAGCTCGTATGAAGAGGAAGGAGGTAAATGCGGTGCAATTTGCGATTTGCGAAGATTGTGGGGAGATTGGTCATCGGACCGATCAATGTCAAACGGGATCGGGTGACTATACCTAAGAGGTAAATCAAGTGTATGGAGATCGAAAACAATATGATATGAAATCCAACACTTACCATCCGGGTTTGAGAAATCACCCAAATTTCCGATATGGTAATGCTTCGAATCAAATGAACCCAAACTTTCAATCGGGAAATCAAGGTGGGCAAGGTGGTTCGTCTTATCATAATCGGCAAGGTGGTAACCAAGGGGGTTATCAAAGGGACTGCAATCAATGGGGTAGCTAAGGATACCAAAACCGTGAAAACAATTACCAACGTGGCTACAACCAAGGTGGAAATGGGGGTGGTGCTTCAAACTCTCAAATGGGAGGTGATGACTCGATAAATTCTAAGTTTGATGCACTCATGAATGCTATGAATGCCCTCACTACTTCAAATCAATAGATCAAATCAGAAATGAAGAATGAATTTGAAGTGAGAGATAAATCTCACAAGGCATTGGAGAAGCAAGTTGGGTAACTTGCACAAGAGATGGCTCAGATTCACGAAAGCGGAGGAAAGCTTCCAAGTGACACCATGGTGAACCCTAAGCATCAAGGGTCGAGCTTGAAGAACATAAGTGAGGTACCAATTAATAAAATAACTTTACGTAGTGGTCAAGTCATGGATAATGGTGTCAAAACACCATCACCCCAATTTGTTGAAGGGGTGGTGGAAGATGCTAGTGATGAAGAATGTGAGGGTGGTCGAACGGGTCCAAATAAAAATAATTTAAAAATTAATAATAACACCTCCGTTGTGACCATCCCCGTCCCTAAGGCTAAGGAAACGGGTGTGGAGGTTAATACCGCCCCTTATCTCGAAGCATTGAATGGACCCGTGAAGAAGGTTGTAAACAAAAGAGGTCCACAACAAGAAGAGTTGTTGGAAGTTTTCAAACAAGTAAAAATTATTTTACCTCTTTTGGATGCAATCAAACAAGTACCGTCTTATGCTAAGTACTTGAAAGAATTGTGTACTAAAAAACGAACTCAAAAATTTCCTAAAAAATTAGATTTAACCGAAAATGTGAGTTCGATTCTTTCGGTGCACTTCCACCTAAGCTCCAAGATCCGAGTGCGCCTATCATTTCAATTCAAGTAGGCAATTTTAAAATCAACCGGGCACTTTTAGATCTTGGTTCTAGTGTGAGCATTCTACCGGGTACTTTATATGACAAATACGAGTTTGGTCCACTTCGATCGTCAAACACCACTGTGGTGTTAGCCAATTTGACACCCAAACTACCCCGTGGAATTGTCTCATATGTGATAGTAAAAATCGAGGATTTTTACTATCCGGTGGACTTTTTAGTACTTGATTATGTGGCCAAGGACCCAACCAAGCATCCTACAGTGATTTGGGGCTGACCGTTCTTAGCAACCATAAATTCTCAAATTGATTGCAAAACAGGAATGGTTAACATGACATTTGGAAACCGAAGGTTGAGGTTACATGTTTTTTTTGGGATTGACGACTCCTTCAATTGATGATGAATGCTATATGGCAGACATTGTTGACTGGTGTATACCTCTCTGCGACACTAAGGTAGATGAGGAAAACACAATGGAGGATTGCTCTATGTTTGACAGGTCACAGGTGGAGATGAATCGGAGCATAGACGAGGAGGTGAAGAGTTTGGAGGTGCTTGCAGTTAAAGAGGGAAAACCGATATGGACGCACCGAGTGGAGAGTTTACAAGAAACCATTGACACAAAGTTGAAACCGTCATTGGTGGAGCCACCGGAAGTGGAGTTGAAGGTGTTGCCAAAGCATCTAAAGTATGCTTATGTTGGTGAAGGCAACACGCTCCCAGTCATTATTGCATCAAATTTGATCGAGGAGTAAGAAGAGAGATTGATGAAGGTATTGGTCACCAATAGGGCGGCTATTGGGTGGACCATAGCGGATTTGAAGGGTATTAGTCCCTCAATAGTGATGCACAAGATCATCACTGAGGACACCATAACACCTGCCCGCGATGCACAAGAAGGTTAAATCCAAACATGCGGGAAGTTGTCAAAAAGGAGGTGCTAAAGTGGCTTGATGCGGGTATTGTTTATCCCATCTCTGATAGCCAGTGGGTGAGTCCGACACAGACCGTCCCAAAGAAAGCAGGTATACAAGTCGTCAAAAATGACGCAGGTGAGGAGGTAGCTACCCGGCCAGTAACCGGGTGGCGTATTTGCATTGATTATAGGAAGTTGAATACCGCAACTTCCAAAGATCATTTTCCCTTACCATTCATTGATGAAATTGTGGAAAAATTAGCAGGATAAAATTTTTATTGTTTCTTGGATGGATATTCCGGATTAAATCAAATTGCTATTTATCCGGAAGATCAACAAAAGACCACTTTTACGTGTCCTTATGGCACCTTCGCATTTAGGCGAATGCCATTTGGATTATGTAATGCCCCCGCCACCTTTCAAAGGTGTATGATGAGTATCTTTTCGGATATGGTGGGGGAGTCTTTGGAAATTTTTATGGATGATTTTTCCATTTTTGGGTCATCGTTCGAAACTTGCTTAGACCAATTAGAAAAAGTGTTAAAACGATGTGTTGAAACTAATTTGGTCATGAGTTGGGAGAAGAGCCATTTTATGGTTCAAGAGGGGGTAGTGTTGGGACATATGGTGTCGAGTCGTGGGATAAAGGTAGATCATGCAAAAATTAAAGTAATTTCTACACTACCATCTCCCACGAGTGTTAAAGGCATTAGGTCGTTTTTAGGACATGCGGGTTTTTATAGAAGGTTTATTAAGGGGTTTAGTGATATTTCAAAACCATTGTGTAACCTTTTATTAAAAGACATTCCGTTTGTTTTAATGAAAATTGTAAGAATGCCTTTAACATTTTGAAATTATGTGTGATGCAAGTGATTATGCGGTGGGAGCCGTATTAGGTCAACAGGTAGACAAGAAACCAGTTTCCATATACTACGCAAGTAAAAGTCTCTCAGATGCACAATTAAATTACACAACTACCGAGAAAGAGCTACTTGCGGTGGTATATACATTGGATAAATTTCGTGCTTATATATGGGGTACTAAGGTCATTATGTATTTTGACCATTCTGCAGTTAGGTATCTCATGGATAAGAAGGATGCACAGTCGAGGTTAATCCGATGGGTTCTCTTGCTTCAAGAATTTGACTTGGAGATTCGAGACAAGAAAGGAAGTGAGAATGTGGTTGCGGACCACTTGTCTCGATTGGTAGTGGAGGAGGATTCTTCTCGTGTAGAGATTAACGAGAGTTTCCCAGATGAGCAAATTTTAAAGGTTTCAATATTACTATGGTATACTAATATTGTTAACTATTTGGTTACATGTGATTTGCCAGCTCATTAGGATAGAAGGAAGAGGTTGCACTTCCTTTCTAAAATCAAGTACTACACATTAGAAGAACCGGAATTATTCAAGATATGTCCGGATCAAATAGTTCGAAGATGCATACCCGACGAGGAGATTCCTAGTGTCTTGATGCACTTGCATTCATTTGCTTGTGGGGGCCATTTCAATGGTCACAAAACCGGGCACAAAGTGCTCAATAGCGGTCTTTATTGGCCGACTATTTTTAAGGCCACATTTAATTTCGCTAAAAACTGCGTTGAGTGTCAAAAGTTAGGGGGTATTTCCAAAAGGGATGAGATTCCCATGCAACCGATCCTCATTGTATATATTTTTGATGTGTGGGGGATCGGTTTCATGAGCCCATTCCCTAATTCGCATGGCAACTTATACATCTTGGTGGCGGTCGATTATATATCCAAATGGGTCGAAGAGATTGCCACCAAGACGACTGACCATACCGTCGTTTGCAACTTTGTACAAACAAACATAATTTCTAGATTTGGGATTCCCCGAGTGATCATTAGTGATGGGGGATCTCACTTTAAGAATTTTAACTTTGGCAAACTCTTGAAATGATATGGTGTTGACCATCGAATTGCTACTCCCTATCACCCACAAACAAGTGGTCAAGTGGAAGTTTCCAATAGGCAAATAAAAGAAATTTTGCAAAAGACCGTTCGACCGGACCGAAAGGATTGGCCGACGAAGTTGAATGATGCTTTATGGGCTTATCGAACGGCACATAAAACACCTATTGGAACTACACCATACCGCTTGGTTTATCGGAGAAATTGTCATTTACCAGTTGAGCTTGTACATCGTGCTTGGTGGGCCATTAAAGAGGTTAATATGAAATACGATGATGCATGCAAGGAGCGAAAGTAAAAGCTGTGCGAATTGGAGGAGCTTCGGTAAGAAGCGTATGAGTGTGCTTCAAAAATATAAGGATGATATGAAGAGGGCACATGACGCGAAGTTGAAGTCGAAGGAGTTTGAAGTGGGTCAAAAGGTTTGGCTCTACAATTCAAGGCTTAAATACTTTCCTGGAAAGCTCAGGAGTAATGGATGGGCCCGTACATGATTACACGGGTTGGGAAACTTGGAGATGTTACCATTGAGGACCCGAATGATGGGTCAAAGCAAACGATTAATGGTCATCTCCTAAAACCGTTCCTTGATGGTAACGAAGGAAAAAAGGATGAGAATGTGGAGTTGGTAAACTTCGTGGTAAGTGTGCCAACTTATGAGGTCAACTAAAAGGACTGGTAATAAGTTTTGTATAATTTATTTTGATTGTTTGAGTATTTTTGTGTTAATCGTTCTCGTTTCGTACTAACCCTCTTGATTGTGTGAAGTCCGGATTTCACGAACGGGTTTTGAAGATAAAATGTACGTTTTTAGACTTGTTTTAGTGTATTGGGGACAATACACGATTTTTCGGGGGGTGGTAAGATCATTAAACGGTTTTGTATGGTTTCCTATTGTAAATTTTTAACTTATAAAAATTTATAAAAACATTTTTAATATTTTTTAGGATTTTTATTTATACATATTCCTTTTATAAAATATTCATAATATTCCTCATATTTTCAAAAAAAAAAAAAAAAAAAAAAACGTGAAAAATTGAAAAATTGAAAAATTAAAAAAGCTGAAAAAGATAGGGCGTCGGCGATGGGGGAGTACGACGTCGGGGATGGGGTCTCAAAACACCCCGTCGGATAAAAAACCTCGTATCCAGGTAAATAGGGCGTCACCCGTTTTCGAGAAAAGTGGGACCCGTCGGCGATGGGGTCAGGTGCGTCGGCGACGGGCTTTCGAGTTCAGTCCGATGCAGGTTCGTTTTTGTGTGCCAGGATCGAACCCAACTCAAATTTTTGCCTATCAAACTCATCTCAACTTCAATTTTAACCACACACAAGACCTGAGACTCATATTACATTAACCTTAGTTTCATTATACCCTCACAATCAGATCAAAACCCTTCCCATCTCTCTCCTCTCACTTCATCTTCTTCATCTCCTACACCAAGAACCCTAAAACTTCAACATTTCATAACTCCTTCAATTTTCAATCAAATCGAGCGATTCTTGAGTCGATTGTGTGTACATTTTCGAGAGCAACAAAACCCCTAACACGGGTTTTACCAATTTTTGCTCGTTTGCAAGATTTTTGAACTTAAAAATTTGGGTTTTTAGGAAAGGTGTTCTTCAAAGTGTTGATTTGCATCTTTTAACTAGTTCTTGACATTCTACATCATAAAGGTATGAACTTTACTTAATTTTTAGCCTTATTCTCCTATGGTATGTTGAAATCTTCCGAAATGTTTGAACTTTTGTTTGAAGAGTAGGTTGTTTAGCATAATGCAGGATGTTATAGTCGAAAATTGTAGGTAAACTCTTGATTTGGTTTAGATTGAGCATGTAATAACCATAGTGAAGTGATTACACTTGTTACTTGCATTATTGAACATGAAGATGATGTTGAACATTGTTGAAATCATATGAACTGTGAATAAACATGAAAGATTGATTACTAGATGATAAAATTTGCGACTTTGGAAGTTTACAAAGCCGATTTTTCATCTAGTTGTTAAGTGAAATTCAATATTATATGCTGTGTTCAAAGTTTGAGATTATTGTGAAGATTTTGGGTCTATATTAATGGTCTTTTGTTTTGTAATTGTAGTTATGGCCAGAGGTAGGAAGAAGGCAAAAACTACGGGTCAAGGATCATCATCCGGAGTTGGATCTTCCTCCGGGTTGCTACCGAGAAAGTGGGAGCAACTAAGCTCAATAGAAGAAGGTGATGCGAGGTTATATAGGCAGGATTGGGCATGGGAGAAGTTCCGAGATAGTCGAAGCACTAGGGTCTGTGATGAGGACAAGAACAAAGCTCTCTCGACTTTCCAAGATAAGAGGTTGGAAATTAAATTGTGGAAATGGAAAATGGTTAATGGTGTGTCTATTATGGTGCCAGATAGGGTTGTATGCGAGAGGACGGTTAATGTTGAGGAGTTTAGAAAAATTGGCATTGTTCAAATGTTTGAGCATCTTGGCTGGGAAAGAGTTTTAGATTGGTGTAAAGACAACATCTCTCGGGTTTACTTGTCGGAGGTGTGCGAGTGGCTTGCGTCTTTAAGGTTTAGAAACAAAGATGGTCCCCCGGAACAGTGGAGATTGGTTGGTACTACAAGCAGGGGAGATGACAATGTCGTTTGAAACAATAAATTGCATTGCACGATTCGATTCCTTTGGGGTGCAAGCGTATGATTATCCAACCATCGAACATTTCTTGAATAACCACACAAACGATTATGATCCGGATGGTATGACTGAGGCGATATTACCATACAATGACGGGGAAGTGGCCGCAAGGAGCCACCTGATGGTTGAAGGGAAGATTCTTCAAGGAATTTCCTTAGAAAATGCTATGGTTCAGTTTGGAAACAGGGGGAAAGTGAGAGCGTGTGATTGTAGAGTTATTCATGCCTTGTTGTATGGGACACCAACGTTGTCATGGAGGCACATTATTATGATGAACACATGGATTACTCGGGAGTCATTCCATAGGAGGATGATTCCATATGTGTGCCTCATCAGTGCCATGATCCTCCAACAAAACTGTCTACCCCTGAATCGCTTTGGGTGTCTAATCCCTTGGAAGAGTTCAACTTGGCAACAATAAAAAGAAATTGGAAGATCCAAGTGAAACTTTCTGGAAGCAAGTATTCGGTGACCGACGAATTAGGTCACAAGTATGAATTCATTGACCCAGATGCACATCATGGGGCTGAGGAAGATGAAACTGAGCCTGTTGGTCCACGGGGACCAAAGCAGAGGTACATGCGGCCACACCAAAAATTGAATGCAGATGTAGAAAGTTTTGTGAATTTTAGATGGGTACCCTCATACCGGGACTTCAACCGGGGTCAACAGGCGGTGTTCGATAACATCTCCGCGGGCATAGGAGAAGGTAGAGTGTATGAGAAGAGAAGGAAGAACTAGGAGGAAGCACACGAAGCCCAGATGCAGGAACAGTGGGCCCTCCAAGCGGCCCATCAAGAAAGGATGGAAAAGTATATGGAAGAGCAGCAAATGTTCCAAGCCCTCCAAAGATCACAAATGGAACAATTGGTACAAATGCAAGAGCAAGAGGCGGCCCAAAGACGGGTGTGGGAGGAAAATGAGGAGAGACAACGAAACGAGCAAAATACATTGGAATGCCATCGATGGAGTGCTTTATACGTCTCTAATGAAATGGCTATTAATAACGCCAAGGTCCTCCATGATCAGGAGCGACACCAGAGAGATTATGAAGCATGCCTCCCTTATGTAGAACACGCAAGGTGGACTGACTACTCCAACCCCCGTGTTCCACGAGGCCCATCTGATCCGTCACGTCATTGGCTCGAGGCATTAGGGTCTAGTTTCATCCCACCACAGTTCCAGCCGCCTGCACAAGGAGAGTCGGGTCACATCGAGAACTACCAGGAGATGTTCGAGGCCCTCACTAGTTATTCATACAACCCGAACCCGCCAGTCAACCCGAACGAGAGATACCAGCAGTAATGGCGAGGTATGTATTTTGTTGTAGTTGTACATTTTTGTTTTCTTTATTATTTTTTTATTTCGTTAGTGTTTCTTTTTCCTAGTTAAATGAACGTTGTGGGTGTTTTCCCTATATAACCCTCACGAGACCTACTGGTCCTCCCAAGCTATTGGGGGGTTTAAAAGGGCTTGTTGCATAAGCTAAATGCAACCGTGATTCCTACGAAAGTGAGTTAGGACTGTTGTTGTTGTAAATTAATTTTCCACATAAATCAAGGTAAATTAACGCATGACTTGGTAACACTTTCATAAAAATGGTAGAACTAAGTAGCTAACAAATTTCAATGGTTGTGAGAAGCATGCTTCTACACAAGGGTTAAGATTTGTAGGTACATCATGTTCAACGGACGACTGTTTTATGAAGAGAAGAAGAAGACATGAGCATCTAGCGACAAAAATCAGGTGCACGCGTTTCCTTTTTACCTTGATTCTTAGTTAGTAATAAGTGGATTGTAATTGTATTTTAATTTTTGGGGTGGAATTTTTGGGAAATTAGCCGTGTCACATCCCTTGTGCGTTTCCAAAAACTCTAGTTCTTACACATTAAGGACAATGTTTACCTCAAGTGTGGGGATGGGGGAGTAGTAAAAGTTTTTCAATTTTGACCCGTTCATTTAAATACTACACATTGAGGACTATGTTTACCTCAAGTGTGGGGATGGGGGAAAATTTCAAAAAATTTTCAAAAATGTCTTGTTTCGAAAGCGATAATAAAGCACAAGTAACTAATTCAACGAGGGATGGCACAACCCATTTGGTCCTTTGTCATGGTCAAGTTCAAATTAATAACATGACGGGTATTTAGCGGGTGGTTATTTGGGAATAATCCGCTTAAGAAACTAGCGCATTATGCATGTCATATACCATACCATTTATATATGTGAGGTTTTGGGCCACTTTTACATCATAGAATCACATGCTTATGTTTCTTTGTTTGAGTGGACCATTAGTCATGTATTGTAGAACTTGCAACTTTTGATACGTTTGAGACCATAGATCGAATACAAGCACAAGAATGATTAAGGCATTAGGTAAACCTTTTCTTTTTACACCATTTATTTATCCTTACCCAAAAATTTATCCCTTAGTAGCCAACTTTGAGCCTAACCCTTTCGTTTGATAACCCATTTAGCCCATGACCTTGAACCTTTCTCTTTTAAACCCGTGCGATGAGAATTTGATTATAGGAGTTAAGTTTGTATTGTTGTGAATTGTTTGTTTGCATAAAAAAAGAGAAAAATCAGAAAATGTTGCGAAAAAGAATGGATAATCACTGAGAAAAGTACAAAAATACGAGTTATTAGTTTGTTGAATAAAAAGCGAAAATTGTTGCCTTCTAGCGCAATGTTTATAGTTAGTGATGTGTGTAAAATGCAACATATAAATTACATCAAATGGGGAATAAAACTAACCCTTTTTTAGTACTAATGTTGGAAAAAGTGTGCTTTTGTCTCCCGTTTGTATTTTCAGGACTAAATGAGCGTAAATAAACAAAAGAAGCAAATATGAAGCAAAATCTAACATAATTACAAGAAAAGGAATAAACGTGCAGGCATACCCGACCCCTCGACAACATCTTCCCAAGAAAAAACAAGTGAACAGAAGGCTGAACACGACCCAGTGCCCAGCGGACACAGGGGCGTGGTCAGGTGTCTGCAGAAGAGACAAAGCTATAGAAGCTTCTATTTCCTGACACGGGGGCGTGCCCAGCTCAATACGGCCGTGGTCAATGCTAAGATTCGCAGAATCCAAGCAAATCTTGATAGTACGGATACGCTTCTACACACGGGGCCATGCCCAGCGGACACGGGGGCGTGCGGAGCTAATGCAGACAAATTGCAATTAATGAAGAAAGAGAAAGTGGATGGACACAGGGCCGTGTCCAGCGGACACGGGGCCATGTCTGGGCTTCTGTGCAGGCTATAAATAGAGGTGCTTGGTTCACTTCAAAGGCATCCATTGGAAAACCACCTCTCTCACACTTCACACTTCACACTTCACCCACACTCCACCACCATCACAACCCACATCCACCACCATCATCCATCATAGAGTGTGTGTAGTAGTCTCGGGATCCAAGATTGATAGTAAGAGTTCCTGACAATCAAAGGCCATGTTTACCTAAGTCTCTTACATCACTTGGTGAAGACAAGCATTTAGTGTAATACTTTTGTTTTTTAATCTTTTCGCACTTTTTATTTGGTTTTGTATTAACGACTTTAATAACTAGTTTCTTATGTTGAAGGTGAAACTTCCTTATCATTTGTCCGTGGTGTCTTGGCGTTATTATACTGTCTATATAAAATAAAAGATTTACACCATTCATATCTCTACGGTCTATATAGAGATATGTTGGCTACCTGGTCGGGGGTTAAGGGAATGGTTTGGTAAGGTTCTTTCCTTGTTCAGTGTATAGATCCTGCAAGGACCTGGGTCAAGCTTACTAGGACCTCCTTCAATACCCACTGGTATTGGATGGCGGGGGTGCGAATGGCTTGATCCCCTCATATGTAAACTACTATTAATACATTAACCCGGCTACTTGGGATTGTATCCCTGCTGACTCAAACCACTTAGCCGAGGGTAACGTCACCTTCAAAAGAGGGGCATACCACATTAAGCATTAATAACTTAATTAATTATCTTTCAATATTCTGACCCTTTAGGTGTGACAACTCGAGTTTTCAAGATTCCATCTTCGCATTAATTGCACGTTAATTGTTAAGTTGTTTGTTTACACGACTTGGTTGTTTTGTAACCATACACGTTTGTAATATGTTAAATCGCATTGTGATTATTTTATTATATGTTTAGTGATTTAAACCGGTAACTCGTTAACCTGTGGAGAAGTTGAAATTTTAAAATGTTGCACCCTGAACGACCTCAACGAAACATGAGTTTCGCCGTTAACCATCTCGAGGAAACCAAGGGTGTATTTCGTCACACACACCTCGACGAAACAAGTGTTCGATGTTTCGTAGGTCGAGATTTGATTGCTTGTTGATGAATTGATTGATTGTTAGGGTTTGATGTTCTGTCATAATACCTATGAAACTAGATCTGAGAATTTTGATTTTATTCGCTTATGTCCACTGCTTATATTCTGATGGTATCATTTGTTAATTATGTGTTATAGTGTTGGTACGTATCAATGATCTGTGGTTAGGACTGTTGTTGACGATTAACTGTTACATTGCAATTAGGGTTTCTGGGTGCGAGTAACTGTTAATTTGACGTAACAGTTGCTTGTCGACGAAACACATGTCGACGAATCCGGAGAGTTTCGTCGATGGGGTTTACGACGAAACACGGGAGTTTCGCCGAAGGGATGCACGGCGAAACGAAGGGGTTTCGTCGCTAAGGAAACACGACGAAACAAGGGGTCTCGTCAAGTGGGTAAACTGCACAGTAACTCAATAAGTTTGTCAAGGGTTAACTATGTTAGATGTGTGTTGTCGAATATGAAGCATGGTTTCTTAAGCTCGTATAACTGCTAAATGCTACGTGATAATTGTTGCTCGAATACATGTTATGATCATGACTGTTACTTGAATTACATGATTATCAACTGATTGTGTGTACATGCATACTATAGGCTTTGATTGAATTAATTGTGAGCGAGTAATAATCTTACCGAGCAAACCGAGGTGAGTTCACACTTCTAAGGCATGGGATTCCCGGTGGGTTGGGAATGGGATTGATTAACTACGATAGAACTTGTACATTTACCACTACTAGACTACTTATCACCGTCCCCGGATTGGGAAGGACACCAGCGCTAAACCTACGTACTCGTTATGTACTACTGTCCTCGGATTGGGAAGGGCACTTACGTAAAACCTACGTAATCTTATACTCACTACTGTCCTCGGATTGGGAAGGGCACTTACGTAAAACCTACGTAATTTCATACTTATCACTGTCCTCGGATTGGGATGGACGCCTATAGATACAACTAGTCCAGTAATATATAACATGGGAAGCCCCCACTAAATATCGTAAAGGTTTGGTAAACAAGGATACTGGGTAACACATGATTCTGAAACAAACTTACGATTTCTGAAACGAAATCAATAATTGAACAATCAACTGTGAACTTGCTCAACTTTGTTGTTGACTCTCTGTTACATGCCTTGCTGGTCATTAGGTATCTATGGAGCTTGCATCGGAGTGGGAAGAGTCATTGTGGGACATGGACAGCTGTGTGCCATGCTAAACATTTGAGACGTTTAAACTTATGACTTGGTTTTAAACATTATGCTTCCGCTTGCAACCTAAACTATGTTTTGTTTAGACACCAATTGTATTGTGATGGATTTTATAAACTACTTACATGGTTGTTCAATATGATTGGTGGCTTGATCCAGGTCAGTCACGCCTCCAAGCGGTGATACTCCGCATGTGGATTTTGGGGGGTGTGAAAGATTGGTATCAGAGCCATTGGTTATAGTGAATTTGGTTTTAATAAGGGGAAAAAGTTTTTGTTAAAACCAGAATATAACCTGTACCGTGCTCAACGATCCACAACAACGCTTCGCTCCACGTGCAAGACTCAACACTATAGGTGATATGATTTATGTTTATATTGCCTACTTGCTAGTTACATAGAACTTTACTTATGGTATGCTTAGATGAACGTAACAACTATTGTTTGAAAACACATGTGTGCTTACTCTCTTCTGTCATCGCACTTTCGCGAACCTCTCTCACTCATGTTTCCTTTGATATGAAGATCATGAGTGGACGCGTTAACCTAACTCAAGCCCAGTTGGCGGCTTTGATCACTGAACAAGTTACTGCAGCACTCGCAGCTGCCCAGGCAGGAGGTATAACCTGCCATCACAACTTACTCTAGGATCTTTAGATCCTACCCTCATAAACCAACTCTTGTGTTTAACCGTGTCCTGTCCTTATACACAACATGTCAGAATGCTCAGCCACCTGTATGCACCTTCAAGACGTTCATGGACTGTCGTCCTAGTACTTTCAGTGGCACTGAAGGAGCCGTTGGACTCCTCCACTGGTTCGAGAAGCTCGAATCGGTCTTCGAAATGTGTGAATGCCCTGAGGCTCGTAGGGTCAAGTATGCCACTGGTACTCTCGAAGGCGTTGCGTTGACTTGGTGGAACGCGCAAGTTCAAATGTTAGGGCTGGCAGCTGCAAACGCCACCCCATGGAACGACTTTAAGGAGCTGATCAAGCGAGAATACTGTAACCGTGATGACATCCACAAACTGGAAGTGGAGTTCTTTAACCTAAAGATGACGGGGTCAGAGACAGAGGCGTATACGAAGCGATCCAACGAACTGGCAGTGCTATGTCCTACTATGGTGGATCCTCCCATCAAGCGTATCGAGCTGTACCTCAAAGGATTAGTACCAGAGATTCAAAGCCATGTGACTGCTGCTAACCTTGCTACCATTCAGGATGTTACTCGTCTTGCTCATCGTCTCACAGACCAGGCGGTGGAACACAACAAGCTGCCTAAGCGGATAGGTGCTACTGCTACTACTACTTCTGCTATTCCCAGTGAAAACAAACGAAAATGGGATGGAGCCTCCAGTAAGGGTTCGACTACAGTTCAGTCCCAGGCACAGCAGCGAAAGACTGATGACTACCAGAGTCCTGGTCAGCAATCTTCTGGTAGTCAAGGGCAGGGTGGATATCGAGGAAACCACCCAAAGTGCAACAAATGCAACAGGCACCACAGTGGCCAGTGCAACAAGGGACGTTGTCAGAGGTGTCTCAAGATGGGTCATGAAGCCAAGGATTGCAGGAGCTCACGGCCTGCAAATCAGAATCGTCAGCAGCAACAGCAAGCACCGCAGAATCAGCAACAGCAACAAGGCAACAGGGGATGCTATCAGTGTGGCTCTGAAGGTCACTTCAAGAGACACTGCCCGCAGTTAAATCAGAATCAGAATCAGAACAATAACCAAGGGAACGGAAACAACAATGGGGGTAACAATGGGGGAAACAATGGAGACAATGGCGCCCGGGGCTGTTAGGATCTGAGGATCTACTGATTGTGCTTGTTTGTGAGATTTGAACAAATCAAATAGATATGAGCAGTTTTGAATGCAGCGGAAATGAGTAACAAACTTTGTAAACACAATCAAGGAGAGAATAGTTTGATAAACAATTGCTTTTCATAGAGTCGAAAGATTACATTAAAAGCAAAAGGTTACAATGCAAGCTTACAGACTAAACTCCCCCTCAGCCTGATACTTCATGGTTGGTTGCACAAGATGAAAGGATTGAATTGAGGAGAAGAACTCACTCAAAACAATCAAATATAACAGTACAGAGTACTGTCATATTTATAGGCAAACCAAACCACTGATGTACCTCAGCTGACGTCACCATGATAGTGACATCTAACAGCCTAACAACCAATAAACACTGGTCTATACAAAACTACTGATGTCTAACAACTGATTGATAATAAAATACAAAACAAGTCTAACACAGTTCACGTTCCACTGTTGTAGCCTAAGCACTGACTGTTTGAACATCAGTGCTTTCTTCAAAAGGTGATCAGTCTTTGAATGAGCAGTGCTTGGGTCTTCAGCAGTACTTAAGAGACAGCAGTAGATAGAGCTCAGTGTTTGCCTTTTAGCAGTCTTTAGTTGTTTCATCAGTGTTTGGTTCATCAGTTGTTCTTCTGAGCAGTACTAGGAGTGTATCAGCAGATAGGTAACCACTGTCAAAGGGAGAGCTTAAAGTAAACGTCTGCTTATTGTGAATCCACTGTTGTGAACCAGTTTTGGCTTTAATTATCTGTTCCTCAGATAGGGTTCAATCCCAACAATCTCCCCCTGGAACAGATAATGCCAAAACTCTTCATTATTGTGGAATTCTTTATTGCCTCATTAACAGTTCCCTTATCTGACCTTTAAATTGTAGTTCAAAGTCTAGGGCATCTGTGTCTTCATCATCCCTGCTAAGTGGAAGATCAAGGAGATCCTGCAAATCTTCAAGACTCAGGCCAAGAGCTTGTTCCCTTGATATTTTCTCCACTTCTCCACCAGACCTGAGCAAAGTCAATACGCAGGTCTGTTTGTCAGTTTCCCACTTTTGTATTTTTGAGCCTGGTGGGTTTCTTGGGAGATGTTTATTTGTAGAGGTATTTGGTGAGGCTGGCCTATTCATAACTGGCTGAGCAGTACTTGCAGTTTGAGCCAAACCAAGAGTTTCTATGATCATTTTCTTTATGCCTTCTTTTACAAGGTCATCTCCTTTTATCATCTCTTGGATGGTTTCACCTCCCAACTGTTTGTGTGTCCTTCTTTTATAGATGGCAGCACCAGTTGGAGCAGTGGCTCTCCTGATTTGCAGCTTTGTTGGTCTTTTTGAAACCTCTGCTTTAGGATAGTCAGGCTTTTGAGGAACATTTGGATCTTTCTTTCTTAGTTCTTCCAACCTTTTGTAGGTGATCCTGACCACATCTTCTTTCCATCTAGCAATTTGTCTTTAGTTTCCATAATCAGCAGCAACCAGTTCTTCTTTCCTTATTTTCAGTTCTACCTGTTTGTCAGGTACATTCTTTCTAAACTTTGCCCAGTCAGGAGGAGTGTGAGTGACTTTCCTTTTTATCATGTCTTGAATTCTTGCTGCTTCATTTTCAAGCTCAGGAACAGTCCACTCTTTGTACATGTATCTCTCTCCTTTGTACTTCTTGTGAGCCATGATGCTTTCAATGTAGTCTTTCTTCAAAGTTTCAGTTGCTTTTTCTGAAATTTGTTGACTGACATTTTTTGCAAATTGTTCTAGGGATCTGACTTGTGTGAGCAGATATTGATAGTTTCTTGAAATTTCTTTGTCAGATTTCCCTTGTGTGTTTCTTTTTGAGATATCCTCTGCTTGCTTGGCCTTGATTTTCAAATATTCATCAACATTTTTAGGCCAGGGATATCCTTTTATTGATGGCAAACTCCTTTTGGCAGGGTCATCCTCATAGTAAAAAGATTTTATTTCTTCTCTAACAGCTGCTAGTTCAAGAGGAAATTGAACACCTACATGAGGTAAGGGCTTGTGCATTTGAACTGAAGAGAGAGGAACTGGTTTTGGTATTGTGACAAGAGCTAAAGATTTTGAAGATGTTTGTGGTGGTGAAGTGTCATCATCTTTGAGAATTAGCCTTCTCCTCTTTGTTTGAGGAGGGGATGATGATGTTTTGGATGGAACAGTGGTGGTGGATGTAGTGGCAGTGGTTTGTGATTGACTAACAGTTGTTGAAACAACTGGTGTTCCAACCACTGTTGTCTTTACAGCAGATGTTGTAACAACTGCTGTCTTCTGCCTTTTGCCAGGAGGTGATTTTGTTTTTGGTGGTGATGGTGGTAAAGCAGTGAATGTAGTGTGCGTTGAAGTGGTGTGTGTTGAAGTGGGAGCAGGTGTTGAAACCACTGAAGTACCAACAGTAGTGGGTACAACAGGAGTTACAACAGCTGTTTTAAGTGGTGGTTTTGGAACAGACTTTGAACGTCTGGTTGGAATGGACTTGGGTAGCCTTACTCTTCTTGTGGGCTTCTTCTTTTCATCAACAAGATTTTCATCATCTTTTGACCCTGAAGTACCCTGATCCGGATAATCCACCATGGCTTTCTTTTTGGCCTCTCTATCCCTTTTTACACTTGCAACTGCTTCTGCCAGTGCATTTGTGGTCACATCAATTTTCTTGCTTCCATCTGGCAGAGGGATCTGTTTGGTCATGTTTGCATTTTATGGTTCAATGTAGAGACCATCATCTATTCCCTTCTTTTTCCACTCCTGAATTTTCTCCCCCTTTTTGGCATTATCTGGGGGAAGTTGATCAATGAAGAGAACTGTTGGAGGAGCAGTGCCAGTGGTGTGCAGGATCTGAGTTTTGAGAGCCTTTAGATCAGCCTGAGTGTTCTTGAACCTGGACTCCATTGCATTTTTCAGCTGTTGAACATGTTTTTCATGTTGCTGATCTGCTATTTGTGCTTGTTGATGGAGAAAAGGTTGAAATAAATTCCAGAGCTCATTTGTAGCAGGTGCCTGTTGTGGAGCAGGTGCGTGAGATGGAATAGCAGTTGATTGTACCTTTTGTACTTGTAACAACTGTTGTAGCATATCTTTGAGTTCTGCAACAGAGTTATCAAGCTTTTCAACACGATCCGTCAATTTATGGTACTTTAAATCATCACCCAATTTAATGGGATCATCTGATTTCCCACTAACAGTGGTTTTATCAGTGGTAGAGGTAGGGAGTGTACTCCAAATACTAACCACTGATGCCCCTTTTTCTTGGTACTGGGGTCTTCTTCCTTCAACACTTGACAACCTTTTGATGTTGCAAGTAGGATAAATAAATCCACTGGTGGTTGGCAGAGGTGCTATGTAAGGAATTGCCTCCAAGAAAGTCTTATTAATGTAACCACTGTCCAACTGTAAACCAGTGGGTTTAACAGTTGTAGTGGCTGCTTCACTTGGATTACCACCAAGAGTTACTTGTAACTCAAGGGGTGTAACCTCCTCAGGTTGTGTTGGTGGGTTAGCAAGGATTGATACATCAGATCCAGTCAGTTGTTGAGGTATATTCTCATTAATAGGTGATTGAGAAGGACTGGATAATGCCTGGTTCAAATCTATTGCATCCAACAAAAGTTGTGTTTTTGGTGGAATTTTGGATGTGAGGTTGGGTGTAGAAAGAGAATTTGCCCCGGGCATTGGGCTGTGGATGATGGAAACGAGTGTTTCCAGAGCATCATAATGTGGTGGCCCTATGTGTACAACCTGATCTTTTTGTGAAGAAGCAGGAGGAGTTTTGGTTATGGGTTGAGATATTTGTACCAACTGCTGTAAGGAAGTAGCAGCAGTGGTTTCTTGTGACATTTGTGCTGTCACAGGCAGTAGGTCTGGTATCTCATCCTCCAGAGTTGCCTTTTTGATTGGTTTGGGGGGTTTTTGATTTTTCTTTTTGTTTGACTTTTTGGGATTTGTAGGTGTGGGTTTCAAAACAGTTGTTCTGCTGCTTTGATCACCTTGAGCAGTGGGCTCAGCAGCAGATACCTGAGGAGCAGTGGTAGCTGCTAAATTCTGCTCAGGCACCTCTGCTTGTGTTTCGCAAGGTGTTAACATTCTTGAAAAAGTTTCAGTTGTTAAACTGTTTATTTGAGTAGAATCACCTTGGTTTATTGCAGCTAAATCATCCTTACTGAATTTCTTTTCAAAATAGTAACTTAAAAACCTTGGAAACAGTAAGAATGATTTTGTTTCAACATTATTAACCAAATCTTTAAAAATTTCCCGAGAATAGTTAAAATTTTCTTCTTGAAGAATTGCATATCCCAGATTTTGAATCTTTAAAGGGATTTCATTGAAAGAAGTGGTTTTGTTTGAAACACATAGTAGGAGGGTATGAAATAAAAATCTGGTTGGAGAAGGAAAATAACCTTTTTGTAAGGTAAGTTTCTTCATCATTGTGGCTTCATACCCTCTCTCAATGAAGTCAGTTTGTAACTCGTTTTTAGTGAAAGAAGTTTTACCTTCCTGATCAGCGAGTTGAAAGACCTCTGAAATGGATTGTGGCGTGATTTGGACAGCTTTACCCTTTATAGAAGAGTGTATGGTAGTTGCAGTGTCTCCTTGTTTTTCAAGGGTTGCATTCTTCCAGAACTCACTTTGGGTCTCCAAATAGATTGGTGCATCGGCGGTGAACAAAGTTTTGTACTTTGATTTTGCCATGGTGTCAATGATGGAATCGAAAACATTGGTGGTTCCTGGTTTTGTGAGAAGACCCAGGAGATTGTGAGATGGTTTATATGGGATTTCAGTGGAGATTGCCTTTTGAGAGGCTGTTTTCGATGATGATTTGGAAGTGGGTTTTGCAGATGGCTTCGATTTTGTCATTTTTGAAGATGATGATCGAAGAAATTTGTAAAGGATGAGATGAAAAACTCCTTTGAGAAGAGAATTTTGGAATTCTATTCGACAGTGTAAAACCCTGTTTGGGGTTTAGGGCAGGGTTTTATTTTAGAAAAAAATGATCGCTGATGTGGCAGCGGTTATTATGATCTGAAGGCTAAAAACTGACCACGTGTTAAACACTGATGAAATGGATGAAGGGTGGAGAACAGTTGTTTTAATAGCCACTGATGAATCAAGCATCAGTGGTTATAACGGTAATAATGTGAACATTGGATGATTTTTACTATCAGTGGATAGCATATCAGTGGATAAAACACTGATTTTGACCATCAATGCTTGCCAAGCAAAATGAAGAGTCAGTGGTTGACTTTCAGCAGTGGATAGTATTTAGTGATCAGATGATTGAACACAACAGTGATTTGGGTAAATGGTACCGATTTGAAGGACAAGTATTTCAGTCACTGTTTTGAGAATTTTCATTCAAGGTTTTTTCCATGTGTCAATTTTGAAGGACAGTGGTTTAGTACCCCAGATGATGAGAACTTTTTGCTAAGGCAACTCATTTTCGTTTAATATCCAATTAAAACATGAGTGCCCCAGTAATTTAAGCACAGTTAGCAATCAACCTTTGATAAAAGTTTAGGAACAAACCTGAGTAAGACATGATCTTAACTCATGTACCATTTCCTTTTGACCCATTTATGAGGACAATAATACCAACAAAAATAAGGTACTATATCCTGACAGGAACTGAAACTATTGCCAATAAAAACAAGCAGAAGTTCCAAATATATTATTCCTAAAAAAAATGAACAATATATCTTGGTTATTCGAGAAAATCCTTTGAACAAGAAAAAAAATGGTTAAAGGATTTTCTGAGAACAGCATCAAAAAGGATCTGGTATATTTTCAAAAGAAAACGTAATCATAACATTCTCAAGTTTATAAAAATGGTCAGTGGTAGGAAATTTTGAATACATTTTGACCACTGTTAGGAACCATTTTATTGTCAGTTGATTGTAAACGTAGTTCATTCACAGGAATCAAAACCTTTTCCTGAACAGATGAATGCACACAGTTGCTTAATGACCATTATTACCCTAAATTTTGACTCTTCAGTGTTTTATGTTTATACTCTTTTCTTTTGACTTCAAAAGTTTTTGAGATAAACACACTTCTGAGTTTTTGTGAATTTTCTTAATGTATTTTAACATAGTTGATTTTGTCCTTTTGAGGAACTCAACCTGTTTTCAACACATAAGATCCGAATGACTAATGTTTTAATTTCCCTCTTTTTATGTTAACAAAAACACTAATGTTTTATGAACATAGGTTTTTGTTAATCTGAGGTTCATACTTTAGCATTTTAATAAGGTGACATCACAATTTTCATAACAGCAATTGAAATCAATTTTGAAAACATGAAATAACCCCACAGTTTAACAGATATGTTTTCAGATCTGAAAACTATGAGTGACTTATGCATGATATCACTTGTTGAGTGAGATTTGTGTGTCATATGACATCTTGGTTGATTTACAGAGTTTCTGAGTAACCATTTTGATCATGATTTACTCGTTACTCTGTTTTTCAACTGAATACAACCATCCTTAGTATCAATGAATTTTGAGCCGAACTGTTATGTCAAATTGATTGTTAGATCGAATTTGACTATCCAAGCTCTGATACCAATTGTTAGGATCTGAGGATCTACTGATTGTGCTTGTTTGTGAGATTTGAACAAATCAAATAGATATGAGCAGTTTTGAATGCAGCGGAAATGAGTAACAAACTTTGTAAACACAATCATGGAGAGATTAGTTTGATAAACAATTGCTTTTCATAGAGTCGAAAGATTACATTAAAAGCAAAAGGTTACAATGCAAGCTTACAGACTAAACTCCACCTCAGCCTGATACTTCATGGTTGGTTGCACAAGATGAAAGGATTGAATTGAGGAGAAGAACTCACTCAAAACAATCAAATATAACAGTACAGAGTACTGTCATATTTATAGGCAAACCAAACCACTGATGTACCTCGGCTGATGTCACCATGATAGTGACATCTAACAGCCTAACAGCCTAATAACCTATAAACACTGGTCTATACAAAACTACTGATGTCTAACAACTGATTGATAATAAAATACAAAACAAGTCTAACACAGTTCACGTTCCACTGTTGTAGCCTAAGCACTGACTGTTTGAACATCAGTGCTTTCTTCAAAAGGTGACCAGTCTTTGAATGAGCAGTGCTTGGGTCTTCAGCAGTACTTAAGAGACAGCAGTAGATAGAGCTCAGTGTTTGCCTTTTAGCAGTCTTTAATTGTTTCATCAGTGTTTGGTTCATCAGTTGTTCTTCTGAGCAGTACTAGGAGTGTATCAGCAGATAGGTAACCACTGTCAAGGGGAGAGCTTAAAGTAAACGTCTTCTTATTGTGAATCCACTATTGTGAACCGGTTTTGGCTTTAATTATCTGTTCCTCTGATAGGGTTCAATCCCAACAGGGGCCGTGTGTTCGTGATTGGTCAGGGTGATGCTAGGAATGATCCCAACGTCGTGATGGGTAAGTTTCTACTAGATGACTTTTATGTTAATGTTTTATTTGATTCGGGTGCCGATACCAGTTATGTGTCCCTAAAAGTTAGTCAAATTCTTAAACGTACCCCAACACTTTTGAACACCAAGCACATGGTAGAGCTAGCAAACGGTAAAAGTCTTGAAGCCACACACATAGTTAGGGGTGGTAATCTCATCTTAGCTGGTCAAACCTTCTCTATCGACCTCATTCCTATTGTT
This sequence comes from Helianthus tuberosus, assembly GCA_030545235.1. NCBI lineage: Eukaryota > Viridiplantae > Streptophyta > Magnoliopsida > Asterales > Asteraceae > Helianthus > Helianthus tuberosus. The sequence continues at coordinate 67,434,919 of CM060447.1, forward strand.
TTGGGTAGTTTCAACATTGTCGTTGGTATGGATTGGTTATCGCAACATCGAGAAGAGATCCTTTGCAAGGAGAAAATCGTCCGCATTCCTCGTTCTGGTGAAGAACCTTTAGTGATTCATGGTGAAAAGAGTGGTGCAGTTGTAGGTATTATCTCCTTTCTTATGGCCCATAAGTGTTTGTGAAAGGGCCACACTGCTATTTTAGCACTTGTTACTGACGCATCATCGAAAGAGAAGACAATAGAGGATATTCCAGTTGTACGCGACTTTCCTCAAGTGTTTCATGAGGAATTACCTGGTCTACCGCCTCATCGCCAGGTCGAATTTCAAATCGAGCTAGCTCCTGGAGCAGCACCAATAGCTCGTGCACCGTACCGCTTAGCTCCATCAGAATTGGAAGAACTATCTACACAACTGCAAGAGCTCTTGGACAAGGGTTTCATACGTCCTAGCTCTTCGCCCTGGGGAGCACCAGTATTATTTGTAAAGAAGAAAGACGGTACCTTCAGGATGTGCATGGACTACCGTGAGCTTAACAAGGTGACCATAAAGAATCGTTATCCTCTCCCGCGCATTGATGACTTATTCGACCAGCTGCAAGGGTCGAGCTACTACTCCAAGATTGATCTGAGATCGGGTTACCATCAACTGAGAGTCCGAGATGAGGATATCTCTAAGACAGCATTCAGAACTCATTACGGCCATTACGAGTTCCTGGTCATGCCTTTCGGATTGACGAACGCACCGGCAGTCTTCATGGATCTTATGAACAGAGTGTGCAAACCTTACCTGGATAAATTTGTTATTGTTTTCATCGACGACATCCTGATCTATTCTAAGAGTCAGGAGGAACACGAGCAGCGTCTGCGGATTATTTTGGAACTGCTTCGAACAGAGCAACTTTATGCTAAGTTTTCGAAATGAGACTTCTGGATTCGTGAAGTCCATTTCCTAGGCCATGTGGTAAACAAGGATGGGATTCATGTTGATCCATCCAAGGTAGACTCGATCAAGAACTTGCCTGCACCCCGTACACCAACAGAAATCCGCCAATTCTTGGGTTTGGCGGGCTACTACAGAAGGTTCATCAAAGATTTCTCGAAGATTGCGAAGCCGCTTACTTTGCTAACTCAGAAGGGTGTCACCTATCGCTGGGGTGATGCTTAAGAATTAGCGTTCCAACATTTAAAGAATAGACTTTGTAGCGCTTCTATTCTTTCATTGCCTGAGGGCACAAACGATTTCGTGGTTTATCGTGACGCGTCAATTCAGGGTCTTGGTTGTGTATTGATGCAACGGGATAAAGTCATTGCTTACGCCTCGCGCCAACTTAAGATTCACGAAAGGAATTACACTACACACGATTTGGAGCTGGGAGCTGTTGTTTTCGCACTTAAGATATGGAGACATTACCTGTACGGTACCAAGTGCACCATCTACACCGATCACAGGAGTCTCGAGCATATCTTCAAACAGAAGGAGTTGAACATGAGACAACGTCGATGGGTCGAGCTATTGAATGATTACGAGTGTGCCATCAAGTATCATCCGGGCAAAGCCAATGTTGTGGCCGACGCCCTCAGTTGAAAGGATACTACGCCTAAGCGTGTGCGAGCATTACAACTCACCATTCAATCTAGTCTTCCTTCCCAGATACGAGATACTCATGTAGAAGCATTGAAACCAGAAAACGTCAGGGCTGAAGCCCTACGCGGCTCAAGGCAACGGTTAGAACAAAAGGAAGACGGCGCTTACTACGTAACAGGACGCATCTGGGTCCCACTCTATGGCAATTTATGAGAACTTGTAATGGATGAAGCACATAAGTCACGTTACTCGGTACATCCTGGTTCGGATAAGATGTACCACGATCTCAGAACTACGTATTGGTGGCCTAGCATGAAAGCCCACATAGCAACTTACGTTAGCAAATGTTTGACTTGTGCGAGAGTCAAGACCGAATATCAGAAACCATCGGGCCAACTCCAACAACCAGAAATACCACAATGGAAATGGGAGCAAATTTCCATGGATTTCATTACTGTTCTACCTAGATCTCAACGTGGAAATGATACTATTTGGGTGATCGTGGATCGACTCACAAAGTCTGCACACTTCTTGGCTATTAAGGAAACGGATAAGTTCTCCACCTTAGCAGATGTTTACCTTAAGGAAGTTGTCTCGAGGCATGGGGTGCCAACCTCTATTATCTCTGATCGTGATGCACGTTTTACTTCAGAACTGTGGCAAGCAATGCACAAATCTTTTGGCTCTCGATTAGACATGAGCACAGCTTATCACCCGCAAACGGATGGGCAGTCTGAACGCACCATCCAAACTCTTGAAGACATGCTTCGTGCATGTGTAATCGATTTTGGCAACAGCTGGGAAAAACATCTCCCTCTAGTGGAGTTTTCGTATAATAACAGTTACCACACTATCATTCAAGCCGCTCCGTTTGAGGCACTGTACGGGCGTAAGTGCCGATCACCTCTTTGCTGGGTAGAAGTTGGGGACAGCCAAATCACTGGCCCAGAACTCGTAGTTGATACTACAGAAAGGATTGCTCAGATACGACAACGAATGGCGGCAGCTCGTGACCATCAGAAAAGCTACGCTGACAAGCGCCGGAAACCACTCGAGTTCCAAGTTGGGGATCGAGTGCTACTCAAAGTCTCACCCTGGAAGGGTGTGGTTCGCTTTGGAAAAAGGGGCAAACTCAATCCGCGATACGTCGGACCGTTCGGAATCATAGAGAAAATAGGCAAGGTGGCCTACAAACTAAACCTGCCCGCAGAACTCAGTGCAGTTCACAACGTTTTCACGTGTCAAATCTGAAGAAGTGCCTGTCAGATGAGACCCTCATAGTTCCTCTGAAGGAGCTCACTATCGATGATCAGTTGCGATTCATCGAGGAACCAGTTGAAATCACGGACCGGGACGTTAAGGTCCTCAAGCGCACCAGAATACCTCTTGTTCGATTTCGTTGGAACTCCCGTCGTGGCCCAGAGTTCACCTGGGAACGAGAAGACCAGATAAAACTCAAGTATCCCCAGTTGTTCGAGAACAATGCAACTACTACTGAGGCTGAAGCTACTGCGGAATTTCGGGACGAAATTCCAAATCAACGGGGGGATGATGAGACACCCCAGGAAAACCAGTGAAACACGCAACCTAACTAGCTTCCTCAGTAACCGCATGCTAAATTTCGGGACGAAATTTCTTTCAAGTTGGGGATAATGTGACAACTCGAGTTTCCAAGATTCCATCTTCGCATTAATTGCACGATAACTGTTAAGTTGTTTGTTTACACGACTTGGTTGTTTTGTAACCATACACGTTTGTAATATGTTAAATCGTATTGTGATTATTTTGTTATATGTTTAGTGATTTAAACCGGTAACTCGTTAACCTGTGGAGAAGTTGAAATTTTAAAATGTTGCACCCTGAACAACCTCGACGAAACATGAGTTTCGCCGTTAACCATCTCGACGAAACCATGGGTGTGTTTCGTCACACATACCTCGACGAAACAAGTGTTTCGCCGGCCCAAGTTTCCCCGAAGCCCAGTAAGGGCCCAACGCGTTACAAATACATATTTAACGAGGCAGGGTTACGTAAAAAGGCTGAGTGATCAGTTTTAAACCCTAGAGTTCCCCTCTGTACGACGGCAACCATCATCTCTCACCATCCTTCCTCTCGAATTCTTGTTGGATCATCTAGTAACCGGTTACTGCATAAATAAAATTGTCTGATTCAACTTTACATCATTCTAGGTTGCATTGTACTTTGATAGGATCTGTTGATATTCACTGAACAATGATTGATAAATATGATTTCATGGCTTGTGTTGATGATTGATGATCTAGAAAGGTATAAATTAGTAGATGGTTATGATGGTTTCGTAGGTCGAGATTTGATTGCTTGTTGATGAATTGATTGATTGTTAGGGTTTGATGTTCTGTCATAATACCTATGAAACTAGATCTGAGAATTTTGATTTTATTCGCTTATGTCCACTGCTTATATTCTGATGGTATCATTTGTTAATTATGTGTTATAGTGTTGGTACATATCAATGATCTGCGGTTAGGACTGTTGTTGACGATTAACAGTTACATTGCAATTAGGGTTTCTGGGTGCGAGTAACTGTTAATTTGACGTAACAGTTGCTTGTCGACGAAACACATGTCGACGAATCCGGAGAGTTTCGTCGATGGGGTTTACGACGAAACACGGGAGTTTAGCCGAAGGGATGCACGACGAAACGAAGGGGTTTCGTCGCTAAGGAAACACGACGAAACAAGGGGTCTCGTCAAGTGGGTAAACTGCACAGTAACTCAATAAGTTTGTCAAGTGTTAACTATGTTAGATGTGTGTTGTCGAATATGAAGCATGGTTGCTTAAGCTCGTATAACTGCTAAATGCTATGTGATAATTGTTGCTCAAATACATGTTATGATCATGACTGTTACTTGAATTACATGATTATCAATTGATTATGTGTACATGCATACTATAGGCTTCGATTGAATTAATTGTGAGCGAGTAATAATCTTACCGAGCAAACCCAGGAGAGTTCACACTTCTAAGGCATGGGATTCCCGGTGGGTTGGGAATGGGATTGATTAACTACGACAGAACTTGTACATTTACCACTACTAGACTACTTATCACCGTCCTCGGATTGGGAAGGACGCCAGCGCTAAACCTACGTACTCGTTACGTACTACTGTCCTCGGATTGGGAAGGGCACTTACGTAAAACCTACGTAATCTTATACTCACTACTGTCCTCGGATTGGGAAGGGCACTTACGTAAAACCTACGTAATCTCATACTTATCACTGTCCTCGGATTGGGATGGACACCTATAGATACAACTAGTCTAGTAATATACAACATGGGAAGCCCCCACTAAACATCGTAAAGGTTTGGTAAACAAGGATACTGGGTAACACATGATTCTGAAACAAACTTACGATTTCTGTAACGAACTCAATAATTGAACAATCAACTGTGAACTTGCTCAACTTTGTTGTTGACTCTCTGTTACATGCCTTGCAGGTCGTTAGGTATCTATGGAGCCTGCATCGGAGTGGGAAGATTCGTTGTGGGACATGGACAGCTGTGTGCCATGCTAAACATTTGAGACGTTTAAACTTATGACTTGGTTTTAAAAAGGGCTTAAATATACATAAAAAGATATCACACCTAATGTACATCAAGTTTTTGGCGCCGCTGCCGGGGACACAAGGATTTTATGAAAGCTTAAAATCGACGGCCTAATCAGTTTTTCAAAACCTTTTTAAAACACTCGCACATTTTCTGCATTTTAGTTAGTTTTTGCGTTTACAGTAGAGCATGTTCATTGAACACGGGGCCATGTTCATTGAACACGGGGCCGTGCTGCATGTTTTTAAAACAAACTCCCTGATACAGAGTCTGAACATGGGGTCGTGTTCGCTAAACACGCCCCCGTGCTGCACAAAACCAATCACTTTTATTAAAACGCCCAGATACAGAACTGAACACGGGGCCGTGCTCACTGAACACGGGGCCGTGTCCAGCCTCTGTTTCTGTTTTTATTTTTGTTTTCTAGTCCCAAGACTCTGTTGTGGTCTGCTGAGTGATTCTTATGGATCGATACTCAGGAGATTACAACTACCACTATGAGGAGGATGATTATAGGGAAGACTATTGCACCATTTGTGGTAACCCTTACTAGGTGCAATATTGTGACCTCTTTCAACCATCCACTTCATACAACTACTATGAGGAGCCCAGGTACGAGCCATCCACTTCATATACATCCTATAAAGACCCAAGGTATGAACCAAGGTATGAGCCTTCGTACTCATACTTTGAGGAACCAAGATATGAGAATCCACCTTCATATGCTTATTATGAGGAACCATGGCGTGAACAACCCGCCTCGTATGAGTATTATGAAGAACAAAGTTACAAACCTTATCCATCATATACTTACAATGAGGAACAATGGTGTGAACCATCTACCTCATATGAGTATCATGAGGAACCAAGGATCGAACTTCCGAATTCAAGCTTTGAAGATCCTTATTCTATCACACCCATAGTCGATAAGATAATAGAACACCTTAAAACTATCGAGCGCTACATAAAAGAAGCCCACGCAAGGGAAGAATTAACTTGTAATAAAGAAGAGATAGTTAAAGAGGTAAAAATGGAAAAAACAAGTAAGTGAAAAGCCGACACATGAGTTAAACAACGAAAAAGGTGAGTCCGACGACGTTAAAATTCAAGAAGAGTCTAATTTTAAGGAAATTAACCTCTTGTCGCCTTCTTTCGAAAATCATTGTTTAGTAACCACTCATGCAAAGTTTTTAAAAGAGTTAAACACTAACACTAAAATTGACGAAACGGTCAGCATTAAGTTAACGTATGATCAAACTATGCTAATAAAACAAGATCCATTTGAAATTAACATTACACCGGTTCCGTGTTTTTTTTTTTCAAAATTCCTTTATTAGTAATATTACAATTGATAAAGATCTTTGTGTTAATATAATGTCAAACTACATTTTCGAAAAATTAAGTATTGTTGATTTTACTCCACTTCAAATACCCATTTTTCTTTCTAATCGGAAAATAATAAAATCTATGGGAGTAGTTGAAGATGTGTTAGTCCAAACAATTCAAACGGTGGTTTCAACCGACTTTGTCATCCTTGATGACGCTCCACTTGTGTTGGGATAACCTTTTGTGAAAACCCACAAAGCTTTGATTAATCGGAAGAAAAACAACTTACCCATTCAATTAAGGGGATTCAAAAGATGTGTCGATCTTGAACGATCAATGAAATATCCAATCGGAAATGACGACCCCCTAATTGAAGATGAGCCAGAACCACCAGATAAGGTGGGTCTAGCCAAGGACCCTTATAATCGTGGCGCACCACGGAGGCATTCCGCGGAACTATCCTTAGTTTTAGATTAGTTTAACTTTTATGTTTTCTAGTTTAGCTTTACTTTTCAGGAATAAAACACACTCGAAATGGTGGAGGTTACCAAGGGAAAGAATAACCCACACCCCATGCACAAAAACAGAGCCTCCCGACAATTTTCCTTCATTACAGCAAGTTCAGCACGGGGCCGTGCTCAGCCCAACACGCCCCCGTGCCCGAGGATCTGCAGAAAATGCCCAGTTCAGGTAAGTGGACACGGGGCCGTGCTCACTGAACATGCCTCCGTGCCCAGCCTTCTGTTTACTTTTGGTACTGGCAGTCTGACCACGGGGCCGTGCTCAGCCCACCACACCCCGTGTTCAGCTACCCAGTAACATAAAATCGTGTTTTTAACCCACTTTTACATATTTTAATCAACAGAAAAACTTATTTTTGGGACACATTGAGGACAATGTGTAATTTAAGTGTGGGGGGGGGGATGCTAAAACTTGAATTTTGCAAGTCCTAATAACAAGCCTTACACAAAACTCTATTGGAACCGCTAATCACCCCAATTTCTTTCAAAAATTTTCATCTTTTTTACTTGTCTTGGTTTAATTCGGGAATAACAAGTTCTAAAAAGGTTATATTTTTACAAATTTACAACCGATAGCGTCGTGATAAAAAGAACCAACGTAAGAAAATTATGAAACGACATGACAAATCTAGTTAAAACTTGATTATATATACTCGATCACATTATAAACCCATTCCCACAAAAAGTGAGTTTTGAGCCTTTATTGAGCATACAAATATAAATCTTTAAACTAAATGCTCATTTTCCGTTTCTTGTGTGAATAGCCGCTTGGTTCTTACGACTCTAGAACTTGCCATGACGATACATTCCTGGTCCTTACCAACTTAAACCCAAGTAAGTAAATGATGGAGGCATTAGGACTAACCCATTTTCCTTTTAACACCATTAGTTTTCATTTTCTTTACCACCTACCCAAAATCCCCCTAGTTAACCCCTTTGAGCCTAAACCTTTTCGTTTCAAAACCCACAAAACAAACACCCTTTACCCACCAAAACCTTTTTTTTCAAACCCCTTTTGTTTTAGTAAAAAGCTCGGTTATCGTGTGCCAAAAAAAAAAAAAGAATTTTGCAATAACCAAACGAGTTCCTAAAAAATCTTGTTTGAATATGCTTAGTTTGAATAAATGTCAAAAAGAGGGTTTCACGACAACCGACGCTTTTTACGCTTTTAGCCCTTTTTACTAACCACTAACCCAAAACCACCTACCTTTAACCCAAGCCTTACCCTTCCCCAAGTCCTCTTAATATTTACAAAGGTTTATAGTTAAAAAGGTGAGGATTGATTGCTTGGCAAGCATATGGTAGAAGTAAGTTCCATGCCGGTCTCGAACGTTTCACAAAAATACATCTTCGGCCGAGTGTTGAGTGATCTCCTGTGAGGTATGTGAACTTGTATATAAATGGAATTTTAAAGAGGCATGTTATGCCCAAATAAGTAATTTCTCTTATAAAACGTTCAAAATAAATCATGACGAATAGGATTGTAAATAACATAAAAATAAAAGCCTAATAAAGATCTTGGATTCCCGACACTCAAGACAAGCCCAAAACTTCTCTTCTACCCATTCCATTTGGGAGTGTAAGCCATATTATAAAGAGTTTTGCTTGAGGACAAGCAAAGATTCAAGTGTGGGGGTATTTGATGTGTGTAAAATGCAACGTATAAATTACATCAAATGGGGGCATAAAACTAACCCTTTTTTAGTACTAATGTTGGAAAAAGTGTGCTTTTGTCTTCCTTTTGTATTTTCAGGACTAAATGAGCGTAAATGAACAAAAGAAGCAAATATGCAGCAAAATCTAACTTAATTACAAGAAAAGGAATAAACGTGGCATGCCCGACCCCTCGACAGCATCTTCCCAAGCAAAAACAAGTGAACAGAAGGCTGAACACGGCCCCGTGCCAAGCGGATACGGGGGCGTGGTCAGGTGTCTGCAGAAGGGACAAAGCTCTAGAAGCTTCTATTTCCCGACACGGGGGCTTGCCCAGCTCAACACGGCCGTGGTCAACGCTAAGATTCTCAGAATCCAAGCAAATCTTGATAGTACAGATACGCTTCTGCACACGGGGTCGTGCCCAGTGGACACGGGGGCAAGTGGAGCTAATGCAGACAAATTGCAATTAATGAAGAAAGAGAAAGTGGATGGACACGAGGCCGTGTTCGGGCTTCTGTGCAGGCTATAAATAAAGGTGCTTGGTTCACTTCAAAGGTGTAACACCCTTGCTATTATTTTAGGATTTACGTATAATTTACGAAAATAAACATGTGATTATGAGCACATATACCTTACATAATCCGGGTTTACTAAAAAAATTACAATTTAAAGTTTAAAACAACATAATGTAATTGAATTCATCATCTAAAAATAATGACAAAACAACATGCGGAAGCTTCTTCATCATGTGTTCGGTTCTTTCTTGTCGCTTGATCTCCATCCGGTGCTTCTGATATTCTCCTACGATCAAAACCAACTCAAAAGTTAGTTTTGATAATTTAAAAACAAGTTCCAACATCAAATTATTAAACAAAATAAAGGTTCCAGAAGTATGCCTCTCGCGCCACGCGAGAGGCTTGGTTTTACTTGTCGCGTGCCGCGGTGACTCCCGCGTGTCGCGCCCGGATCGGTGTCACCCCTCGCCTGGCGCGGGGGAGACTGTTTTCCAGCAGGTCCGTATCTGGACCTGCATTTTCTATACAACTCCAATTGTTTTTCCAAACTTAAACTTTGAATGACCATAACGATTTATCTACATGTCTGTTTTTCACGATTCTTTTTCCTACGCGTTCGTAATTTAATTCTCCATCTTATGGAGTTCAAAACCTGATATTAAACTACTTTAAAAATTCAAATTTCAAGCTCTGGGCTTGAAATTCCTTTTTAACACTTTTGACCCGTTTCATAATTCTTTACACAAACATGTTTATTATACCAAACTTCTTATGAACATCATATTTCAATTGTTTCCTATGACACCAGATTTAAATCACGGATCATTAGGCATCATTAACCCGTCTATGATTATGCGCTTATTTTGACCCGTTACAATCCCTAAAGGTTGTTTACCCGATTTACCCGCCATTGCGTTTTGGTCAACTTTAGTCCTTCAATTTACTACGAAGGACTTTCTCTACATATTTGACCAAAATCGCACTTTTCACTATAACTTGTTCATGCGTACTTGGCTCGGGTCATAATATCGACCCGTTTCAATACCTTTCACTATTAATCACAAGTTAATAGTAACGCAAACCTTATGTTAATTCCTGTGAACACAAAACTCAACAAGCGATTATCAAATGTTATTGTCAAATGGTGTTAACAACACCATTTGTTCCATTTAGTCTAATTGACCATTCGTCCGTATGAAATGGTATTTATTTACCATTTCACCCCTTTAAACCTATCCCGGTTTTCTCCTTGAACTCTTTTACTTAAAAACCGTTTCTTATTTGTTCGTCATTACATGACTAATTTACCATTTTACCTCTTTACCATAGTCCATGATTTCTTACCATTTTTCTTTGTTCCGACTCGCGTTAAATCGTGTCGGAACATCATATTCCAATCACTTAATAGAACTTATATACAATACTTGCAATTAAGTAAATTGTAAATAATGTAAAAGGGGCGTAAGCTTTACTTACCTCGCATCCCAGCTATGCTTTCCTTTTTCCTTCATGATTTGTTTGACCGCTTCTTTCCCAAGCCTCCACCTAGCTCGTTAAGCGTCAAACTATTGTCAACATTTACAAGGTGGTTAGACTAGTCATTAACAATCATGACCATTCCACCTTACTTATTCTCTATGTCGAAACTACCATTCGACCTCATCATCAATTAGATTAACTTATCAAAAGTTAACTACTTTCAATCACATGGTTTACACAATTGAGTCTAAATCAACATGATGTTTAGAACCCTTATCAGTTCATATTGCGCATAATTGCCATATCATTCAAATACGTATTTTTTTACTCTAATTTCAACATTTAGCTTTCATTTAGGCATTTTAACAAACACCCAATGGGCATATTTTTACACATTTACAAACTAGCTCATAACTAGTTATTTTTACCAAGGTTAACATCAATTAAGCAAGTTCATATCACTGAAAATAGGCTGTTTTTGGTGACCTGTTTAACCTGTTTACAAGTCTTCAAAAATTATGATTTTTTATGTGACGTACCTCTCGGAGGGTTAGGCATTGTGTTAAAATTTCAAAATCTAACTCTTTACCAAAAATTCGTAAAAATTCATTTACTAAGCTGCAATCAGATTCGTCACTTCTGACTGCAGCTTACGGAAAAATTCATTTAAAATTCCTCGTTTATCCGATTGACGAAATTCTAATTGGAGATTCTTTTAATCACTTAAAACTATCTACAGTAATATTTTGAGATCATAAATAAATTCCTAAATTGAGTTATGACATTTGTAATGGGCTGCAAATTCTGCCAGAAAACGCAGCTTGAACCTTCGATACAGAAAAATTCATAAAACGCTCAATTTTCGTCGAAAAAATGCGATTCCAGTGGGGTTTTAAAGATATTTCCTGGAGTTACATTTTAAACTCAAGAAACTCATGTTTTTGTCACGTTTTATCCATGTTACAGCCAATAAAAGTCGGCTGTAAATTCTGATCAGAAACTGTTTGAATTCAGCTTTCAACTAAAACATGTTTATGACATTATAACACTATATTTAGCAATCCAAAAACCCTAACAACAATCACCTTCAATGGTGTTCATGGATTTTACTAGAATTAGGCATGATTTCAACATATACTTGTCTAGGGTTTACTCCTAAACACTACAATGTTCCAATTTCATCCATATAACAAGCATGCATCAACAATTTTTGAATCCTCTAGGTTTACTCAGAAATTCAACTAGAGATTTCTCATGAAATTTACATACCTTGTGACTCCTTTTTCAGTGGAGATCACTAATTCGTGCTCGGATTTTGATTTGGAACTGATTTGGACCTTCAATTTGAGAGATTTAGCAAGAACTAGGGTTGGCCTCCCATGGAGCTTTCTTCTGGTCGATCCTACGCAAACCCCTGTGTGTGTGGGTTTTTTTTGTTTATAATTAAGCTTTCATTTTATCCATCTTTGGCCCCTCGTGTTTGGTTAGTTATCAAGTAGATCACAACTCCTTTAGTTTAAACAATATCCCCTCTTATTTACTAGGTTAGACATTCCTAGTTAACGTAATAGGTTCGGGGAAAATTATGACCCAGTCTGTTTTATGCCCCGTTAATTCGGGCCTTTTATTCACTTTATTTTCCTCAAAAGGATTTGCCCAACTTTTATTTAATATTAGGTTTATTTATTTAAATCCTAATATTTACCGGGTAAGTTTTACCACTAACTGTATTTTACCCGTCCTTTAGTATTAACGTGGTTTGATTACCAAACCTGTTTTCGGGGTGTTACAAGTCTACCCCCCTTAAAGAGGTTTCGTCCTCGAAACCTTATTTACCAAGTTCATTGGTTTAATCAAACAAACCAGGTTTCGTTTTCAAGGCACCCGTTTCTTTCGGTCAAAAGTTTTCATTTATATTGACGCGTACGTCTTTCGTGTGTAAGGCCTCGCGGGCCGTTATTTTTAGCTTATATCCTTTATCTTTATCGACCGAATTGTCACTTGACCACTCATTCGCATTAGTCTTGTTAACATGTTTTATCCCGCGCATGTCTTATATTAACAAGCGCTTGGTATTTGTCATGACACTATCTTGATTTAGAATAGTTTTACCGGCTAGACTAATTAGTCGCCGTCACTTCATACCTCGTCACCCGGGTATACTATTTTGCCGTCTCTGTCCTCATATGTGTTTAAGATCTTCTAATTCACCTCATACCATGTATGTTTTGTTAAAACGTTACTTTTGACTAAAATTAAATATTAATTTCTGTTTCCTCTTTGTCTTACATCTTCCCGCATTTCTAGGAATGTTACTTCTGAGGATCTATTCTTTTTAGTTATTATTTAATACGGGGAATTGTAACGAATTCCCACGCTTGACCCATATGTCCCGTAGGTTCTTTCACTTAGCCTCGTAGGCTATTTATTTAGATTTTCACCTTTTTACCCCTTTAAGGTGAGACCCCTACAATTTGTTTCTTTCTATTTGTGACCCGAAGGTCTTTTTGGTTCTGTAGACTTTAACACTATTTATAATCCCGTAGGTTATGATGATCCCGTAGATCATCTTTTATTCGTGTCTTTACTTAACTGTGTGTGTATATATATATATATATATATATATTTATGGTGTCAAGGTACCCTTTTTATGTTTAGAATAATTTATTTTCGCTTTTGTATTTCATTTGACCTTGACCGTAGTCTAAGGCTACATTTGTTTTGTGACAACTCGAGTTTCCGACATTCTTTATTCGCATTTATTGCACGTTGACTGTTTAGTTGCTTGATTGTTTGACTTGTAAGTGTACACTAAACTATAATATGAGACATTGTTGATGTGTTATGTGCTTAACATGAATAAAGCATTTGATTTCATGAACATGAAATTGTATACTTGATTTAACTGTTGAGACTAGACCCGACGAAACAAGACGTGTTTCGCCATCAAACAACTCGACGAAACAATGTGTTTCGCCATAGAACATCACGACGAAACCCAAGTGTTTCGCCGGCCCATTGATTCGCCGAAGCCCAGTTCGGGCCCAGTACACTTATGCGCGTATATGTTACACGGAACAACTTCATTCGCCACACTTTAGCAAAGTTGAAACCCTAGAACTCTCCTCTGTGTGACGGCAGATCTGTGTACTCCCGAGCCCTCCCGAACGATCAAATCCTCCTTACAAATATCTCGGTTAGTGTGATTAGTTTTGTGATTGTCTTTGTTTGCATGTGTTGATGATGTTGTTTTCATAAATCTGATCAGGCTATAGAATAGAGTTCTGGTAATGATTACATGTTAGGTTATTTTATTGAATGATGAATTAGATTGTATGATGTTCGGGGACTGTCGTGTTTGAATATTGCTAGTGTGATCTGAATATACGATAGCATGCTAATAGGGTTCGATGATATGATGTATTATGTTAATCGACATGCTGTACATATAAACTAGGGTTCATGCTAGACGTTAAGTACGGTGATGCTTATGTTACGATGATGAGATGATGACTTCTGGGTAATGATTGCTATATGATGATTAGATGATTATTCTGTGATAAATGATTGTCGCATGATTGATGTTTCTTGTTGACGGCAATTGGGGTTTCCTGTGATGATCGTGTAACTGTTAGATAATGCGACGTAACTGATATCTCCGCGAAACAGATATGACGAAACGGATGTTTTGGCGAAACGAAACTCACGGCGAAACAGATCGTGATTCGCCGAAGGGTATATGACGAAACAGAAAGTGTTTCGTCGAAGGGGTTCATGGCGAAACAAGGGTGTTTCGCCAAATGGGTAATCGGCACAGTAACTTGATTTCTTTCTGTTAAAAGTTAACTGGACTAACTAACTGATGTTAAATGATACGCATGACTAGTACGCTCATGGATGCATGCAATGTGTTACTTGGTGATTGTTTGATGTGCCGTCCACTATGATTATACTTACGTGCCAACTTCGTGAATACAAACTGATTATGTATACGTGCGTACTTTAGGACGTGATTGATTAACTGTGAGCATACTTAGCATACCGAGCAAACCAAGGTGAGTTCACACTCTTACCAAGGCATGGGATTCCCGGGGTTGGGAATGGGTTGATTGATTACTTATGCTTAAGGGTTATCGGAATTACATACCATAGGCCTCAGGAGAGGAAGGTTATTGGTAGATACTGCTAGACTAGTGATACATATACTTCTCTTCGCACACACGCCGGGATCGGCCGCGATAATAGAACAATCTTCGCATACATGCCTGGAATGGCCGCGAACTATACTTTATTCTTCGCACACATGCCGGGTGGGCCGCGATACAAATATACCTAGTCTAGAAAACATGGGAAACCCCCACTAAACTTCGCAAACATGCCTACAGGGCCGCGATACCATTACATACGATACATGATTACTAAACGAGCTTACGATTTACGATACGAACACTATAACTGAATAACCAACTGTGAACTCACTCAACTAGTTGTTGACTCTCTGTTACATGCCTTGCAGGACCATAGGTACTCTTGGAGCTTGCACGGGAGGCGCAGTCGTTGTGGAACATGGATCGAGGATGCTACGTTAAAACATTTAGACATTCGAACTTATTACTTGCATTGGGTTTACAATTATGCTTCCGCTAGACACTTAATATGTTTTGTTTGAACACCTTTCATATCGTTTGGTTTAAATTACATTTATTACATATTATGTTTGATATGATTGGTGGCTTGATCCTGGTCAGTCACGCCTCCAAGCGGTGGTACTCCGCATGAGGATTTTGGGGGTGTGACAGATTGGTATCAGAGCCATTGGTTATAGAGAACTTGGTTTTATTAAGGGGAAAACGTTTTTATTAAAACCAGACTATAACCAGAACAGTGCTCAACGATCCACAACGACGCTTCGCACCACGTGCAAGACTCAACATTCTAGGTAATATGGTATATGTTTTATTGCTTACTTGCTAGAATTACATAGAACTTTGCTCATGGTATGCTTAGATACACATAACCCCTATTGTTTGAGAATACTTGTGTGCTCACTCTCTTATGTCATCGCACTATTCGCGAACCTCTCTTACTTATGTTATCTTTGCTATGAAGATCATGGCTGGACGCATTAACATGACACAAGCCCAGTTGACGGCTCTCATTAACGAACAAGTTGCTGCGGCACTTGCAGCGGCACAAGCAGGAGGTATACCCTGCAGTTGTAACTCACACTAGGATCTTTAGATCCTACACTCCTAAACCAACTCTTGTGTTTAATCTTGTCCTGATTCTTATACACAACAGGTCAACCACCTGTGTGCACCTTCAAGACTTTCATGGACTGTCGTCCTAGCACATTCAGTGGCACGAAAGGAGCAGTTGGACTCCTCCACTGGTTTGAAAAGCTTGAGTCAGTATTCGAAATGTGTGAATGCCCTGAGGCACGCAGGGTGAAGTATGCTACCGGTACTCTCGAGGGTTTAGCCCTCACATGGTGGAAAGCTCCGGTCCAAATGCTGGGGTTGGTTGCTGCTAACGCCACCCCATGGAACAATTTTAAGGAGATGATCAAGGAGGAATACTGCAGTCGTGACGACATTCATAAGCTGGAGGTCGAGTTCTTCAACCTCAAGATGACGGGGTGAGAAATTGAGGCGTTTACAAAGAGATCAAATGAGCTTGCATTACTGTGTCCTACTATGGTGGACCCTCCAATTAAGCGTATCAAACTTTATCTTAAGGGTCTAGTTCCAGAGATCCAAAGTCATGTGACTTCAGCAAACCTTGCCACCTACCAGTAGGTTGTTCAGTTGGCTCACCGTCTCACTGATCAAGCGGTGGAGCAGAACAGATTGCCTAAACGCATCAACGCTACTACTACCGCTACTACCTCAGCTACTCCTGCTACTCCCAGTGACAACAAGCGGAAATGGGAGGGGGATTCCAGCAAAGGTTCGGCTACCGTTCAGTCTCAAGCTCAGCAACGCAAGACTAATGATTACCAGAGTCCGAGTCAGCAATCTTCTGGTGGTCAGGGGCAGGGTGGATATCGGGGAATTCATCCACTGTGTAACAGGTGAAACAGACACTACAGTGGTCGGTGTCGTAAAGGCCGCTGTCAGAGATGTCTAAGGGTAGGTCATGAAGCTAAAGACTGCAGGAGCTCAAGGCCTGCGAATCAGAACCAGCAACAACAGCCACCAGCTCCACGAAACCAGCCGCAACAACAACAACAACAAGGAAATAGGGGATGCTTTCAGTGCGGGGCTGAAGGCCACTTTAAGCGGGACTGCCCTCAGTTAAACCAGAATCAGAATAACAACAACAATAATCAGGGCAATGGGAACAACAATGGGGGAAACAACAACAATGGTGCTAGGGGTCGTGCATTTGTGATTGGTCAGGCTGATGCAAGGAACGATCCTAATGTGATTATGGGTAAGTTTCTTCTCGACGACTTTTATGTTACTGTGTTATTTGATTCGGGTGCAGATACCAGTTATATATCACTGAAAGTTAGTCAAATGCTTAAACGAGAACCAACACTTTTGAACACCAAACATGTCGTAGAGTTAGCTAACGGTAAAAGTTTAGAGGCCACACACATAGTTCAGGGTTGTAATCTTATCCTCGCTGGTCAGACTTTCTCTATCGATCTCATTCCTATAACTCTGGGTAGTTTCGACATCGTCATTGGTATGGATTGGTTATCCCAACAGCAAGCAGAGATTCTATGCAAGGAGAAGATCATTCGTATTCCCCGTTCTGGTAAAGAACCTCTCGAAGTTCAAGGTGACAAGAGTGGTGTCGTGAGTGGCATCATCTCCTTCTTGAAGGCTCAGAAGTGTTTGCGAAAGGGCCACACTGCAATACTAGCACTCGTTACTGATACAACGAAGAAAGAGAAAAAGATTGAGGATATTCCAGTAGTACGCGATTTTCCTCAAGTGTTTCCTGAAGAATTACCTGGGTTACCGCCTCATCGTCAGGTCGAATTTCAGATCGAGCTAGCTCCAGGAGCAGCACCCATAGCTCGAGCACCTTATCGTTTAGCTCCAACCGAATTGGAAGAACTGTCTAAGCAATTGCAAGAACTCTTGGAAAAGGGTTTCATACGTCCTAGCTCTTCGCCTTGGGGAGCTCTAGTACTATTTGTAAAGAAGAAGGACAGTACCTTCCGCATGTGCATAGATTATCGCGAACTGAACAAGGTGACCGAGAAGAATCGCTATCCTCTTCCAAGTATCGACGACTTATTCGACCAATTGCAAGGGTCGAGCTATTACTCGAAGATTGATCTGAGGTCAGGTTATCACCAACTGAGAGTCCGGGATGAGGACGTCTCCAAAACAGCCTTTAGAACACGCTACGGCCATTACGAGTTTTTGGTCATGCCATTTGGGCTAACAAACGCGCCTGCGGTTTTCATGGATCTTATGAACAGGGTGTGCAAACCTTATCTTGACAAGTTTGTTATTGTTTTCATCGACGACATCCTGATTTATTCGAAGAGTCGGGAGGAACATGAGCAGCATTTACGACTTATTCTGGAACTCCTTCGAACAGAACAGCTGTACGCCAAGTTTTCAAAATGCGACTTCTGGCTTCGTGAAGTCCACTTTCTAGACCACGTGGTAAACAAGGATGGGATTCATGTTGATCCATCCAAGGTAGATTCGATCAAGAACTAGCCTGCACCTCGCACACCGACAGAAATACGCCAATTTTTGGGTTTGGCGGGTTGTTACAGACGGTTCATCAAAGACTTCTCAAAGATTGCACAGCCGCTCACATTATTGACACAGAAAGGTGTTGTTTATCGTTGGGGCAATACACAGGAAACCGCGTTTCAGCACTTAAAGGATAGACTTTGTAGCGCACCTATCCTCTCATTGCCTGAAGGCACGGACGATTTTGTAGTCTACTGCGACGCATCTATCCAGGGTCTTGGATGTGTGTTGATGCAGTGGGATAAAGTCATTGCTTATGCTTTGCGCCAACTTAAGATTCACGAACGGAATTACACAACACATGATTTAGAGCTGGGACCTGTTGTCTTTGCGCTCAAGATATGGCGACATTACCTGTATGGCACTAAGTGCACCATCTACACCGATCACAGGAGTCTTGAGCATATTTTCAAACAGAAAGAGTTAAACATGCGTCAGCGTCGATGGGTCGAGTTACTGAACGATTACGAATGTGCTATAAAGTACCATCCGGGCAAAGCCAATGTGGTGGCTGACGCCCTCAGTCGAAAAGATACTACACCTAGGCGTGTACGAGCGTTGCAACTCACTATTCAGTCAAGTCTTCCTTCACAGATACGAGATGCTCAGGTAGAAGCATTGAAACCAGAAAACGTCAGGGCTGAAGCTCTACGCGGCTCAAGGCAACGGTTAGAACAAAAGGCAGACGACGCCTACTATGTAACAGGACGCATCTGGGTCCCACTCTACGGCAACTTACGCGAGCTTGTAATGGATGAAGCTCATAAGTCTCGCTACTCAGTACATCCTGGTTCGGATAAGATGTACCACGACCTCAGAACTACATATTGGTGGCCTAGCATGAAAGCCCACATAGCAACTTACGTTAGCAAGTGTTTGACTTGTGCGAGAGTTAAAGCGGAATATCAGAAACCTTCAGGCCCACTCCAACAACCTGAGATACCACAATGGAAATGGGAACAAATTTCCATGGATTTTGTTACTGGCCTACCTAGATCTCAACGTGGGAATGATACTATTTGGGTGATCGTGGATCGACTCACAAAGTCTGCTCACTTCTTGGCTATCAAGGAAACGGATAAGTTCTCCACTCTAGCAGACGTATACCTTAAGGAAGTTGTCTCGAGGCACGGGGTGCCCACCTCTATTATCTCTGATTGTGATGCACATTTTACTTCAGAACTGTGGCAAGCAATGCACAAATCTTTTGGCTCTCGTTTAGACATGAGCACAGCTTATCATCCTCAGACGGATGGGCAGTCTGAGCGCACTATCCAAACTCTAGAAGACATGCTTCGGGCGTGCGTAATTAACTTTGGCAATGGCTGGGAAAAACATCTGCCACTTGTGGATTTTTCGTACAATAACAGCTACCACACCAGCATTAAAGCCGCTCCATTTGAGGCATTGTACGGGCGTAAATGCCGATCACCTCTTTGTTGGGCAGAGGTGGGTGACAGTCAGATCACAGGTCCAGAAATGGTAGTTGATACTACTGAAAAGATTGCTCAAATACGACAATGCATGGCGGCGGCTCTTGACCGTCAGAAAGCATACGCAGATAAAGACAGGAAGCTACTCGAGTTCCAGGTTGGGGATCGAGTGCTACTCAAAGTTTCACCCTGGAAGGGTGTTGTTCGTTTTGGCAAACGAGGCAAGCACAATCCACGATGTTGGACCATTCGAAGTCATAGAGAAAATAGGCAAAGTGGCCTACAGACTAAACTTACCAGCTGAACTCAGTGCAGTTCACAACGTCTTTCACGTGTCGAATCTGAAGAAGTGTCTGTCAGATGAGACCCTCATAGTTCCTTTAAAGGAACCTGTTGAAATCACGGACCGGGATGTTAAGGTCCTCAAGAACACTAAAATACCTCTTGTTCGAGTTCGTTGGAACTCCCGTCGTGGCCCAGAGTTCACCTGGGAACGAGAAAATCAAATGAAACTCAAATATCCCCAGTTATTCAGAAACCAAGCAACCACTACTGAGGCCGAAGCTACTACAGAATTTCGGGACGAAATTCCAAATCAACGGGGGGATGATGTGACACCCCAGGAAAACCAGTAATCTTAGCAAACCTGCTCGGGGAGCCGCGATACGAAACATGTAAACAACGTCACACAATTAGCTTCCTCAGTAACCACATACTAAATTTCGGGACGAAATTTCTTTCAAGTTGGGGATAATGTGACAACTCGAGTTTCCGACATTCTTTATTCGCATTTATTGCACGTTGACTGTTTAGTTGCTTGATTGTTTGACTTGTAAGTGTACACTAAACTATCATATGAGACATTGTTGATGTGTTATGTGCTTAACATGAATAAAGCGTTTGATTTCATGAACATGAACTTGTATACTTGATTTAACTGTTGAGACTAGACCCGATGAAACAAGACGTGTTTCGCCATCAAACAACTCGACGAAACAGTGTGTTTCGCCATAGAACATCACGACGAAACCCAAGTGTTTCGTCGGCCCATTGATTCGCCGAAGCCCAGTTCGTGCCAAGTACACTTATGCGCGTATATGTTACACGGAACAACTTCATTCGCCACACTTTAGCAAAGTTGAAACCCTAGAACTCTCCTCTGTGTGACGGCAGATCTGTGTACTCCCGAGCCCTCCCGAACGATCAAATCCTCCTTACAAATATCTCGGTTAGTGTGATTAGTTTTGTGATTGTCTTTGTTTGCATGTGTTGATGATGTTGTTTTCATAAATCTGATCAGGCTATAGAATAGAGTTCTGGTAATGATTACATGTTAGGTTATTTTATTGAATGATGAATTAGATTGTATGATGTTCGGGGACTGTCGTGTTTGAATATTGCTAGTGTGATCTGAATATACGATAGCATGCTAATAGGGTTCGATGATATGATGTATTATGTTAATCGACATGCTGTACATATAAACTAGGGTTCATGCTAGACGTTAAGTACGGTGATGCTTAAGTTACGATGATGAGATGATGACTTCTGGGTAATGATTGATGTATGATGATTAGATGAATATTCTG
This sequence comes from Helianthus tuberosus, assembly GCA_030545235.1. Lineage (NCBI taxonomy): Eukaryota > Viridiplantae > Streptophyta > Magnoliopsida > Asterales > Asteraceae > Helianthus > Helianthus tuberosus. The sequence goes on from CM060447.1 coordinate 67,456,339, forward strand.
TGATAAATGATTGTCGCATGATTGATGTTTCTTGTTGACGGCAATTGGGGTTTCCTGTGATGATCGTGTAACTGTTAGATAATGCGACGTAACTGATATCTTCGCGAAACAGATATGACGAAACGGATGTTTTGGCGAAACAAAACTCACGGCGAAACAGATCGTGATTCGCCGAAGGGTATATGACGAAACAGAAAGTGTTTCGTCGAAGGGGTTCATGGCGAAACAAGGGTGTTTCGCCAAATGGGTAATCGGCACAGTAACTTGATTTCTTTCTGTTAAAAGTTAACTGGACTAACTAACTGATGTTAAATGATACGCATAACTAGTACGATCATGGATGCATGCAATGTGTTACTTGGTGATTGTTTGATGTGTCGTCCACTATGATTATACTTACGTGCCAACTTCGTGAATACAAACTGATTATGTATACGTGCGTACTTTAGGACGTGATTGATTAACTGTGAGCATACTTAGCATACCGAGCAAACCAAGGTGAGTTCACACTCTTACCAAGGCATGGGATTCCCGGGGTTGGGAATGGGTTGATTGATTACTTATGCTTAAGGGTTATCGGAATTACATACCATAGGCCTCGGGAGAGGAAGGTTATTGGTAGATACTGCTAGACTAGTGATACATATACTTCTCTTCGCACACACACCGGGATCGGCCGCGATAATAGAATAATCTTCGCATACATGCCTGGAATGGCCGCGAACTATACTTTAATCTTCGCACACATGCCGGGTGGGCCACGATACAAATATACCTAGTCTAGAAAACATGGGAAACCCCCACTAAACTTCGCAAACATGCCTAGAGGGCCGCGATACCATTACATACGATACATGATTACTAAACGAGCTTACGATTTATGATACGAACACTATAACTGAATAACCAACTGTGAACTCGCTCAACTAGTTGTTGACTCTCTGTTACATGCCTTGCAGGACCATAGGTACTCTTGGAGCTTGCATGGGAGGCGCAGTCGTTGTGGAACATGGATCGAGGATGCAACGTTAAAACATTTAGACATTCGAACTTATTACTTGCATTGTGTTTACAATTATGCTTCCGCTAGACACTTAATATGTTTTGTTTGAACACCTTTCATATTGTTTGGTTTAAATTACATTTATTACATATTATGTTTGATATGATTGGTGGCTTGATCCTGGTCAGTCACGCCTCCAAGCGGTGGTACTCCGCATGAGGATTTTGGGGGTGTGACATGTTTTCTTTCAAATTATTCTTCCGACTCTATGACTTCTTCCGTCATTTACACGTCGGTTTGTCCCACTCTTATCGTTATTCAGTTTATACCTCTATTTCCTTTCGAACCGTTACCCGGGTTCTTTATCTTGATGTTTTTAACACTCCAGTTTCACTGGTTTGCGTTTTCCTTTCTATACTCTTTTACGACCTATCACATAGGTTCATTAATGTTTCGCACTTTCATTATTCAGCTTGCGCTTCCTTTCATTTTCGAGCGTTATTCTTTATTAATATCGTTTGACCCGTTTGTGTGAAACTTCATCACTTATGAACGTCAAACTTCGTTCTTTGTTCGACCCGTTCACTTTAAAATAGTTTAACGTAATTATCAAAAATTTCTGTTTTCAAAATCTTATCATCCTTTAGTCATGACCCATAATCCGAGTCTTTTGACTTACTAATCCGCGTTCCCGTCTATTGGGTTACGCATCTTCTTAAAATCATACCCATCTATCGGGTATCCTTACCGAAGTCATTTTCAAAGTAATCATTCTGATATGATTTTAGACTTCGTTTTAACTTATTTGGTCGTCTTAGCGAAATGCATCGCTTTTATTCAATCGTGTCCTTTATTCTTTATTTAATTTGTTTGACTTGTCCGTGTGAATTTCATCACTTGTGACAGTCAAACTTTTATCCCTATGCCTTAGCATTCCCATTAGTCGGTTTGTATTTTCATTTACCTTGATTCTTGTCCCTTCTCTCGGGCTCGTTATCCTAACGTAATACGCTTCCGTCCTCCGACTTGCGTTTACGTTTACTATCAAACTTCTTACTTGTTTGATTCATTTGGGTACCTTTTTAATTCGTCCCATTCACCCCGCCCTTACTACATCGGACATAAATGCGTCCACTACAAGAAGTTCATGGTATCATATGCCACTACTTACTTGGCCAGAGTAAGCGATTGGTACATGACACACATGACCTTTTCATAGGTTTCACATCATGCCCTATGTAAGTAATGCCTCTATTTATTTCATATCCCTGATTTCATTTACTAAAGCTTTATTTAATTGTTAAACAGCAATCACTAGTTTTACTAGTTTTACATTCAAACATAAAAATATTTTCCTCTCTATCGAACTATTATATAATCACATTCGTTAATGTGATCACTACCTTTCTTAATATCATTATATTGAGAGTTTTCCACTTGGATAATTACCCCCCGTCCAAGTTTCCATATAAACTAATCCTATTATTCCTTTGTTATTCGTCATTGTGAATAACATATATTTCTATTAAACTTTTCTTGGGAATATCATCCTAAATAGATATTCTATTCAGGTTTTCCAAGTTTTATCACATATATGCAACCATCATTCCCTACGTGTTTGTTGCATATTACTACTTGTGCGATTACATTTAAAGGTTTGGACCTGGTAATGCTTGCCCTGACGGGCTTTCCTTGCCATTAGCCTTGTTCGCGATTGTTACGCGGTTTTTGTTCTTGGCGAGCATATTCTGCTTGTCATACTTGGACCGTTTCTCCATAATATCCATAATTTGTTAGATTCTCGCCATCTTCAGATGCGAGTGTCCTTCAATTAAGCATTTATAAAAATTAGTAATGTCGACATTCGATAAAGGCCCATATTACAATACGAGGTTTTCTGCTATATGTGTCAACGCACGTAATTTCGTTAACTATATTAGTCATTTACTTGGGGTAACATGTATTACACGATAACCCTATGTGTTGTTCACAACACTTTAATCATACTAAACTATTAACATACATGTACTTACCGGATTTGCGATCAAGCCTCGAACCGAACACACTTACCCTTCAACCATGAGCTCTGATTACCAACTTGTAAAACCCTTGCTATTATTTTAGGATTTACGTATAATTTACGAAAATAAACATGTGATTATGAGCACATATACCTTACATAATCCGGGTTTATTAAAAAAATTACAATTTAAAGTTTAAAACAACATAATGTAATTGAATTCATCATCTAAAAATAATGACAAAACAACATGCGGAAGCTTCTTCATCATGTGTTCGGTTCTTTCTTGTCGCTTGATCTCCATCCGGTGCTTCTGATATTCTCCTACGATCAAAACCAACTCAAAAGTTAGTTTTGATAATTTAAAAACAAGTTCCAACATCAAATTATTAAACAAAATAAAGTTTCCAGAATTATGCCTCTCGCGCCACGCGGGAGGCTTGGTTTTACTTGTCGCGTGCCGCGGTGACTCCCGCGTGTCGCGCCGGATCGGTGTCACCCCTCGCGTGGCGTGGGGGAGACTGTTTTCCAGCAGGTCCGTATCTGGACCTGCATTTTCTGCCCAGCTCCATTTTTTTTCCAAACTCAAACTTTTAATGACCATAACGTTTTATCTACATGTCCGTTTTCCACGATTCTTTTTCCTACGCGTTCGTAATTTAATTCTCCATCTTATGGAGTTGAAACCTGATATTCAACTACTTTAAAAATTCAAATTTGAAGCTCTGGGCTTGAAATTCCTTTTTAACACTTTTGACCCGTTTCATAATTCTTTACACAAACATGTTTATTATACCAAACTTCTTATGAACATCATATTTCAATTGTTTCCTATGACACCAGATTTAAATCACGGATCATTAGGCATCATTAACCCGTCTATGATTATGCGCTTATTTTGACCCGTTACAATCCCTAAAGGTTGTTTACCCGATTTACCCGCCATTGCGTTTTGGTCAACTTTAGTCCTTCAATTTACGACGAAGGACTTTCACTACATATTTGACCAAAATCGCACTTTTCACTATAACTTGTTCATGCGTACCTGGCTCGGGTCATAATATCGACCCGTTTCAATACTTTTGACTAATAATCACTATTTAATAGTAACGCGAACCTTATGTTAATTCCTGTGAACACGAAACTCAACAAGCGATTATCAAATGTTATTGTCAAATGGTGTTAACAACACGATTTGACCCATTTAGTCTAATTTACCATTCGTTCGTATGACATGGTATTTATTTACCATTTCACCCCTTTAAACCTATCCCGGTTTTCTCCTTGAACTCTTTTACTTAAAAACCGTTTCTTATTTGTTCGTCATTACATGACTAATTTACCATTTTACCTCTTTACCATAGTTCATGATTTCTTACCATTTTCCTTTGTTCCGACTCGCCTTAAATCGTGTCGGAACATCATATTCCAATCACTTAATAGAACTTATATACAATACTTGCAATTAAGTAAATAGTAAATAATGTAAAAGGGGCGTAAGCTTTACTTACCTCGCATCCCAGCTATGCTTTCCTTTTTCCTTCATGATTTGTTTGACCGCTTCTTTCCCAAGCCTCCACCTAGCTCGTTAAGCGTCAAACTATTGTCAACATTTACAAGGTGGTTAGACTAGTCATTAACAATCATGACCATTCCACCTTACTTATTCTCTATGTCGAAACTACCATTCGACTTCATCATCAGTTAGATTAACTTATCAAAAGTTAACTACTTTCAATCACATGGTTTACACAATTCAGTCTAAATCAACATGATGTTTAGAACCCTTATCACTTCATATTGCGCATAATTGCCATATCATTCAAATACACATTTTTTTACTCTAATTTCAACATTTAGCTTTCATTTAGCCATTTTAACAAACACACAATGGGCATATTTTTACACATTTACAAACTAGCTCATAACTAGTTATTTTTACCAAGGTTAACATCAATTAAGCAAGTTCATATCACTGAAAATAGGATGTTTTTGGTGACCTGTTTAACCTATTTACAAGTCTTCAAAAATTATGATTTTTTTATGTGACGTACCTCTCGGAGGGATAGGCCTTGTGTTAAAATTTCAAGATCTAACTCTTTACCAAAAAATCGTAAAAATTCATTTACTAAGCTGCAATCAGATTCGTCTCTTTTGACTGCAGCTTACGGAAAAATTCATTTAAAATTCCTCGTTTATCCGATTGACGAAATACCAATTGGAGATTCTTTTAATCACTTAAAACTATCTACAGTAAAATTTTGAGATCATAACTAAATTCCTAAATTGAGTTATGACATTTGTAATGGGGTGCAAATTCTGCCAGAAAACGCAGCTTGAACCTTCGATACAGAAAAATTCATAAAACGCTCAATTTTCGTCGAAAAAATGCGATTCCAGTGGGGTTTTAAAGATATTTCCTGGAGTTACATTTTAAACTCAAGAAACTCATGTTTTTGTCACGTTTTATCCACGTTACAGCCAATACAAGTCGGCTGTAAATTCTGATCAGAAGCTGTTTGAATTCAACTTTCAACTAAAACATGTTTATGACATTATAACACTATCTTTAGCAATCCAAAAACCCTAACAACAATCACCTTCAATGGTGTTCATGGATTTTACTAGAATTAGGCACGATTTCAACATACACTTGTCTAGAGTTTACTCCTAAACACTACAATGTTCCTATTTCTTCCATATAACAAGCATGCATCAACAATTTTTGAATCCTCTAGGTTTACTCAGAAATTCAACTAGAGATTTCTCATGAAATTTACATACCTTGTGACTCCTTTTTCAGTGGAGATCACTAATTCGTGCTCGGATTTTGATTTGGAACTGATTTGGACCTTCAGTTTGAGAGATTTAGCAAGAACTAGGGTTGGGCTCCCATGGAGCTTTCTTCTGGTCGATCCTACGCACACCCCTGTGTGTGTGGTTTTTTTTTTTTTTTGCTTTATAATTAAGCTTTCATTTTATCCATCTTTGGCCCCTCGTGTTTGGTTAGTTATCAAGTAGATCACAACTCCTTTAGTTTAAACAATATTCCCTCTTATTTACTAGGTTAGACATTCCTAGTTAACGTAATAGGTTCGGGGAAAATTATGACCCAGTCTGTTTTATGCCCCGTTAATTCGGGCATTTTATTCACTTTATTTTCCTCAAAAGGATTTGCCCAAATTTTATTTAATATTAGGTTTATTTATTTAAATCCTAATATTTACCGGGTAAGTTTTACCACTAACTGTATTTTACCCGTCCTTTAGTATTAACGTGGTTTGATTACCAAACCCGTTTTCGGGGTGTTACAAAAGGCATCCCTTGGCAAACCACCTCTCTCGCACTTCACCCACATTCCACCACCATCACAACCCACAACCCACATCCACCACCATCATCCATCATTCATCATAGAGTGTGTGTATTAGTCTCGGGATCCAAGATTGATAGTAAGAGTTCTTGACAATCAAAGGCCATGTTTGCCTAAGTCTCTTACATCACTTGGTGAAGAGAAGCATTTAGTGTAATACTTTTGTTTTTTAATCTTTTCGCACTTTTTATTTGGTTTTGTATTAACAACTTTAATAACTAGTTTCTTATGTTGAAGGTGAAACTTCCTTATCATTTGTCCGTGGTGTCTTGGCGTTATTTTAGTGTCTATATAAAATAAAAGATTTACACCATTCATATCTCTACGGTCTATATAGAGATATGTTGGCTACCTGGTCGGGGGTTAAGGGAATGGTTTGGTAAGGTTCTTGCCTTGTTCAGTGTATAGATCCTACAAGGACCTGGGTCAAGCTTACTAGAACCTCCTTCAATACCCATTGGTATTGGATGGCGGGGGTGCGAATGGCTTGATCCCCTCATATGTAAACTACTATTAATACATTAACCCGGCTACTTGGGATTGTATCCCTGCTGACTCAAACCACTTAGCCGAGGGTAACGTCACCTTCAAAAGAGGGGTCTACCACATTACACATTAATAACTTAATTAATTATCTTTCAATATTCCGACCCTTTAGGATTGTATCCTTGCTGACTCAAGCTACTGGGTTGAGGGTAACGTCACATTCAAAAGAGGGGCCTACTACTATAACTAAGATAATCTCCTAAAAAGTGCAAAAGTGCGGAAATCATCAAAGGTTACACTTAAGGCGAGTCGGATCCAAGTGATTCATCTTGTCTATATGTTTTTATTTTATTTTTATTTTCCAGCATTTTTTAGTTTTTATTTTCATGTTTAAAACTTTTTCTAAATTTTTTATTTGATTAAACGTTGAGGATAAACCGGTACTAAAAGCTCTTGTGTCCTTGGACGACCTCGGTATCTTACCAACGCTATACTACGCTCACGATGGGTGCACTTGCCCATATGTGTGTTTAGTGTTAGTAGAATATCGTGTTTTATAAATTTAAAACTTGACTAAAGTGTTAAAAAGGGCTTAAAATATACATAAAAAGAAATCACACCTAACGCACATCAGTTAGTTATGTTTAGAATAATTGTTTTGTAAGAAAAATCGAATTTTTATCACCTTAGCCACTTTCAAATATCCTATTTTCCAACCCTTAGCCTAGCCCCGTTACAACCCTTATAAAGACCTTTTGACTTGCGCTTAGTATTCATGATCGGTGGTGGAGAATGATTGAGTTGCAAGCCTATGCGGGTACATGTTCTAATCGGTTTGAGTGATTAATTCAAAAGCGCTAATGCATCAACTATTAGAAAATTTTAAACCGAGTAGAGAGAACATTATGAGGGATGTGCATGATTTGTTGGTTTCACGGGCGGGTTAATCTTGGATAACTACTTTTACATAATTAATCAATTATTGCTAAATATGTTGAAAATTGTAAAAGTTTGAACTTGGGTATGACAATTGACCTTAACCTTCATCTCGGGAATGGGGAGTGTATTCTTTGTTCGACCCACGTGAAAGTGAAAAACAGATTTGCTTGAGGGCAAACAAAAGACAACTGTGGGGATGTGATACGTGGTCGAATAACGGTGCTCGTTGTTGTTTAAGTTTAGGTCTTTACTTGAGTTTTAATCTCGAATGGTCTACTTTCAATTAAATTTGTGTTTTGGAGGTTTGACAATGTTTAAGGAGCTTTTCGGGAGCTTTATGGGTCACCGGAGCGAAAATCGGACCACCGGGACACGTTACGGGTCACACGGGAACTCAAGGAGCGAAAAAACAGAAAATGGGAGTTGGGGAGGTCGTCGGCGACGCCCCTTAATGAAGACCATCGGCCAGAATGCGCGTAACCAGGAAAATAAGCCGTCAGAGAGAAGCCAGCAAACGGGAGGCCATCGCCGACAGGTCCCCAGGCGTCGGCGACGGGCCTTTAATTGTTCAAACGTGAATTTTGGTTTGTTTGGAGTTAAAAACGATTTATAATGGCTCTTGGGGCATTGAAGACGGGAGTTACACACTTTTTGGGTTTTGAATGTTGATCTTGGAGCCATATCTCATTACCACTTCACTTCGAATTGATATCATCACCATCTATCACCCAATCCATCATCCGAATCAACCGAATCGAGTTCATCCATTTCCTCCATCCTCTCATCACCATCACTTACCACAACCCTAATCACCATCACTCACTATCTCCAAGCATCAAGATGATCATGGGCAAACTTCCAACATCCGGTGATCACGTCCTTTCGATCATGCGCGACTAATTTCTTGGAGGTTTCACCCCGGTGTAAACTTTTGTAAGATTTAGGTTTTGCTATGTGTTGATTTTTGGTTTGTGACAACTTGAATTACATTTGAAGCTTTAGACAATTGTCCTACGTTTGTATTGCATTTATGAATTGTCAAATGAATGATTAAATTTGACTTTGTGAAACGAATACACGTATTTATGCCTTGTCTTTTGATAGGATTTGTTAGTCCAAGGTAACGAAGTGCATCATGGTCCATTGTCTAAGACGTTGATAGTGATTGGCACCTAAGCTTTGTGATTATTGACCCGTTAATGAAATAATTCAAGTAAATCAAATTAAAACGCATAGTAATCTTAGGTCTTGCACTTATTGAAACCAGGTGTGAACCTTGTTTTCCATATTGTTTATTAATCAAGTTTTCTTACAATCGTTGCTTTCTAGTAGTTAAGTAATTCAATCAATTTCATTAGTTTAATTCACAGCTTTTCAACCAAACAAAAATATTCTAGCAAGCTTCATAAATTGTGACATTTGTTTAAATTCAACCGAATCCGTTCGCAAACCACATACTCTTCGTGGTTCGACCCCTTACTACCACTAGCTATTTGTTAAGGGTAATTTGGGTTTATAAATATTATCTTTGACCAGAGCGCGACACTCCGATCAAATTTTGTAGACCAATATCTTATCCAATTGAATGTACTTGGAACTCCTCATGAGTTTCCCATAGCAGTTGAGTGCTTAAAAAGTTAAGTTAAACATCTAAAGGATGTAAATCTTGTGCACCAATATACATACATAGAATAAAGTGTGCTTAGTGATTTTGATATCTCAACCTACTAGCATGGTACAATATGGATTGGAAATGAATGAGATGTTCCCGATTTCTCCAGTTGATCTGCTAAATGATATTTATGTACCAAAACTCCTAAAGAGTTAATGCACTTGCATAATTGGTCAAGATGAAAAAAGTCCTTGGTGGATTGATGAGGCCTGAAGCATTGATATCAATACCTTAAGAAGTATTTTGTAAAGTTAACAAAATATACATGGACTAGAATAGTCAGGTTGAGTGTTGTATAACTCATGAGATATTCTGATAAAGAACAATATAAGTTTGATAATTTTATCCATCGTTATCAAAAAAAAAAAAATTTAAAGTTCATAATAATCACAGTTTACAGTGAAGATATCTGAGCATCATCAAGATAAACTGTCGAGCTTTTAAAAAGGGGGATTTTTGAATACCATGGCTAAAGTGCAATTGTGCATTAATATTTCTTTCTATCTATGCATAATATATTTTTCTTATTTGAATTTATCGACATGATATAACACATGTCCAATGAGGAGAGATTTGAATGGTAAAGCAGATATGTCGATACCCTAAAGGTAAGAATGATATGTGTTTATATTTTACTAACCTATGAAAACTAGTTTCGTTAGTCTTGTAGATGTAAAGAATGTAACACAACATAGTAGTGGATCTTATGGTATTTGTTTGCAAGAGGAAGCACTATAAGTCTCACAAGAAGATTTTATAACATTACTCAATATAAAGTATTGCACTTTAAGGCATCAAACAACAAATCATTTCACAAAAGTTTTGAGCAACATTCAAGGAAGATGGACATACGTTACTTAAAGGATACATATTATAATGAGGGAGAGATTTGTTCAAGTTGCACTCTTTTTCCCTTAACTAAGTTTTATCCCATTGGGTTTCTTAGTAAGGTTTTTAACGAGGCAACATACCTGATCCAGAAGTATTAGAGGGAGAAAATATGCATTACAGGCTGCACTCTTTTTCCCTTAGCTATGGTTTTATCCCACTGGGTTTTCCTAACAAGGTTTTTAACAAGACAGCATCACCAAGCGTATTAAAGGTATGTGGATAGTCAAGAGGGAGTGTTATGAATGTATCATAATGGTGACTCTCCACATATATAACTCTTACATCTTTGATTTCTTTTGTATTAATGTATCTGTCTATATATAATGATATTTGTATATGGTGTATACATCTCAATGAATAATAATTCTCTATTCTATCTTTCTCTCTATGTTCATTTGATACTTGTGCTTGTGTTCATATACTAGTCGCTAGTAGGCCGTTGTTTCACAACACCTTTTTAGTTCTCCATTTTATCTATTAGATTTTCGTTTCCCGTTAAAAAAAAAACTATTGATTAGGGGTGTCAATTGTGTCGGGTTGACGGGTTGGTAGATTGACGGGTTGCGGGTTGGCGAGTTGGTGACTTGAAATGTTCAACCTGACCCATATTAATATTTGGGTCAAAGATTTAAACCATAACCCGACCCATATAAATTTGGGTCAACTCGAATCAGACCCGTTTAACCCATATTTTAAATGAGTCATACAAGTTGACGATTTATAAGCGAGTTGTTGGGTTTTAACCGGGTTATCGATAATATGTTTAATGATGAGTACGAGTGTCACAAATAAATAGTATAATGTGTCACACCTAACACTATTATAACTAATCATGTAAAATAGAAATGGAAAAAACAAAAACAAAAATATAAAAGAAATTTTTCTAAATAGTTAAACGGGTTAATGGGTCAACCCAAACCCGACCCGTTTTTAATGCGGGTCAACCCGAACCAAACCCTTTTTTTAAACGGGTCGTAATGAGTCGACCTAAACCTGTTTTTTTCGTGTCAGGTTCTGATCGGGTTGACAAACATGTGATACGCACTAACTATGGTCATTATATGAATGTAGTCTCACACTTTCTACTTCTGAGTTTTGACTTTGCGTTCAGTAGAAGAATACTTTATCATTTTGTTGAACTTCTATACTAACGACAAACATGTGATACACACGTATACTATGGTCATTTTAAGTATGTAGTTTGGTTGTTTATGACTATTTTTACATTATAGGACACTGACTTTTAGAGATAGCTCTCAAGGTTCCATGTAAGGTTATGGATGTCTAACTAGTCGGAAAGTGACCTTTAGGAATGGTTCCCATGTGAATGAGTTCAAGCACAATCTTTATCGGAATTAGCCAACGGTGTAATGAAGATAATTTAATAAGTTCTAAAGAAAAAAAAATCATTTAATCTCTCATAATCACTAATGTGAGATAACTCATTTGGTAGAGACACATGTCAACTAAAGAGGAGGTCTCAGATTCAAACCTAAGTAAGGAAAATAATTAAAGGAGTAATATTTGCCGTTCAAAAATAAATTAATCTCATAATTATACATTTAACATTTTATATTTAAATTTCTAGTATAACTTGCATTTTTTAATTCCATCGAAAATCACCGATTACAATGAAATGAAAGGTACACATGTGTCACAAGTAATAAATGGTTTAGAATAGTTTTTGTAATACTTTTTTTATTCTACTATTTCAAAGTCTTTTTATATAAATGGTTTAGAATAGTTTTTGTAATATTTTATTATTCTACTATTTCAAAGTCTTTGTATGTATATTCCGGGCCCGGGTGTCACAAATATCATGAACCCCACGAAGAAAAATGTTTTACATTGATAGGAACTAGCTTGTTCAACCAATTTAGTCTCGCACGAGATAACTCCAAAGTCTATGCCAAAATGTTGCAACAATCACCACCAACCATTAAGATCATGGGTGTGTTGCCTAATCACCACAAATCAGTCCACCTCTCCCGACATAAAATGATGGAATAATAGCAACTTTTAATAATATAACTTCGATATTTAACTCATATATTTAAATCAAACTAACATTCACTTTCCATTACTTTGTCTTTTTTAACCCTCAATTCAAACTTCTTTTTTAATTGTTGACCGAAAATTCTTAGGTGTACTATTTGTTATTCCACCTTCTAGTACTTCAAGTGGGTGTTTAAAATGTAATTAATTAAACTTTTGGATAACTAAAATATTAAACGCGTTCAATGTTCCAAGATTCTATATTTGTCTTCTGATTCATAAATATTTTATGTGACTTTATATTTGCTGTGTCTTTGATTAATGCCACTAATCGTTTTATGCATATACACAATATTACTAACTAGTATATTTTATAAAGTTAACTATTTGACAAAATATTACTGACTAATATATTTTATAAAACACGATATAACACTATCACTCTCTACAACACGTTAGGACAAGTGCACCCATCGTTGGTGTAGTATAGTGATGGTAAGATATCGAGGTCGTCCAAGGACACAAGAGCTTTTTATGCCGGAATATCTTTAACGTCTAATCTAAACAAATTTTGAGAAAAGATTTTAATAAGTAAAATAAAGAAACAAACTAAAGTAATAAAAGAAACAAATAAACAAGATAGAATCACTTGGTTCCAACTTATCTTTTATGTATCCTTTGATGATTTCCGCACTTTGTGTTTTCTTAAGAGATTATCTTAGTTATAGTGGCATGTCCCTCTTTTGGAGGAAACACTACCCTCGACCATATTGGTCTGAGTCAGCAGAGATACAGTCCCGCAAGGCCGAAATATTGAAAAATAATTAAGTAAGTTATTAATGCAAAATGTGGCATGTCCCTCTTTTGGAGGCAACGCTACCTTTGGCCATATTGGTCTGAGTCAGTAGGGATACAGTCCCACAATGCCAGTTTAAAGTTTTAACAGTAGTTTATTTATAAGGGATTCAAGTCGTTCTTACTTCCCGCAATTTGATACTATCTGCCTCAAAGGAAATCCTAATAAGCTTAAATCAAGTCCTTGCAGAATCTATACAATGACCGAGGAAAGAAAATTACCCAAACCACCCTTCTAACCCCCTTCCAGGTAGTTAGTGCGCTTTATATTGACCGTAAAGACACGATTGAGTGAATCAACGAAACATGAAGAGATGATAGAATAAAGTTCACTTTCAATATAAAAAACTAGATATGAAAGTCATTAATACAAAACCAATTAAAAAGTTAACCAGCTTGGAAATCAAAAGTAATATATAAAAGACTTGTCTTCATCAAGTGATGTAAGAGATTAGCCAATCATGGCCTTTGTTTGACAAAGCTCTTACGATCAATATTGGATCCCGAGACTACTACACACTCTAAAGATGGATGCTGGATAAATGTGGTGGATGATGGTGGTATTGTGGTGGTGGAGTGGTGGCAGGTGTGAGAGAAGTGATTTGCCAAGGATCGATTGCAATTGAACCAAGCACCCTTATATACAGTTGGAAACACACGATTTACTGTTAGTGCATATGTCTGTCGCCTACGTCTTGGTGTAATAGGTTAGAAGAGTCATATATGAGTTTATATTGTAAAACTTAGCTCATCTATACGGAGGAGTATATTCGCACGGATGTAGCTCATCCGCACGGATGAGCTGGTCCGTATGAAGGTGATGTACATTCGTACGAAGGTAGTTGATTACTCCACACGAATGTAACCTACTATATATAGGTGTTCGGACTGAGTGTTCAGTAGCTGTTGGTGTAGACTGAGTGGCGAATCGCTGTCAAATTTGTACCAGAACTGTGAATTGTTAATAAAACTTAGAAAATTGTGAAATCTTATGTTTCTAGCTATTTCTGATGGATTCCACACATCAAACTTAGGTTTAGATATCACCGTGACGTAATTAAGTGATCCGAAAACCCGAACCTATGAGTGGTATCAGAGCAAGAGGCTGATGTCTACTGAAACCAAGACTTAGACAATTAGAACATTCTTTCTACACATTTTTCTTTGTCTTTGATATTTTTCATGGTTAAACTGGACTGATTTTTCCTAGGATTGTGAAAATTTCAGTTTTGAAGAGCATTTTGTAAAATTAGCTTAAAATTCAAACGTTTTCATGCCACAATTTTCAAAAAAAAAAACGAGAAAAACCAAAATTTACACCTCCGTACGGAAGTATTCTTTCGCACAGATTAGAGCTCGTCCACACGGACCAGGCACGTCCGCATGAAAGTAAAATTGATTATTTTGAAAGTTCTTATTCGCACGAATCAAACATACTCGTACGAAAGTGTTTTGATCCGCACGAAGGAGGTTACATTCGTTTGAATTGCTCGTCCGCACGTAAGAATTTTGTAAGTTTAAACGAGTTTAAAGATGTTTTTAATGACAAAATTTGTGAAAATGCCTGAAAGTGATTACAAGAGGCTTTAAGAGATATATTTGAAAATTTTAAAATCAAAGAAGATGAAACGATAGAAGAAGGGTTAGATAGATATAGAAAATTATTGAAAGAAATGAATAAATTTGGTGTCTGTAAAACTCCTGAAAAAGAATGAGAAATTAACGGAATCGTTATCATCAGATTGGGATGAAGTGTTGAAAAAAATAAGGAACGATTCGTATGAGTATAATGAATATAATTTCATTGATAAGATCAAATCAAAGATAGTAGAAGTTGAAAAGAAGAAAGCTTTGAGGTTAAAATTGGAGAGAGAAAAGATGGTGGTGAAGAACCGTGTAGTCAAAACATCCGTCATATCTACAAATGAGGCTTCATGTTCTGAACCAGTGTGCTTAAAATGTGAAAAATATAGATCAGCAAATGTCAAACATCTGAGGAATGCAGAAAGTGTGACATTAGAAAATCAAAATTTAAAAAAATAGAAAAAGATTTGAAAAATCAAATAAAATTTTTTAGAAAATGTAAAACTGATTTTGAATAAAAATGTTTTTGAAAAAAATATTACAATAAATTCACATCTTGAGAAAATAACTCAACTTGAACAAGATGTTGAGATTGCTAACAATAAAATTGAGGATTTAGAAAATAAATTGAAATGTTTTGCTGTTTCATCTTTAAAACTAGATCATATGGTACCAAAACCGAACAAGAAAAATAAAGAAACTAGGGAGGATGAATACAAATTTGGTAATCGTGGTATTGGGTATAAACCGCCGGGAAAAGGTAAATAAAAACAGCTGTATCTAATAACACTAAAAGCAAAACTTTCTAAGTTGAAATTCCAATAAGTCATAATTGAAAATTGTGATGATGATACCGATGATAAAAATGATAAAAAGGAAATATTTTTGAAATTAAAGAAAAATTTAAAGAAACTGTTCCACCATTTGTTGCAAAAGGTGAATGTTCAACTTCTAAGCAAAATGGGGAACAAAAACAAAATGAAAATGTAAAGAATTCTATAAATGTTTAAAATCACAATAAAAGATCATCAGTTCAATCATCCAATCATTATAAAAAAAATTCACAGAAATTTGAAAATCAAAACTCACAAAAAGTTAGTAATAAGTGGTGCAGGATTGACCATAGAGCTCAAAAGACAAATCAAGATTACAGGAGAAGATGAAATGCTGGCTATTACACATCAAATCAGTGTTATAATTTGAGTGTTTGGTCGAAGAGAGAAGACTGGTTCAATAACAGGTTGTGTTACAACTGTGGATTTAGTGGACACATTGCTATTAACTGCTAGAGAAAGAGATTTGTGATGAGATGATGCTATAATTGTCAAATCAAAGGTCATGTTGCTAGAGATTATCCAATGAGATCAAAGAGAAGATCGTTGGATAATCCCACAAGAAGGCCATGAAAAAGAAAGAAGAAAAGAAAACTGAGAAATCAGGAGAAAAGCCCAAAGATCAAAAAGTCAAATTATCACAAGGGCAGAAAGATAAATTTAGAAAGAAAAGAAAGAAAGTTAGAGAGCATTTGAAGAAAATTTTGTCCTCGGATACAACTGTTGATTCAGATAATAGTTCTGAAAAATCATTTTACTCAACAAAGAGTGATTCGTCAAGTAAAACACATTCGTCAGATACAAATCTAAGGACAAAAGAGAGAACAGTGGAGAAGAAAGTTATTCATCAAACAGTTGCGAAACTAAAACAAGTTTGGAAAACTAAAGTTTCAGATGAAGTTTCTACTCCAGTGGAAATTTCAAAACTGTTTGATGATAAACGAGATTGTGAATGGACTGTTGTTTCTTACTTAGATGAATTTGGACAACCTAAATCCGATGTGGATTGGGTTCTAATTCTTAACTAAGTAAAGTTCATTTGCATGTGCAGGATAACCAGACTTCAATCAAACGTCTATTCAAAGGCAGTGGTTGTTCATGCAGAATTTGAAGGAAGTTTTGATTTCCACACAAACAAAATGATAGTCTCGCGTTCGCATTCGTTAAAATTCATTATTATATATTATAAATTTGCAACAACATGTTGCAATAGAAGTTGTACCTTTTGCATAATTTTTTTTTGACAAATATATGTTATACTTGGCGTTCAACTTGCTAATGTGGATAATTAAAAGTGAAGTATGGTATAAATGTATCACTCAACATTTACATAATATAAATTAGCAACAAGTTGAGGCATTGAGGTGTTGTACGTCATCTTTTAGGGGTTTTTAAAAAAAAAAAAAAAAGAGATTTTGCTTTAAACCCAAAACTACTTGATTTTGTAGTTTTAACTCAAAAGTTTTTTAGTTTTTCCAATTTAACCTCACAACTCTTATCTTTTAACTTTGTTCCCCTATGTTTTTCATATTTTGCAAAATTTTTCGTTTTACGCTTAGTTCTAAATTTTGCGAGTTAACACGACACAATGTGTGTGTGTGTGTGTGTGGTTCAGTGTATTTACGTCGTCTATTTTTTTCCCGTTTAATAAGTTCATTACAACGCGCGAGTCATAAATCGAGTTAGTTATCATATTCTGTATTTTATTTGTTGGTATAATTTCTGCACGTTAAGACGCTGCAACTTTAATCTTTAATGTTGGTGGTCGTTGCCTATAGTGTGGCATTGGGGCTATTTGTCACGGTTTTACACCCCCGCCGCAACGGGGGGGGGGGGGGGGGCTTAATACGATAGGTTATTTATATGGTATAAGTCATAT
The DNA here is from genome assembly GCA_030545235.1 of Helianthus tuberosus. NCBI lineage: Eukaryota > Viridiplantae > Streptophyta > Magnoliopsida > Asterales > Asteraceae > Helianthus > Helianthus tuberosus. Next base: position 67,473,869 of record CM060447.1, read on the forward strand.
AACGTAGTAATTATGATACCATTAATTGTATTGAGCTTATTTGGTGAATTACTTATTTGAATAAGATAGTAATACAAACTTAACTGACAAAAAACATATTTAACACATTGTAAATCTGAATCTGATCAACAGTATGTCAATTTCGTTGGACGCAGCGCATAGCGCGCTGGTCCATCTTCTAGTTTGGTTAAAATAGAATATTTTTGTTTTCGATTTCGAAAAGATGTTTTCAATTTGAGGGGGAGTATTTTTTTTTTCAAAATTGTCAAATTCAAAATTTCTGTCAAATTGAAAACACTCATTTCAAAAGTCATTTTAGATGGATAAAAATTTTCAAAAACCCAAAAAACAATAGAAAATCTCAAAATGTCATAAACATTGAAAAATAAAAATGAGATTGCTTGTTGCGAAAAGAGGAAATGATAGTATATCAATGGATTATCAGTGCATGATAAAGAATTGTCATGTTTAAAATGGTTAAACAATCTCACTAAAGATGTGTCGGTAGGCTCACCTAGACTAGTAGTTTTGCGAAAACAATACAAACTAAATAGAAAAGCCTAGTTCTAGTAGGAAACGCGATTGAAAGCATAGTACTTAGTTTTGTCCATTGTGACTATGTACCTACCTGGTAATCGCTGAATGCTGAAAAGCATAAAAACCGGTCAGTTTGTGAGCTTTCACAACTTACTGAAAAAGTCACTGTGATTGTGTTTTCGTTTTGTAAAGATTTAAACTTGTTTTATTTCCTTATTTTGTTTAAGCGTTGGGCATCCTCTGCGTGTACGAAAGTGTTAGGATCTGAGTTTGGTTTTGATTGTGTTTTACGTTTGAATTAAAATGAAGATGAATGAGTTGTGCAGCGGAATTAAGATGGAAGCAAACTTTTAACAATCAAACAGGAGAATTGCTTTTAACATACAGGTTTAACATTGAACCGAATGATTGAATTTAATTTCAACAACGATTACAATTTGCAAGTATGTAACAAACTCCCCCTCAGCCTGAGCTCACAGTATTTGTTCGTGCAAGAAGAAGATAGTGAAAGAGCTGATAGAACAGTACAGAGCACTGTTCTATTTATAGGCACGAGCAAACCACTGAAGCATCTAAGCTGATGTCACCATGAAAGTGACATCTAACCTCCTAACAAACTCTAACCTCTGATCTATATAACCTCTGCTATGCTAACTACTGTTATTACATTTCATTACATAAAGATATCTAAACTACTGTTGCATCCTTCCACTGATGTGAACCCAGCAGTACTTGTCATGATCAGCAGAGCTTGACTCTAGGCAGTAGATTGAACAGCAGAGCTTTAGTCTTTCATCAGTCTTTTACTTGATCAGCAGTTTGTAGGTCAACAGTTTGTACGATCAATAGATAGGAGGTCAGCAGATGTTGAAACCACTTTCAAGGGGAGAGACTTGTATACATAACATCTGCTTATTTTGGATCCACTGCTCTGATCCAGTTTTGGCTTTAATTATCTGTTCCTTTGGTAGGGTTCAATCCCAACAATCTCCCCCTGGAACAGATAATGACAAAACTCTTCATTATTTGTAGATCTTTATTGCCTCATTAGCAGTTCCCTTATTTGCCCTTTGAGTTGTAACTCAAAGGCTAAGGCATCTGTGTCATCATCATCCCTGCTAAGTGGAAGATCAAGGAGATCCTGCAAATCTTCAAGACTTAGGCCAAGTGCTTGTTCCCTTGTTATTTTCTTCACTTCACCACTAGACTTGAACACAGTCAGTACATGGGTCTGTTTGTCAGTTTTCCACTTTAGTACTTTTGAGTCTAGTGGGTTTCTTGGGAGATTTTTATTTGTTGAGGTGTTTGGAGATTCTGGCCTATTGATGACTGTCTGAGCAGTACTTGCAGGTTGATCCAAACCAAGAGTTTCTACAATCATTTTCTTTATGCCTTCTTTTACAAGGTCATCACCTTCTATTAGCTCTTGAATTGTTTCAGCACCCAACTGTTTTTGTGGCCTTCTTTTAAAGATGGCTGCACGAAGCTGGAGCAGTGGATCTCCTGATTTGCAGCTTTGATGGTCTTTTTGAAACCTCTGCTTCAGGATAGTCAGGCTTTTGTGGAGCAGTAGGATCTGTCTTTCTTAATTTCTCCAAACTTTTGTAGGTAGCCCTGACTCTATATTCTTTCCATCTCAACACTTGATTCAAAGACCCATAATCCGCAGCAGCTAATTCCTCTTTCATTATCCTCAGCTCTACCTTTTTATTAGGTACATTCTTTTTGAATTTTTCCCAATCTGGAGGAGTGTGCTTGACCTTATTCTTGATCATATCTTGAATCCTGGCTACTTCACTTTCAAGCTCAGGTATGGTCCACTCTTTGTACATGTGTTTTTCTCCTTTGTACTTCTTGGTTGCCATGATGCTTTCAATGTAGTCTTTTCTCAGATTTTCATCTGCTCTCTCTGAGATTTGCGGACTAACATTTTTTGCAAACTGCTCTAAAGATCTGACTTGTGTGAGCAAGAATTGGTAATTCTGCTGAATTTCTCTATCAGATTTTCCTTGTGCATTTCTTTTTGAGATATCCTCTGCTTGTTTAGCTTTGACTTTCAAATATTCTTCAATATTGTTTGGCCTTCGATATCCTTCAACAGATGGCAACTTTCTTTTAGCAGGGTCATCCTTATAGTAGAAATATTTGATTTCTTCTCTGACTGCTATAAGTTCAAGAGGGAATTGAACACCTGCATGAGGTAAGGGCTTTTGAATTTGAGCTGATGAGAGAGGAACAGGCTTGGGTATTGTAACAAGTGATAGAGATTTTGAAGATGTTGGTGATGGTGATGGAGAATCATCATCTGGTATGAAAATCCTTCTCCTTTTTATTGTAGGAGAGGCAGATGATGTTTTGGGTGGATCAGTGGTGGTGGTTTAAGTGGCAGTAATTTGTGATTGACTAACAGCTGTTGAAACAACTGGTGCTTCAACCACTGTTGTCATTACAACAGATGTTGTAACATCTGCTGTCTTCTGCTTTTTGGCAGGAGGCTATGGTGGTGATGATGGTGGTGGTAAGGCAGTGGTTGTGGTGTGTTTTGAAGTGGTGTGTGTTGAAGTGATAGCAGATGTTGATACAGCAGGAGTTACAACAACTATTTGGGTGGAGGTTTGATGTTGGGGGCTTTTGGATGGTGGTTTTGGAGTATGCTTTGTGAGTCTGGATGGTGTGGACTTGGGTTCCCTCACTTTTCTAGTGGGATTTCTTTTTGGCACAGGATTTTGAACATCCTTTAGCCCAGAACAACCCTGCGCATTCAGCTCCATGTAAGCTCTTTTCTCCTCATTCCACCTTGACATATCCTTTGCCTCTCTATCCCTTTTTACACTTGCTACTCCTTCATCAAGTGCATTTTGGGTAACATCAACCTTCTTGCTACCATCTGGCAAAGGAATTTTTCTGGTCATAGCATCCCTTTCTGGTTCAATGTAAAGACCATCATCTATTCCTTTCTTTTTCCACTCCTGAATTTTCTCCCCCTTTTTGGCATTATCTGGGGGTAATTGATCAATAAAGAGAAAAGTTGGAGGAGCAGTGCCAGTGGTTTGCAATAAGTGGGCCTTGAGAGCCTTGATGTCTGCTTGTGTGTTCTTGAACCTAGACTCCATTGTGTTTCTCAACTCTTGTACATGTATTGCATGTTGCTGATCAGCCATTTGTTTTTGTTGTTGGAGAAAAGGTTGAAATAAATTCCAGAGCTCATTTGCAGCAGGTGCTTGTGGTGGAGTAGGTGCTTGAGGTGGAACAACAGTGGATTGCACCTTTTGTACTTTCAACAACTGATGCAGCATTTCTTTAATTTCTGCAACAGAAGTATCCAGTTTTTCAACTCGTTTCGTCAATTCTAGGTACTTTAAACCATCACCCAATCTAATGGGATCATCTGATTTCCCACTAGCAGTGGTTTTATCAGTGGTTGAGGTAGGGAGTGTACTCCAAACATTAACCACTGATGCCCCTTTTTCTTGGTACTAGGGTCTTCTTCCTTCAACACTTGACAACCTTTTGATGTTGCCAGTGGTCAAAACAAATCCACTGGTGGATGTCAGAGGTGCTATGGAAGGAATTGCCTCAAAGGAAGTCTTATTGATGTAACCACTGTCCAAATGCAAACCAGTGGGTTCAGCACTTGTAGTGGCTGCTTCACTTGGACTACCACCAAGAGTTACTTGTAACTCAAGGGGTGTAACCTCCTCAGGTCTTGTTGGTGGGTTAGCTATGATTGATACATCAGACCCAGTCATTTGTTGAAGTATATTCTTATTGATAGGTGATTGAGAAGGACTGGTTTGTGCCTGGTTCAGATCAATAGCATCCAACAATAATTTAGGAGGTGGGGGAATTGTGGATGTGAGGTTAGGTGTAGAAAGAGAATTTGCCCCGGGCATTGGGCTGTGGATGATGGAAGCAAGTGATTCCAGAGCATCATATTGTGGAGTCCCTATGTGTACAACCTGTTCTTTTTGAGAAGAAGCAGGAGGAGTTTCAGTTATGGTTTGAGATATTTGTACCAACTGCTGTGAGGAAGTAGCAGCAGTGGTTTCTTGTGACTTTTGTGTTGTCACTGGCAGTTGCTCTGGTATCTCATCCTCCAGAGTTGCCTTTTTGATAGGTTTGGGGGGTTTTTGAGTTGCTCTGGTATCTCATCCTCCAGAGTTGCTACTTTGATCATCTTGAGCAGTGGGCTCAGCAGCAGATACCTGAGGAGCAGTGGTAGCTGCTAAATTCTGCTCAGGCACCTCTGCTTGTGTTTTGCAAGGTGTTGACATTTTTGTAAAAGTTTCAGCAGTTAAGCTGTTTATTTGAAAAGATTCACCTTGTTTTATTTCAGCAGCATCATTCTTACCAAGTTTCTTTTCAAAATAGTAACTTAAAAATCTTGGAAAAAGTAAGAATGGCTTTCTATCAACATTTTTAACCAGATCATTAAAGATTTCGTAGGAGTAATTAAAATCTTCATCTTGAAGTATAGCATATCCCAGATTTTGAATCTTTAATGGTATTTCATTAAAAGAGGTGGTTTTGTTTGAAACACACATAATGTAACACCTCGAAAATTTACGTCCAATAATGTATTGACACTTGTCATAAGCTATGAATATGTGAAAAAGTACTTTAGAGGGACTAAAGTTGACAAACAGAGAAACTATGTGAATATAAGGGTCCAAAGTGTCAAAAATGGATAAATATGCCCTACAATAACCCTACATGGTGTTTATAACCTTAAACGAATAAATCATGGATCATACGAAGCTGAAAATGAAAGAAAGTGAGGAATTACAAACTACAGGGGTTAAATATGTCAACATGTTGAAAGTATACCTCTGATTGACCTTCTAGCAAACCCGAAGCTTTGTAACGGTAAAATATGCTCACTAGAATATGTGATAAAAATTTCATAAAGTTTCGTTATCGTATGAGAAAGTTATGATCAAAACTGTGTACGAAGGGTTAAAAGCGTCAACGTTGAAATTTGTGACTTTTCGGGTAAGCACAAAGTTAACCAAGGACTTAACCAAGTTTGTAAAAGTCCTAAGGTCCTTAAAAATCAAGTTGGAGGGCCAAAAGTGCAAGAAAAACAAGCAAAACCCGCGTACGACCGCCAGCGACAGAAAACGCGCAGATGCCAGTCAGACCTCTGTTAACCGACTTAAATGAGTTGTTTTCTTATACCAGGGCTCCCTCCAATGGTTTTTCATGCATAGGGGCACCTGTAAACATCTGGTAACAATTGTAGACCATTGTGGCATCATCTTGTGAGATCAAAATTGATATATAAAGGCACCAAAGTTGCAACATTTGATCACTTGCATTTACAAAACTCACAAGACTCACATCTGGAGCTCTCTGGTCAGCAACAACAATTCATTAGGCTCCCTAGTCGTGATTAGGACTCGTGTAAGTATTCTTAACCCTTTCTAATTTAGTTTAGCCTAGTTAATTAACTAAAAGTCAAACCATCGTAATTAACGTTTGACTTTGAAATTAAATAAAATCTGCTCAGTCAATTCTCGAATTGAAAGTACCTATAAGTAGGTAATTATGTGGGTAATAAACCCTTAAAAGGGTACTCTCTGATTCCCACTCTAACTAGGTCAATTGTCGGGTCAAACTTGTTATTAAAAAGTCAACAGAATGCTTATTTTCAAATTAATGCATAATTAGCAATGTAGGAGACATGCAACCTGTTTTATCATTAATATAACTTGGTAATTAATGTAAGAACATGTCTAACCATGTTCAACCCGACAATTTTCAGTTTAAGACCCGGATCGAAACCAAAAATCGCATAAATTGACTTTTGCTTTGACTTTCAGTTCTGACCCGTTTATGCATGTTTTAGATTGGCCTTAGAGATTTATTTGGACCAGGTTTCATATAAGTATAACTCTCTGAGATTATACAACTTGGTTCATTAGTTATCCGATTCATATACATGTTTCCGTTAAATGCTTAAATGTTGACTATTATGCCCTTTTGACTATAAAACGTGATTTTTGAAAAAGTAAAAGAGTAGATACCTTAGTTACTGATTTATAAACTTGCACCTAAAATTTGACATCAGTTTGAGGTCTAGATTAAGAGTTATGCTCATTAGCGTAATTTGAAAGCTTTATGTTAATTAAACGGCGTAATTAGCGTATAGCCTATTTAAACCCACTTTTTGATATCAAAATTTTTACCCACTGATGTAATATAATATTTTGGGATTTTTGAATATTTTTATTTAATTTTTGGCTGAGCATAACATAGGTCTCTGAGTTTTACAAATCCTTTTGACCCCAAACCTTTTTCTACTGATTTTATTTGATAAATAAAATATTTTGAGCATTCTGGAATTATAAAAATATTAGCTTTCCTTTGAAAACCCGTAAATGGCTCCAAATCGCCTTTTTAAGCGTTTTTAACGCATAGTATGTACTAGAACTATATTAAACATATAAGGTTGATACCTACTGATGTTTTTAGTATATTTTTATATTATAACAGTAAGTAAAAGTTTTTAAACTCAGGTTTCCAGTTTTGACCTTTTTAGCCTATGTGAAATTACCAAAATACCCCTAGGATGCATAGTTTGTTTTAAATGATAAATTTCACACATAGGTCATACCCTACTGTTATAACTTATTAAAATTAAGTATATTTATTAAATAAATCAGACCTGTAACTCAGATTACTAATTAAACTCTTTTATAACCTTTTAAATGACCAAAATGCCCTTACAAGGCATAGTTTGAATTTAAATCCAATTCGGGCATAATAAAAGATATCTTACTGATATCACAACATATTTAAGGCATATTAACTTAGGAAACTTGCATATGACTCATCTGGTTACCCGTTACGCACTTTTCGCGTTCGGAACGACTTATATAACTAGTTTACATATATTAGCCGAAACGGGTCAAACCTTATCATCTTTGACTCAAAATCCAGAATGTATTTAGTATACCCATATTATACAAGTCTTCAAACTTTTCGGGTCTAAACCACATTCTATCCGGTCTTCGCTTAATCGTGCGTTTGAACCGTATCTTCCTTTAAAACTGACCGGTTTAAGCTTAAGCTTAAATTAAAGACCCGTTAGGATTCTAATAGGTTAATAAAAACCTTTGTTCCAGATTAGGAGCCCAGTAAAAGCCATCTGTACTTGTTGTATTTGACCTATACATTGCTCAGGTAAATACTCTTAACTTATTTTCCCTATACGGGCTTGGGATACGGCATTATAATAATACCGCTTGGTCGGGTGTGTAACCATTTAAATCGGATTGTGATTAATGTAATTACATACTCGTTTAATATGTATTATTTGGTGTATGGCCTTTGGGGGTTAAATGACCATGTCCCGGATATCCTTGGCATCATTTTACGAAATGGCCACGACCTAAGCACGCGGTGTAGGCGTACACCTGACAGTTGCATATGTAAACTGGTAGCCCATTTAAAGGAATTAACCTTGTGGGTATTATACCTGTGGTGTGTCAGTTAATCTTGTCCGGCTCCACCAACCGGCCCTGATGGACGACAAATAAGTAAAACTGTATACTTGATTATTTAATAATTGTCCCAAGTTATAAAATATATTTTTGCCGAAGTGCATTCAAATCAATTTTCAAACTCTTTTCAAAATGAGTCAGTTAAGTTGTATTTACCAGTGTAAACTGACGTATTTTCCAAAAAGGTTAAGTGCAGGTGCTACACGTAATAGGCTGGATACTCCAGACATCAATAATCAAGTTTTCGCAAAGCTCTAGGTGTCAAAGTCTGTTGAACAGTTTTCCTCTTTATTTTGATCCGCCTGTGGATCTATTTCAACTACATTGTGATACTTTATATTACAATTTATTTGGTTGGAATAAATCTATCTTTTGCTTCCGCTGTGCATTTAAATATTGTGTTGTTTGACTATGATAATATCAACTACGTCACGATACTCCTCACCGGTAATACGTGGAAATACCAGGGTGTGACACATAAGCAGAGTATGGAACAAAAATCTTGTTGCAGGTGGAAAATAACCTTTTTGTATGGTATCCTTTTTCATTTGCTCTGCATAACCCCTTTCAAGGAAATCAGTTTTTAACTCATTTTTAGGAAAAGAAATTTTACCTTGCTGATCATTGAGTTCAAAGACTTCCGAGATGGATTGTGGGGTAATTTTGACAGCTTTACCCTTTAGAGAAGAGTTAATGGCTATGACAGTCTCACCTTGTTTGTCAAGGGTTACATTTTTCCAGAACTCTCTTTGGGTCGCCAAGTAAATTGGTGCGTCTGTTATTAACAAACTTTTATACTTTGATGCAGATATGATATCAATGATGGAGTCGAAGATGTCAGTGGTGCCGGGTTTTGTGAGAAGACCTAGAAGGTTGTGAGAAGGTTTGTAAGGGATTTCGATGGATGTAGCCTTTTGAGAGGCCTCTTTTGAAGATGATTTGGAAATTGGTTTTGCAGATGGCTTCGATTTTGTCATTTTGGAGATGATGATCGAAGAAAGTTGTGAAGAAATTTGTGGAAATAAGATGAAAACTGCTTTGAGAAAGGAATTTTTAAGAATTCAATTCGACAGTAAAACCCTGTTTGGGGTTTTGAAAGGGGTTTTATGGAGAAAAAGTGAATGCTGATGTGGCAGCGGTTACAAATGGTCTGACAGCTATGTACTGTCCACGTGCCAACCCTTGATGAAATGAAGGACAATACTTTTATGAAAACTACTGATGAAAGGCAGTGGTTACAACGGTAACAAATAGAAGAAGTGGGTGATTTTCACTATCAGTAGATAGCACATCAGTGGATAAAACACTGATTTTGAGCATCAGTGCTGTGACAACCCTCACCAAACCAGGTATCCGTACGAACTAATTAATATTTAATTACTGCTTAATTACTGTGCTTGCTTACAACTGTGATTAATCAACTACTTGAATTCTGATACATACTTATACATGCATCATACTTTACTATTGTCACTCCATTATTTACACAAAACTTCAGTGACAACTTTGATGCACAAAAGCACAGTGAGCACACTATACGGATAACCCAGTAAACATGCTGACATAACCAGCATCAGACAGTTACTGTCTCTGAGGCCAGTATGAGCCGGGAATAGAATACTACACTAGTAGGGAGTGTAGGGAGGTGAGGAATGTAAAACTGCGTCACTAGGCGATAGTTATAGTGACCGGATGTGCCTAAAACGTACTTTGTGTACAAAATTCTGCACTTTAAATAAAAATTCAGCATTTATTTAACTAATAAAGTGTCAAAATATGAGAAAAATATTACTAGACACTTTCCAAAGTGTCGGGATTAAATTGTGTCACTAAAAGAAATAATAACGACACTTTATACACTTATTTAGCACTTTAACGGAGTAATATCCAACCGTACAACCGGACTTAACCCGGGACATAAAAATATTGTCATTTACATTGTTTTTCTTTTTCTGAGCCAGTTAGGGTCCCCGAATACCCTAACACCAGATATATATTACAACACAATATTACACTAAATTTAAATCACCTAACAAATCTAACTAATCACTAAATATGAAGTGGAAATCCAACCATTTTTGCACCCCCTTGAACGAGTTCGGTTCCCTTGGGGGACACCCCACTAATTTTTGAGTATTTTAATCTTCCATATTCAAAATCAAGGAGACACAATACCTTGTGGTTAATAAAAATGGATGGGTTATAAGAAGAGCTTAAGGGATAACACTTTCACTCACAAATCACTTAAACAAAAAAAAATTGTTCTTCTCCTCCCTCTCATTACTTACGGCCGAGAGTTGCCACCCACCCACATCCATTTTTTTTTCCATTTTGTTCTTGCAATTTTATATACATTCAAGTGTGGAGGATCACACGTAAGGAAGCTCGGTGCACTCGGGAACACAAGGACCTCTTCACATCGCTATTAACCGCCTATTTTTCGTCTAGTTTCTTCCCTAGCCTCGAGCTAGTAGTAAGTGACTCTAAACGCCTTCTTGATCTATTCTAAAGTGGTTAATAAGATATTTGTCGGATGAAAATTATAAACACTAAAGATCACAAACTAAAAGTCTAGTAAAAGTGATGAACAAAGTGGTTAAAGAATGAATGTTGGTGTAAAACTTTTGAAACTAGTTTTGTTATGATTATATATTGTTGTTGGATGCTAGTAGTAGTTCGGATCGTCATCTAACCCGGCCAAGTCATGTTCGAGAAGCATGAACTAGTGTATGTTAAAGTATGAAAATGGTTAGATGATGAACACTACTACATATGAACATGAACTTGTGTAAAAGAAAATTTTCTTGTAAAATGGAATTCTAAACTAGTAGATCTAAAGATCTACAAGTGGTATTTTCGAAGAACCAACCGTAAGACGAAACCATGTTTTAAAACCGGATCTTTCATAAACTAAAGGTGATTTTGGGAACACACAAGTGTGTAGACACTTGTGTAACGAAAGGTTTTAACAAAGAAATGATTTTGCAATTTTGACTAGAAGTTGTAATAATGTATTTTCCTAAAAATAAGATTTTCCAAAAACCGATTTTATTTACAAAGATAGAAAGATCTACTAAGAATATTGGAAAATTACTACACGGTTTTACATAACCCACAAGTTCATGTGTTTGCGACTTACGTATATTTTTGACTAGTTTAGTGTTGAAATATTGATTGTTGATGTTGGGAACATTGTTGGTTGAATTCTTAAAAGAAAATGATATGCTTGAAAGCGTGGCCACCTCCAGTTACAGGGGAAACTCTGGCTAAATTTTTCCAAAAATCTAACACTTGGAAATATTTTTATCACAAGTGTTATGAATATAATTTTTAACTTATTTTTTCCCAAATAAATTTTGCCATAATTTTATTACAAAACTTCTAAGTGTCGGAGGTGGGATTTTCACAAATAAAACTTGCTAAAATATATATTTAGAATATTTATTTTCATAACAACACTTGTGTAAATTTTTATGATTATTTTGTGAACTACGTAAATATTATTTTTAGGGTAAAAATAATATTACTAAATATTAACGGCTCCAAAATAACGCGAACGCCTTCACAATAAATATTTAAGTTACACCGGTATTATTTATACCACCCGAACCTTACAACGTAACTTACGTATTTTCAGAAAATATTCATAAGTGTGTATTTTGACAAGGATATTACTTTGGAAAATTATATGGAATAAAATATAATATTTTTGGGAAAAATAATTATATTTTGGAAGTAAAGTATTTTGGACAAATGAAATGAAATAAAATATATTACATTAAGCGAGACTTAATAATATATTTCGAAGTTATACGAACGCACATGTATTAAAACCCCCATCCTTGGGAAGGAATATATTTACCAAATAATTACGAAGTGTAATTACGAAATAGTTGCCTAACTATTTCCCAAAGACATTAAACCTTAAGCTAAGGGACGGCCGTCCGTCTAATAGAAGTTAGTACGTGTAGGTCGTCACGCAGCAGGGTATTTTTGGACAGACTACTTCGAGACGCACTTCTGTGAGTTCATGTCCCCCTTTTCTATTAACTATTTTCAGTTTTTAAACTGCGGGGGTGAAATACATGTTACTATGATTACGAATACTTTTTACATGGTAGGGTTAGCTTAAGGAGGGTTAGGACGTACAGATCATGTGAGTGAGTAGGCGCAACTTGAGGCCATTAATCCTCGTTGTAGGACCGAGGGACATTAGTGATAGATCTATTTGGGTGTAGCGAGCCCCACTCCTGAGCCCGCTTAATGGACCAGGTGGTGACTAAGTGCCCGACGCACAAATCCGCTAGGTTTGAGTCTTCCTACTGCACTTCACACATATCAATGGCCTTGCAAACCATTGGTGATCTCTTTATTTCCTTATTGCTACATACCAGGGACATTTTTACATCGGGACGTACTTAAACCTTTTTACATTGGGACGTACCTTAAAGGTTTTACGTACTCACTACACATGAACTCGCTCAACAATTTTTGTTGATTTTTCCCACTTACATGTATTTCATGGAACTTAGGATCTGGCACGGTATGCTACGTTTTCACGCCGCATAGAGTTATGGGATCATCCGAGTTTAGGGGTTGTGGCTTTTACCTGGATGAGTCACAGTTCTTAAACTACGTCTATTTTCAGTTTGTGGTTGTGTCTTTCAAACAATGTTTTATGTTGTTAGGTTGTAATTTCCGTTGCATGGGTCAAAGCCTCAAGACAATGTTGTGGTATTTTACTTTTCAAACTTAAATCAATGGATGATCTGCATGGTTTTATTTTCATATAGCTTTGTTGTGATTAAGCTAGGGTATTAAGAAGTCACACCGAATAAACCCACGCTTCCGTAAAGCCAGGGTGTGACAGCTTGGTATCAGAGCTCTGATCATAGCGAACTAGGATTCCTTCTCGAGTCTAGACTATGATCACTAGGGCTCTCACGAAAACATTTTTACATTGCATACCACTTAAGTCCAGATCCAGGTCATAAAACGTTTTTACCAACAAAAGTTGAGCACATTTTATATGTTAGTTATGGCTCAATCTGGGAGGCTGAGGTAGTGGTCTAGTGGGACTAGGGAGTCAGTCTGGGAGGCTGGGAGAATTGGCTAGTGGGACTAGGGAGTCAGTCTGGGAGGTTAGGCTCTAGGAGGACTATTTGATTGCTTATTGTTGACTAACGTGCTATATGATTGATTATTTGTGCATATGTGTGATTGTGTTACAAAAAGTCATGCCTTCATCAGATACTGGAGAGTCGGACACTACAGATCCCACGACCATAGTATCAGGCGACATAGTTTCATCGGAGCACGAGGTGTACACTTCCGATACGACCAGCACAGATGAGGACGACTTTCAGCCCTTTGCACTGCCTGATGTCGTAGCAGAGCCTACTGATGGCCATCTTGTTGGGGATTTGCCACTCGCGGTGATCCCTGCTCCTGTGCCCCTCGCCGCTTATCCCGTTGTTGATATGCCCCCCGACGTTGTCTCTGGCGACGATGTCGATCTATTAGAGGAGGACCCACTTGAGGGCGAGGCCCTATTGTTGCTGGTGATAGCCTACTGCTTGCTGACGCTCCTGCAGAGGAGGCTCATGCCCATTCACCTGTCCCAGACTCATTTGAGCCTGTGGCGTCCGCATCTTTGCATATACAGGGAGTGTAGCACCACTCACACGACGCCGACCCTGATATGGCGTCATCAGATGCACCCGTTCCCGCACACAGCTTTGAGTTTGATCACGATATTGAGGACGATTCTGTTTTTTCCACCTGGTTTTGATCCAGACCATGACATTGAGTTCATACACTTAGACCAGCCCTTGGAGGATCCTGTAGCCCCTGTCGACCCTATGTTTGTTGATCCAGCTGATTTTGAGATGGAGTTTGTTGATCCGGAGCCGACTGTGGCCCCTGAGCCAGGCGTTGCTCCTGACCCCGCATTGGAGCATGACCCTGTTCATGCTGATGCACCTGCTGTTGCTCCTTGATTGATCATCTGCTTGGACGAGAGAAAATTGGGGTAACTGTGCAAGACAATTTATTATTACGGGGGCCCACGTAATAACGACTTGTAGTGCACAGAAATCCTGGTGGACTCTGTGGGTCAAGCTAATGAAAACCACACAAAATTAATCTATAGGTGTCCTCACCTTCATCTGGTAGAACAATCCATAGATCAGTGCTTTAGCATGTTTGAAAGTAGGAAGCCTGTCTTAGCCTACTTCGTGACTAACACTTCTACCTGCGTACGAGGCGTTCGAGGAAACGACATTTAAGCAAGTGAAGAGGAGTATCATTCAGAAAGAATTAGAGACGATACACTCTCTAACACCCCTACACGAACAACCCCATCTAAAGGAAAATATACGCACTAGTAAAGCTAAAGACCTAAGAAAACCAATGTAGCAGGAAATAACTAAAACATGAATGACCAAGGCGAGGCGATGTAGCCTCGAGTTCATTCTATTACAAGCAACAAGCCAAATTGGCAAGCCTATGTGAAGGCTCAGAAATTTATTTCCCCACTCATACATTGAGTATATTTACGTGTAAAATTGGGTGGTTACATGATGGCTTATGGTGCTATGTATCTCATAGACAATTGAAATGTTGTCTAGCCCGCTTCATACCACTTCGACAGAAGAGAATGCCACCTAGACGTGTCACAGACACCAGTACACTGCCAAGGACAGAAGCCGAGCTGCAAGAACGCATCTCACAGGCAAATGCACGACATGAAGCCCTCCGCTCTAAGCACAGCGATGGCATTACTGGAAATAACCCTCCAACTGGCTGCACCTATAAGCAGTTCCTGAACTGCAAGCCTTTGAACTTTGATGGAACAGGAGGCGCCGTTGCATTTGTTTGTTGGTCCGAAAAGATTGACCCTATTCTAAGAATGAGTAACGGTTCGCCCCAACAGAGTGTTACCTATACCTCGGGGTTATTTCTAGATGATACACTCTCATGATGGAACCTTCAGGTTCGGACCCTTGGCACAGATGCTGCTTATGCACTGAGCTGGGATGAGCTCAAAGGAATGATGAAGAAGAAATACAATTCTAGGGCTGGAATCCAGAAGCTTTAGGTGGAGTTCTGGAATTGAAAATGGACGGACCAGAGATTCCTGAATACGTCCAGCAATCTCACGACTTGTCTAGGGTCGTCCCCTACTTAGTCAAACCGGAGTTCAAAAGGATTGAACGATTCATTTGGGGACTCGCACCCCAGATCAGGGGTATGGTTACTACCTTGAAGCCCTCAACCATTACAGAGGCTATCGATATGGGTGATTTATTTATAACATGAGATGTTATGTGTTGATATTACATACGTACACTTTACTTACTATCACCTGACCAACGTGAACCATCTTTTTGAAGATGCCACCAAAACGCGATCTGCGCATGCCTGCGAACGAGGCAGGACTTCAACAAATCATCGCTGCCGCCATTGCACAGTACGCAGCCTCACAAGGAGGAACTAGCGGAAGTAATTCTTACAATAACGGCAATAACAATCCACCACATGGGTGCACTTACAAGCAGTTCCTAGACTGCAAGCCCGTAAACTTCGACGGCACTGTAGGTGCTGTTGCTTTTGTAAGATGGGCCGAGAAAACAGACTCTGTTCTCCCAATGAGCAAGTGCGCTCCAGACCAGCAAGTTACCTACATTTCTGGGCTATTCTTGGACGGAGCCCTGTCCTGGTGGAACTTACAAATGCAAACTCTTGGTGAAGCCGCTGCTTACGCATTGACCTAGGATGAGTTAAAGGAGTTGATGAGAAAGAAGTATTGTTCTCGTGCTGAGATACAAAGGTTGGAGACTGAGTTTTGGCATTTGAGGATGGACGGTCCCAAAATCGCGGAGTACGTTCAGAGATTCCACGACCTATCTCATGTGGTACCTTATTTGGTGACACCGGAATTCAAGCGAATTGAGCGCTTGATTTGGGGTTTAGCTCCTCAAATCATAAGTATGGTGACCTCTACAAAGCCAGCAACAATCACTGAGGCGATCGATCTGAGCGTGGCTCTTACTGAGGAGGCTATCCGCTTAAACAAGTTTTCTGATGTTGAGCAAAGGAAGAAGGAGACTCACGTAGAGTCGTCCGGGGGTAATAAAAGAAAATTCTCGAACTTCAAACAAGGCACAAGCAGTGATGGCAGGAAAGGAGAACCAAGCGCACCGATTCAAGCTACAACCGGTGGCGGAAAGAAAGAAAAAGGGTATATGGGTACCCATCCCAAGTGTAACACCTGCCAGCGTCACCATTCTGGCCGGTGTGGGTCAAAAGTATGTGAAGCATGTGGAAAGGTTGGTCACTCGAAGGATACTTGCTGGGCCACTGTTGGCCGAGGAGGCCAAGGAGGTTTTGGAAATAGAAACAATAACCGGGGTGGAAATGGAAATCGTGCACAAGGAAATAACGGAGGGAATGGAAATCGAGGCAACAACGCGAATCAAGCTGGTAGTGTAAACCGAAACCAAAACAACAATCAAGCTGGGAATGGAGGTGGAAACGGGCAAGGACCAGGTTGTTTTAACTGTGGTGACATTGGGCACTATAAGAGGAACTGCCCAGAATTGAACCAAGCACGGGGAAGGGTTTTCAATATCGAAGCGAGGGAAGCGCGCCAGGATCCCAATGTTGTTACTGGTACGTTCCCTATAAACCAACGCTTTGCATCCGTTTTATTTGATACTGGTGCCGATTATAGCTTCTTATCATTAGAGTTTAAGAATATGCTTGGTTTAGCCGCTAGTAAACTAGATATCCCATACTCAATCGAATTGGCGAATGGAAAGTTAGTAGAAGCTAATGAAGTGGTCAGAGGTTGTGTAATCGAATTGGGAGAGCATGAGTTTGCTTTGGATCTACTACCAGTCAAGTTGGGAAGCTTCGACGTGGTAGTAGGAATGGATTGGTTATCAAGTAACAAGGCAGAAATTGTCTGCCACGAGAAGATCATTCGCATCCCAACCGAAGATGGTGAAACGATTGTGGTTCATGGTGAAAAGCGTGATACGCCTTTAAGAATCATCAGCTGCCTAAAAGCGCGAAAGTGTTTACAGAAGGGATGTGCGGCCTTCCTGGCACACATCGTGGATAAGAAAGCTGCTGAGCCGAAAATCGAAGACATTCCGTCGTAAGGGAGTATCCTGAAGTCTTCCCTGAGGACTTGCCAGGATTGCCACCCCAGAGGCAAGTCGAATTCCACATTGATTTGGTTCCAGGCGCCGCGCCTGTAGCCAAGGCACCGTATAGACTCGCGCCATCGGAGATGCAGGAGTTGTCGACACAACTCCAGGAGCTATTGGATAAAGGATTCATCAGGCCAAGCTTCTCACCTTGGGGAGCTCCAGTACTGTTCGTTAAAAAGAAGGACGGTAGTTTTCGTATGTGCATAGACTACCGCGAGCTTAATAAGTTGACTATCAAGAATAGATATCCTTTGCCAAGAATCGATGATCTATTCGACCAGTTACAAGGCTCAAGCTTTTATTCAAAGATCAATTTTCGATCCGGATACCATCAACTTAGGATACAAGAAGAAAGTATCCCGAAGACAGCCTTTAGGACTCGTTATGGACACTACGAGTTCCTAGTTATGCCGTTTGGGTTGACCAACGCGCCTACAGTTTTCATTGACCTAATGAACCGAGTCTGCAAGCCATACTTGGATAAGTTTGTGATTGTGTTCATAGACGATATTTTGATTTATTCGAAAACAAAGGACGAGCACGAACAACACTTAAGAGCTATTCTAGAGCTACTTAAGAAGGAGAAATTATACGCCAAGTTCTCGAAGTGTGAGTTCTGGCTACGTGAAGTCCAGTTTCTTGGACATGTGGTGAATGGAAATGGAATCCATGTTGATCCCAACCGAGATTCGACAGTTCTTTGGTTTGGCTGGTTATTATCGAAGGTTCATTGAGGATTTTTCAAAATTCGCTCAACCACTGACACTCCTCACGTAAAAGGATAAGAAGTTTGATTGGGGAATCAAACAGGAGGAAGCGTTTCAGTTATTAAAGGATAAGCTCTGCAATGCGCCAATCTTAGCACTACCGGAAGGTACAGACGATTTCGTGGTATATTGTGACGCTTCGCGCCAAGGATTGGGTTGCGTGTTGATGCAACGCCAGAAAGTTATAGCTTACGCATCACGCCAACTGAAGGTACATGAAAAGAACTATACCACGCATGATTTGGAACTAGGCGCAATGATATTTGCATTAAAGATCTGGAGACATTACCTATACGGTACGAAGTGTACAATCTTCACAGATCATAAGAGCCTACAACACATATTCGACCAGAAAGAGCTGAATATGAGACAAAGACGTTGGGTCGAATTGTTGAACGATTACGACTACGAGATAAAGTACCATCCAGGGAAGGCGAATGTGGTCGCCGATGCCCTAAGTCGTAAAGAAAGGATCAAGCCCATAAGGGTTAGGGCTTTAGAAATGATTATCCAAACAGATCTTTCTCTGCGCATTCGTGCCGCGCAAAAAGAAGCTCTTAAGGAAAGAAACCTTGAAGAAGAATATCTCCGTGGGATGGAGAAGCATCTAGCGCCAAACAAGGAAGGAACGTTATGTTTTATGAAAAGGATTTGGGTTCCTCTGTTTGGTGGTTTGAGAAAAGTTATTTTTGATGAGGCACACAAATCACGGTACTCTATTCATCCCGGTGCGGATAAGATGTACCAGGATCTTAAGGATTACTATTGGTGGCCCAGGATGAAGGGCGACGTTGCTGTTTATGTTAGCAAATGCTTGACGTGTGCCAAGGTGAAAGCTGAATACCAGAAGCCTTCGGGACTTCTGCAACAACCTGAAATTCCCAAGTGGAAATGGGAACAGATTTCAATGGACTTCATAACGAAACTGCCCAAGACACCCAGAGGCCATGATATGATTTGGGGAATAGTTGACCGCCTAACAAATTCCGCACACTTCTTGCCAATCAAAGAAGAAGGACAACACTAGTAAACTTGCGGAAATATACATGCGAGAAGTTGTTGCACGTCATGGAGTGCCTCTCTCGATTATCTCTGATAGAGATGGGAGATTTGGATCATGGATTTGGCAATTCTTCCAAGAAGCTTTTGGCTCACAATTGAATCTGAGCACTGCGTTTCATCCGCAAACTGATGGGCAAAGTGAAAGAACTATACAGACTTTGGAGGATATTCTGAGAGCATGTGTAATGGATTTGGGTGGTAGCTGGGATAATCATTTACCTTTGGTCGAATTTTCGTACAACAACAGCTACCACACCAGCATTGGAGCCGCGCCATTTGAAGCTCTTTACGGACGCAAGTGTCGATCACCACTATGCTGGGCTGATGCAGGTGATAGACAACTCGTTGGTCCCGAAATAGTCCAAGAAACAACGGACAAGATTGCGCAAATTCAAAAACGCATCGAAGCGGCTCGCGAAAGACAGAAAGTCTACGCGGATCCAAAATGGAAACCTTTGGAATTTCAAGTTGGAGATATGGTGTTATTGAAAGTTTCACCCTGGAAGGGTGTGGCACGCTTCGGAAAGCGTGGGAATTTGAATCCGCGTTACATTGGCCCTTTCAGAATCCTACAAAGGATTGGGCTTGTAGCCTACAAGTTGGACCTACCTGCTGAACTAAATGGTGTTCACGATACATTCAATGTATCAAACTTGAGAAAGAGTCCAACACAGGAAACAGTGATCATTCCTGCTGACGAAGTTCATATCGACGGCACGCTCCACTTCACTGAAGAACCGGTCGAGGTAACGGATTGGAAAGTTAATAAAACTTGCAGGAGCAGCGTCAAACTCGTCAAAGTTCGTTGGAATGCTAGGCATGGATCTGAATTCACGTGGGAACGTGAGGATCGTATGAAAGAGAAATACCCCCACTTATTTCCTAAGAACCCTGCATCTAGAAGCAGATCTTAAATTTCAGGACGAAATTTTTCTAACGGGGGGAGAATGTGACAACCCTCACCAAACCAGGTATCCGTAAGAACTAATTAATATTTAATTACTGCTTAATTACTGTGCTTGCTTACAACTGTGATTAATCAACTACTTGAATTCTGATACATACTTATACATGCATCATACTTTACTACTGTCACTCCATTATTTACACAAAACTTCAGTGACAACCTTGATGCAAAAAACCTCAGTGAGCACACTATACGGATAACCCAGTAAACATGCTGACATAACCAGCATCAGACAGTTACTGTCTCTGAGGCCAGTATGAGCCGGGAATAGATTACTACACTAGTAGGGAGTGTAGGGAGGTGAGGAATGTAAAATTGCGTCACTAGGCGATAGTTATAGTGACCGGATGTGCCTAAAACGTACTTTGTGTACAAAATTCTGCACTTTAAATAAAAATTCAGCATTTATTTAACTAATAAAGTGCCAAAATATGAGAAAAATATTACTAGACACTTTCCAAAGTGTCGGGATTAAATTGTGTCACTAAAAGAAATAATAACGACACTTTATACACTTATTTAGCACTTTAACGGAGTAATATCCAACCGTACAACCGGACTTAACCCGGGACATAAAAATATTGTCATTT
Organism: Helianthus tuberosus; assembly: GCA_030545235.1. NCBI lineage: Eukaryota > Viridiplantae > Streptophyta > Magnoliopsida > Asterales > Asteraceae > Helianthus > Helianthus tuberosus. The sequence continues at coordinate 67,494,515 of CM060447.1, forward strand.
ACATTGTTTTTCTTTTTCTGAGCCAGTTAGGGTCCCCGAATACCCTAACACCCGATATATATTACAATACAATATTACACTAAATTTAAATCACCTAACAAATCTAACTAATCACTAAATATGAAGTGGAAATCCAACCATTTTTGCACCCCCTTGAACGAGTTCGGTTCCCTTGGGGGACACCCCACTAATTTTTGAGTATTTTAATCTTCCATGTTCAAAATCAAGGAGACACAATACCTTGTGGTTAATAAAAATGGATGGGTTATAAGAAGAGCTTAAGGGATAACACTTTCACTCACAAATCACTTAAACAAAAAAAATAAAAAATTGTTCTTCTCCTCCCTCTCATTACTTACGGCCGAGAGTTGCCACCCACCCAAATCCATTTTTTTTTCCATTTTGTTCTTGCAATTTTATATACATTCAAGTGTGGAGGATCACACGTAAGGAAGCTCGGTGCACTCTGGAACACAAGGACCTCTTCACATCGCTATTAACCGCCTATTTTTCGTCTAGTTTCTTCCCTAGCCTCGAGCTAGTAGTAAGTGACTCTAAACGCCTTCTTGATCTATTCTAAAGTGGTTAATAAGATATTTGTCGGATGAAAATTATAAACACTAAAGATCACAAACTAAAAGTCTAGTAAAAGTGATGAACAAAGTGGTTAAAGAATGAATGTTGGTGTAAAACTTTTGAAACTAGTTTTGTTATGATTATATATTGTTGTTGGATGCTAGTAGTAGTTCGGATCGTCATCTAACCCGGCCAAGTCATGTTCGAGAAGCATGAACTAGTGTATGTTAAAGTATGAAAATGGTTAGATGATGAACACTACTACATATGAACATGAACTTGTGTAAAAGAAAATTTTCTTGTAAAATGGAATTCTAAACTAGTAGATCTAAAGATCTACAAGTGGTATTTTCGAAGAACCAACCGTAAGACGAAACCATGTTTTAAAACCGGATCTTTCATAAACTAAAGGTGATTTTGGGAACACACAAGTGTGTAGACACTTGTGTAACGAAAGGTTTTAACAAAGAAATGATTTTGCAATTTTGACTAGAAGTTGTAAAAATGTATTTTCCTAAAAATAAGATTTTCGAAAAACCGATTTTATTTACAAAGATAGAAAGATCTACTAAGAATATTGGAAGATTACTACACGGTTTTACATAACCCACAAGTTCATGTGTTTGCGACTTACGTATATTTTTCACTAGTTTAGTGTTGAAATATTGATTGTTGATGTTGGGAACATTGTTGGTTGAATTCTTAAAAGAAAATGATACGCTTGAAAGCGTGGCCACCTCCAGTTACAGGGGAAACTCTGGCGAATTTTTTCCAAAAATCTAACACTTGGAAATATTTTTACAACAAGTGTTATGAATATAATTTTTAACTTATTTTTTTCCCAAATAAATTTCGCCATAATTTTATTACAAAACTTCTAAGTGTCGGAGGTGGGATTTTCACAAATAAAACTTGCTAAAATATATATTTAGAATATATATTTTCATAACAACACTTGTGTAAATTTTTATGATTATTTTGTGAACTACGTAAATATTATTTTTAGGGTAAAAATAATATTACTAAATATTAACGGCTCCAAAATAACGCGAACGCCTTCACAATAAATATTTAAGTTACACCGGTATTATTTATACCACCCGAACCTTACAACGTAACTTACGTATTTTCAGAAAATATTCATAAGTGTGTATTTTGACAAGGATATTACTTTGGAAAATTATATGGAATAAAATATAATATTTTTGGGAAACATAATTATATTTTGGAAGTAAAGTATTTTGGACAAATGAAATAAAATATATTACATTAAGTGAGACTTAATAATATATTTCGAAGTTATACGAACGCACATGTATTAAAACCCCCATCCTTGGGAAGGAATGTATTTACCAAATAATTACAAAGTGTAATTACGAAATAGTTTCCTAACTATTTCCCAAAGACATTAAACCTTAAGCTCAGGCACGGCCGTCCGTCTAATAGAAGTTAGTACGTGTAGGTCGTCACGCAGCAGGGTATTTTTGGACAGACTACTTCGAGACGCACTTCTGTGAGTTCATGTCCCCCTTTTCTCTTAACCGTTTTCAGTTTTTAAACTGCGGGGGTGAAATACATGTTACTATGATTACGAATACTTTTTACATGGTATGGTTAGCTTAAGGAGGGTTAGGACGTACAGATCATGTGAGTGAGTAGGCGCAACTTGAGGCCATTAATCCTCGTTGTAGGACCGAGGGACATTAGTGATAGATCTATTTGGGTGTAGCGAGCCCCACTCCTGAGCCCGCTTAATGGACCAGGTGGTGACTAAGTGCCCGACGCACAAATCCGCTAGGTTTGAGTCTTCCTACTGCACTTCACACATATCAATGGCCTTGCAAACCGTTGGTGATCTCTTTATTTCCTTATTGCTACATACCAGGGACATTTTTACATCGGGACGTACTTAAACCTTTTTACATTGGGACGTACCTTAAAGGTTTTACATACTCACTACACATGAACTCGCTCAACAATTTTTGTTGATTTTTCCAACTTACAAGTATTTCAGGGAACTAAGGATCTAGCACGGTATGCTACGTTTTCACGCCGCGTAGAGTTATGGGATCATCCGAGTTTAGGGGTTGTGGCTTTTACCTGGATGAGTCACAGTTCTTAAACTACGTCTATTTTCAGTTTGTGGTTGTGTCTTTCAAACAATGTTTTATGTTGTTAGGTTGTAATTTCCGTTGCATGGGTCAACGCCTCAAGACAATGTTGTGGTATTTTACTTTTCAAACTTAAATCAATGGATGATCTGCATGGTTTTATTTTCATATAGCTTTGTTGTGATTAAGCTATGGTATTAAGAAGTCACACCGAATAAACCCACGCTTCCGCAAAGCCAGGGTGTGACAAGTGCTTATCAGGAAAATGGGAGAACAGGGTTTGACTTTCAGCAGTGGACAGACTTTGAAGTAGAGCAGACTTTTGAACAATCCGTGCTTATGGCAGACTTTTAAGGATTTTAATGAAAACTTCATTTTTAGCTATTTTTAAGGATGGATATTTGATTTTTTGAAAACATTTTAATGCTTTTATCATAGAAAAACTAGATTTTGCTTGTTATTCCATGTTTAGCATGTCAATCCTAGAGACCAAGCTTTCAAAGGTGGATGTATCTAATGCTTTTTTGAGCACATCTGCCAGCTGGTCTTTAGTTGGAACATGATGCAGAGAAATCAAACCTTTTTCATAGCAATCCCTCACAAAGTGATGTCTGATGTCGATATGTTTGGTGGTTGAGTGGGAAACTGGATTTTTGATGATATTTTCTGCTGCCTGGCTATCCAACATGAGTGGTGTCTTTAAGGCAGTGATACCAAAATCCAATAACTGATTTTGAAGCCACAGGAGTTGGGCTGTACAGCTTGCAGCAGCAATGTATTCAGCTTCAGCAGTGGATGTTGAAACAGCTGCTTGCTTTTTGCTTTGCCATGAAACTAAGCAATCACCTAGAAACTGGCACCCTCCTGGTGTGGACTTCCTTGTGGTGTTACATCCAGCAAAGTCACTGTCTGAAAATCCTGAAAGCTTGATATTCCCATTAGCTGGATACCAGATACCAAATGTGGGAGCACTTTTTATGTATTCGAATATCCTTTTTACAGCAATAAGGTTGGATTTTCTAGGGGCTGATTGACTCCTTGCACAGACACATGTTGCAAACATGATGTCTGGCCTAGATGCAGTTAGGTACAAAAGAGACCCAATCATGCTTCTATATAGAGTTTGGTCAATCAGCTCATCCTTTTCATCAGACATGACTAGTTTATTTGTTGCCATGGGTGTGCTGCATGGTTTACAATCATTCATATCAAATTTGTTTAAAAGTTCTTTAGCATATTTGCTTTGATGAATGAAAGTTCCATTTTGCATTTGCTGAACTTGGAGACCAAGAAAGCATTGCAGTTCACCCATTGCACTCATTTCAAACTCAACTGTTATGAGTTGTCTGAACTCTTCACACATTTTATTACATGTGCTTCCAAAAATAATGTCATCCACATAAATTTGGACAATCATTAAATCATTTCCTCTCCATTTTAGAAACAATGTTTTATCAATGGTACCTCTTTTGAAACCATTTGAGAGTAGAAAGGTGGAAAGAGTTTCATACCAGGCCCTAGGTTCTTGTTTCAGGCCATACAAGGCTTTGTTTAACCTGTAGACATGATCTGGATAAAATGGATCCTCAAAACCTGGAGGTTGACAAACATACACCTCTTCTTGAATTGTACCATAGAGGAAAGCACTTTTTATATCCATTTGGAACACCTTCATTTTGTGGTTGATATCAAAGGCCAGGAACAGTCTTATAGCTTCCAATCTTGCTACAGGGGCAAAAGTTTCATCATAGTCTATCCCCTCTTCTTGTCTATAACCTTGAACCACAATCTTAGCTTTATTCTTGACAACAATGCCCCTTTCATCAGTTTTGTTTTTGAAGACCCACTTTGTGCCGATGGGACTTACATCTTTTGGCAGTGGTACAAGCTCCCATACTTGTTGTCTTTTAAACTGTTGGAGCTCTTCTTGCATGGCTTCTACCCAGCTGTTGTCTTTCAGTGCCTCTTGGTACTTGATTGGCTGATGGAGTGTTAGAAAACCAACAAAAAGACAAATGTTTTGGGTTTGGCTTCTTGTGAGCACCCCTTCATTTATGTTGCCAATGATTTGGTCAGGTGGATGAGATCTCAAGAAGATTAAATCTCCTTGGTATGGTATGATGGCATTTGTTGGTGAAGGCTTCAAATGTGTATCATCTGAGCTAACCACTGCTGGTGACTTTGATGATCCAGCAGTGGCTTCAAAAGGTGGTGGAATAGGAGGTAATGGTGTGGACACATGCTGAATTTTATCCACTGTTTGAGGAATTTTATCAACAGTGCTTGATGATGTGGAAGCAATGGGTAAGGGGCTACTTTGGTCAACAATTGTTGAGGTAGCAGTGGTTGAGCTTTGACAGTTGTTTTGAACATCTGCTGCTCTTCCCATTCTGACAGACTTTTGTGGAATGATGATTTCATATCCATAGTCTGGGGTTGAATCCTCTGATGGACCTGCACTGTTAGTCTTGACAGCAGTGTTTTCAAAAGTGAATTTATCAAGATCAAACAAATCTGCAAGATTTGCTGGGATTTTCATTGATGAAAGTTCATTGAACTTTACATTCAAGGTCTCCTCCACTGCTTTGGTCCGTGTATTAAACACTTTGTAGGCCTTGGCAGTGGTTGAGTATCCCAGGTGATAACCACAATCTATTTTGGCTGCAAATTTTGAGATGGAATCTTTTAAATTCAAAATAAAGCATGGGCAGCCAAATACTTTAAAATATGAGATCAGTGGTTTGATTTTATACAGAATTTCATAAGCAGTCTTTTTTGTGCCTGGGGTTTATTAAAACTCTGTTTTGAACATAGCAAGCAGTGTTTACTGCCTCTGCCCAAAAAGTTAATGGCAAACCTGAATCAACAAGCATGGTTCTGGCAGCCTCAATCAAAGTTCTGTTCTTTCTTTCAACTACCCCATTTTGCTCTGGTGTTCGAGGGATGCTGTACTGCCTTACAATCCCTTTCTTCACACAGAAGGCATCCAACTCTTTATTTTTGAATTCTGTGCCATTGTCACTCCTAAAGACTTTTACTGGAAGGTCATATTGCTTTTCAACCTGTGTCACAAGTCTTGCAAAATGCCTGCAGTCTCATCTTTTGAGTGTAAAAAGAAAGTCCATGTAAACCTAGAGAAGTCATCAATAATAACCAAACAATATCTCTTCTTCTTGAGACTCATGACTTGAACTAGGCCAAACAAATCCATGTGTAGCATTTGGAAACACTGGGTTGTTTTGGACTCTTCAATGGACTTAAAGGAGCTTTTATGCTGTTTTCCTTTTAAACAGGAAATACAATGCCCAGGACATGAAAACAATTTTTGTGGTAAGCCTCTTACCAAGCCATTTTTTGAAATTTTAGTGATTGTCTTGAGATTTGTGTGCCCCAATCTTCTGTGCCAAAGTTCTGTCTCTTTGTTAGAGGCAACTGAGAACAGACAGGCATCAGTTCTGGGACACTCTTTTGACATATCAACAACATAAACATTGCCACTTCTTTGAGCAAAAAGTTTTGTTTTTCCAGTTTTTATTATTGCTTCAATCTTTTCAACCATTTCTGGTCCAACATTCCTACAACACTCCTTTGTGAAGAATGACCCATACCCCTTATCACTCATTTGTGAAACACTTAGGAGGTTGAATTTCAGATTGTCTATCAGATTGACATTTTCAAATTTTACATTTCCAGACTGTACTGTACCAGACCCCAGAACTTTCCATTCACTATTATTCCCAAAGGATATATCACCCCCTCCATGGATTTTGAAATCTTTGAGTAGGGCTTTACATCCTGTCATGTGCCTGGAGCCTCCACTATCTACAAACCAAAGACTATCTAAGCATACAGAAGCTCCCTGCACATGAAGTAAAAGGATTAGTTCATTAGGGTTTCCAAAGCCAATAAGGCTTTGGATGGGGTCTCAACAGTGTCAGGGATGGATGCAGATTGATGGACAGTGGTTAGGTCAGGGGTTTGGACAGTTTTAGGACTGTTTTTTTCTAACCACTGTTGTGGGTTTTGACCAATCACCTGTTGATACCCAAAAGGATGCATGTTCACTCTAGGTTTAGATGGCCTTTTGGAGGTCTCATAAACGTGTGGAATCCTTTGGTAAGATGATTGTCCCTTGCCTTTTCTGAATTGGTTGGCAGGGGGTGCAATCGTATCTTGAACATCTCTTTGGACAGATGTTTGATTCAGCTGTTTTGTAACAGCTGTTTGGACTGGCACAAACAGTGGTTGATTTTTGGTGAATTTGACAGATGATGTTGATGGAGTCAAGGATGTTTTAGCAGTGAATTCATTCTTTTTTACATCACAGTTTTTAAGATACACACATTCTTGAGTTTTGTGGTTTGGTTTACCACAGATGATTCAGCTTTCAGCAGGTACAATGACACTTGTTTTGTTTAAGTAATATGCTTTTAAATGGAAACAATCTTTTGTTAGATGATTCCTTTTTTCACAAAATTAACAAAACAGGTTTTTGATTTTTTCTTTCTTCTTTCTCTTTTCAGACTCCTTTGCAACAGAGTTTTTAACCTCTGCTGGGATGTCCTTGAGAGGAATGACTTTTGCCTTTGGTGCTTTAACACCATCAGTGGTTGTGAAATCCATGGGTTTAAAATTTTCAAGAATGTCACACTCATCAGACCATGTGGGTTTAAATTGGTATTTCTCAATTTCCTCAAAAGTAGAGGATCCCACTGGTCTCTCAAGTGTGATTTTGTTACCAAGTTTATCAGTGATTTTCACTTCTCGGTCATTCTTGTTTGTTGGTTTAATTTCAGATGAACCAGCTTGTTTTCCACCAGTGTTTACAACATCATCATATTTTCTATATCCTACACCAAACTTGACATTGCTTTCAAGCTGTTTCTCAAGCATAACCTCATACCCTTTACAGGATTCCACCCATCTTTCACAGGTGATCTGGGTGGACTCCAACTCCTTTTTGCAAACTTGGTATTTTTCTACCATAGTTTGAAGTTGAGTCTTGGTTATGCTCTGCTCTTCTTTGAGACTGTTGATTTCTTTATCTTTTTCAGCCAATTTGTTTCTAAGTTCTTTTAATGACTTTTCAAATTTGACTTCATCAGTTAAGACTTTATCCCTAAGATTTTCATTTACCTCTTTGATGTTAGCAAATGCAATAATGCATTGGTCTGAACACAGTTTTTCAAGAACTTGAGGTGTTACCTTAGCAGCAGCCATCATGGCACAATCACATTGATAATCACCTTCTTCATTAGCTCTATCTTCTTTCTCACCTGCTTTCTTCTCTTCCTTTTATTCTTTGTCATCTTCGGACCAGGGGTTAGACAGTGGTTCAATCAGGGTTTCTGAATTTTCTCCCAGCAGTAGTTCACCAGCAACTGCAGTAACCACTGCTTCAGCCACTTAATCCACTGTTTCATCACTTAGCTGTTCACCTTCAGTTTCTACCCCTTCTGGTATTGACTCTAATGCCATCAAACAAAATTCATCATTAGAAGGATCATTAAAAGCATTGAGTGCAAAATTTTTCATCACCAAGCTCATCAGGCATGCTGCTCCAGTCAACGAAACCTTGGGTGAAAAAGCTTTGTTGATCTGGTTGTACCACTGTTGGAGCAGCTTGTTGAGGTGCAACAGGTTGCACTTGTGCCTGAGGGACAGGGGTTTGAACATACTGAATTTGTGGAACAGTGGTTTGAACATAATGCACAGGCACAGGGGTTGCAGCATAGTGAGCAGTGTTAACATGGGCAGCAGGGGTATATTGGGTATAGTGCATAGTGCTTTGCTGTTGTGGTCTAGGGTTTGAGCTGGATGAGTGATTATTGGACCAGTGGTTTGACTCCTGCATTCCCTAGCAAAATGACCTAGCCTATTGCACTTATAGCACTTAATTTTTGACTTATCCAACCCCACTTTTAAATTCCCCATGTAACCCTAGGAATTTTCTCCCTGTTCTTTTATAGAATTTGCTTGTTCTTACACTAAGCAAAGCCAATTGATGCAAAATGTCCATTTCTTCTAAGTCAGTGGGATCAAAGTGTTGCAAATCATTGAGTTCAAAACACAAGTTATCTGACATCTGGTTTTCACAATTTGCAGTAAAAGCATAATTGGCAGAGTGAGAATCAGGGTTGTTGAAATTTCCACCTGCAGGTATATCAATAAAGCGATCATAACCCTGATCCTTACTACTGCTACCAGATTCTTCCTGACCAAAAAGAGTTGTGCTACCAAATGAATAATCATCAGCAACTTTGCTAGACTCTTGCAACTTCTTTTTCTGGTTTAACTCCCTTTCATAGGTCAGGAGTCTACCATGAAGTTGGGCCATGGTCAGGTCTTTGAACTCAACAGAGTTTCTAGTCACAAATGCAATTGTGTCCCATTTATCAGGTAGTGATCTGAGAAACCTACGATTTTGTATTGATTTTGGAATTTCAACTTTAACTAGTCTTAGCTCACTGATGAGACAACTGAAAGGTTCAAACTGTTGGGTCAATGATTCACCCTTAATGTGACAGAAGGTTTCATACTACTGATTCAGAATTTCCCTATTGTTCTCAATTACTTCTTCAGTTCCCCCAAATTGTTCCTTAAGTGCATCCCATAATTCTTTGGGACTGTTACAATGTAACAGTCTAGCATAGATCTCATTGGGTAATGCAGATGCTATGATGCTAAATGCTTTGGCATCGAGTTCGAACTTTTGAAAATCAGTTTCAGTATAGTTTTCAGTTGGTTTAGGAATGAACTTCTTTGCATCCTCAGCACTTGGCACCATAGGAACATGGGGACCAAAAAAAACTGACCTCCAACATCCAGTGTTCTGTTGAGCAAGGATGTGACCCATCCTTCTCTCCCAGATGTTGTACTCATTACGTTTAAGCATAGGTGGTTTGAAAAGAGAGCCAATGTTATTCTTATCATCTTGTGATTGTGACGTCATCCTGGTTGTTTTACAGGCACTGATTAATCAACTTTGATGGTGATTAAAACTTGCTCTGTTTTTCAACAAAACGAACAAACTATCAGTATCAACTATTATGAGCTGAACTATTTATGTCAAAATGATTGTTAAATCAAATTTGACTGTCCAGGCTCTGATACCAATTGTTAGGATCTGAGTTTGGTTTTGATTATGTTTTACGTTTGAATTAAAATGAAGATGAATGAGTTGTGCAGCGGAATTAGGATGGAAGCAAACTTTTCACAATCAAACAGGAGAATTGCTTTTAACATACAGGTTTAACATTGAACCGAATGATTGAATTTAAATTCAACTACGATTACAATTTGCAAGTATGTAACAAACTCCCCCTCAGCCTGAGCTCACAGTATTTGTTCATGCAGGAAGAAGATAGTGAAAGAGGTGATAGAACAGTACAGAGCACTATTCTATTTATAGGCACGAGCAAACCACTGAAGCATCTAAGCTGACGTCACCATGAAAGTGACATCGAACCTCCTAACAAACTCTAACCTCTGATCTATACAATCTCTGCTATGCTAACTACTGTTATTACATTTCATTACATAAAGATATCTAAACTACTGCTGCATCCTTCCACTGATGTGAACCCAGCAGTACTTGTCATGATCAGCAGAGCTTGACTCTAGGCAGTAGATTGAACAGCGGAGCTTTAGTCTTTCATCAGTCTTTTACTTGATCAGCAGTTTGTAGGTCGGCAGTTTGTATGATCAGTAGATAGGAGGTCAGCAGATGTTGAAACCACTTTCAAGGGGAGAGACTTGTATACATAACATCTGCTTATTTTGGATCCACTGCTCTGATCCAGTTTTGGCTTTAATTGTCTGTTCCTTTGGTAGGGTTCAATCCCAACAGAAAGTATCGAACTGGATGTTAGTACCTAAACATTTATGCTTTATTTTAGTTGTTGTTCCGTTTAAATCTTGGATCACCTCTGCCTATATGAGAATATCGAACTGGTGGTAAAGATCTAAAAAATGTTAACTTGTTTTTATTTTCTTGTTTTGTTTAAACATTGGACTTTCTCTAGGTATCGAAAGATCGACCTGATTGTTAGTGTTTAAACATTCTGTTATTTTTACACAATTCCCAGTTGGATGAAAGTTTAAAGGCATTATTTCAGTAAGTGTATTACATGATGAGGGGATATGATGAGATTGTGGGGTCCATAAGAACTTAGTGCAAATTAATGTCCCTTAACGTATCGATACACATTACGAAAGTTTTTATTTTGAGTTTAAGAGGACAACAATACCGACAATCAATGTGAATTGTTTAAACTAAGTGTTTCTTAGATCAATGTAACTGTAAATATTACATTTTAGTTTGTTTACATTTTTTCATTTAACATTCAGAAATCAAAAAGATTTTTCTTTCTATATTTTCATTGAGACTGGATAAGGTTGAATGTGAGCCGAATAAATGGGATTATTTATATATTGTTTGTGTGAGGAGCATCATTCAAGGGGGAGTCTGTGGATTTCACTTGAAGATGTAGAACAAGATCAAAGATCAAGACTGCGGCAACAACCAAGGGGGAGACTATTAGTGCATATGTCTATCGCATACGTCTTGATGTAATAGGGCTAGAAGCGTCATATATGAGTTTACATTGTAAAACCAAGCTCATCCGTACGGAGGAGTACATTCACACAGATGTAGCTCATCAGCACGAATGAGCTGGTCCGTACGAAGGTGATGTACGTCGTATGAAGGTAGTTGATTAGTCCGCACGAATGTAACCTAGAATATATAGATGTTCGGACTGAGTGTTCAGTAGTTGTTGGTGTAGACTAAGAGGCGAAGTGCTATCAAATTTTTACTAGAACTGTGAATTGTTTATAAAAGTTAATCTTGTGTTTCTACCTATTTTTGATGGATTTCGCACATTAAACTTGGGTTTAGATATCATCGTGACGTAATTGAACGATCCAAAAACCTGGACCTACATTTACACGGCCCCGTGCCCCCTTCTTATCTGTCTTTATTTAATGAGTTGTGTCAGTCCGTATGCTTGCACGGCCCTGTGTGTCAACGGCACGGCCCCATGGCCCATGTACTTGCTGTACTATCCAAGATTCTGCAAATCTGGGAGTTGACCACGGCCCGTGTCCATGGGACACGACCCCGTATCTCTTGTTTGCTGCTGTTTGTCTTTTTCTTTCTAAAATATTGAGTGGGGCACATCCCCATGCCTTGGTGGCACGACCCTGTGCTTGTCTTCTGATTTGTTGTTTTTGGTCTTGGGGTGAAGCTCGGAGGGTTAGTATGATGTATCAACTTCGCTTCTTCTACATTCATGTTGGTTTTTGCAATTAATTTGTTACTTTTGTACATTTAAGCTCATTTAATCCTAAAAATCAAAAGTATACAAAGACTGATGTGTGCAAAATGCAACATATAAATTACATCAATTGTGGCATAAAACTAACCCTTTTTTAGTACTAATGTTGGAAAAAGTGTGCTTTTGTCTTCCTTTTGTATTTTCAGGATTAAATGAACTCAAATTAACAAAAGAAGCAAAAAGACAGCAAAATCTAACATAAATACAAGAAAAGGAACAAACGTCACATGCCCGACCCCACGACAGCATCTTCCCAAGCAAAACAAGAAGACAGAAGACTGAACACGCCCCGTGCTCAGCCAGCACGGGGGCGTGCCCAAGTGTCAGCAGAAAAGACAAAGTGGTAGAAGCTTCTATTGCCCACCACGGGGCCGTGCTCAGCGGACACGGGGCCGTGGTCAACTATAAGATTCCCATAATCCAGGCAAATCTTCATAGTACAAAGATTCTTCTGCACACGGGGTCGTGCTCAGCGGACACGGGGGCGTGGTCAACTAATAAGACAAGCTGTATTAAATGAAGAAAGAGAAGGATGTGGACACGGGGCCGTGCCCACTGGACACGGGGCCGTTCCCGAGCTTCTGTTCAGCCTATAAATAGGAGTGCTTGGCTCAAGCTCAAACCATCCCTTGGTACACCACCTCTCCCACACTTCACCCACCACCCACCACCACCATAACACCATCATCCACCACCATCATCCATTGTCCATCATAGAGTGTGTGAGTCGTCTCGGGATCCAAGATTGATCGTAAGAGTTCTTGACAATCAAGGCCATGTTTGCCTAAGTCTCTTACATCACTTGGTGAAGACAAGTGTCTAGTGTAATACTTTTTATTTTTAATCTTTTCGCACTTTTTACTTGGTTTTGTATTAATGACTTTAATAACTAGTTTCTTATGTTGAAGGTGATTCTTCCTTATCGTTTGTCCGTGGTGTCTTGACATTATTTTACTGTCTATATAAAAAAAAAGATTTTCACCATTCATATATCCACGGTCTATATGGAGGTATGTTGGCTACCTGGTCGGGGGTTAAGGGAACGGTTTGGTAAGAGTCTTGCCATTGTTCAGCGTTTAGAGGTCCTGCAATGGACCTGGGTCAAATTTAGTAGGACCTCCTTCAATACTTAACGGTATTGGATGGCGGGGGTCCAAACTCTTTGATCCCCTCATAAGTTAAACTACTATTAATACTATAACCCGGCTATTTAGGACTGTATCCCTGCTGACTCAGACTACTTAGTCGAGGGTAATGTCACCTCCAAAAGAGGAGCCTACCATAATTTGCATTAATAACTTAATTAATTATCTTTCAATAATCCGACCCTTTAGGATTGTATCCTTGCTGACTCAAACTACTTGGTTGAGGGTAACGTCACCTTCAAAAGAGGTGCCTACTACAATAACTAAGATAATCTCTTAAATAAGTGCAAAAGTGCGGAAATAATCAATGGTTACACTATACACGAGTCGGAACCAAGTGATTCATCTTGTCTATCTATTTTTCTTTTATTTTTATTTTTCAGCATTTTAGTTAGTTTTTATTTTCTTAGTTTAAAACATTTTTTCTTAAACTTTTGATTTGATTAGACGTTGAGGATAAACCGGTACTAAAAGCTCTTGTGTCCTTGGACGACCTCGGTATCTTGCCAACACTATACTACGCTCACGATGGGTGCACTTGCCCATATGTATGCTTAGTGTTAGTAAAATATCGTGTTTTATAAATTTAAAACTTGGCTAAAAAGTGTTAAAGGGCTTAAAATATACACCTAAATATATATAACACTTCACACGCATCAAGTTTTCGGCGCCGTTGCCGGGGACACAAGGATTTTAAGAAAGCTTAAAATCGATGGCCTAATCAGTTTTTCAAAACCTTTTTAAAACGCGCGCACATTTTTCTGCATTTTAGTTTAGTTTTGCATTTACAGTAACCTGTACACGGGGCCGTGCTCACTGAACACGGGGCCGTGCTGCACATTTTCATAAAAACGCCCAGTAACAGTAGCTTGAACACGAGACGTGCTCACTGAACACGCCCCGTGCTCAACGAAATCAGTAAATTTAATTAAAACGCCCAGATACAGATTCTGTACACGGGGCCGTGTCCACTGAACACGGGGCCGTGTCCAGCCTCTGTTTCCGTTTTTATTTTTGTTTTCTGATCTCGAGACTTGGTTGTGGTCTGCTGAGTGATTTTTATGGATCAATACTCAGGAGGTTACAACTACACCTATGAGGAGGATGATTATAGGAGTTATTATTGCACTAATTGTCGTAACCCACACTCGGTTCAATACTGTCACTCATATCAACCATCCAATTCATACACCCACTATGAGGAGCCCATGTACGAGCCATCAACTTCATACACATCCTATGAAGACCAAAGGTATGAACCTCCTCCCTCATACTCATATTTTGATGAACCAAGGTATGAGCCTTCATACTCATACTTTGAGGATCCAAGATATGAGCCACCACCTTCGTATGCTTACTATGAGGAACCATGGCGTGAACAACCCACCTCATATGAGTATTATGAAGAACAAAATTACGACCCTTATCCATCATATGCTTACAATGAAGAACAATGGTGTGAACCATCTACTTCATATGGGTATTATGAGGAACAAAGGATCGAACAACCGGATTCAAGCTTTGAAAATCCCGATCCTTTTTCTATAACCGAAGTGACCGAGAGGATATTAGAACACCTTAGAGTTATCGATCGTTACATGAAAGAATCTCGCGCAAGGGAAGAGGAGTCCCGCGCAAGAGAACAATTAAATAAAGAAGAGATAACCGAAAGTGAAAAATGGAAGAACAAATAATTGAAGAACCGACACATGAGTTAAACAACGAAAAAGGTGAGTCCGACAATGTTAAAATTCAAGAAGAGTCTAATTTTGAAGAAATTAATCTCTTGTCACCTTCTTTTGAAAATCATTGTTTAGTTCCCACTCATGCTAAGTTCTTAAAAGAGTTAAACACTAACACTAAAATTGACGAAACGTAAGCATTAAGTTAACTAATGATCAAACCTCGCTAATAAAAGAAGACCCATTTGAAATTAACATTACACCGGTTCCATGTTTTTTTCAAAATTCGTTTATTAGTAATGTCACAATCGATAAAGATCTTTGTGTTAACATAATGCCCAACTACATTTTCGAAAAATTAAGTATTAGTGATTTTTCTCCACTTCAAATACCCATTTTTCTATCCAATCGGAAAGTAATAAAATCAATCAGTGTAGTTGAGGATGTCTTGGTTCAAACAAATGAAATGGTTATCCCAACCGA
This sequence comes from Helianthus tuberosus, assembly GCA_030545235.1. Lineage (NCBI taxonomy): Eukaryota > Viridiplantae > Streptophyta > Magnoliopsida > Asterales > Asteraceae > Helianthus > Helianthus tuberosus. The sequence continues at coordinate 67,509,850 of CM060447.1, forward strand.
CTTTGTCATCCTCGATGACGCTCCTCTAGTGTTGGGACGACCCTTTGTAAAAACCCACGAAGCTTTGAAAAACCAGAAGTACAACAATCTATCTATTCAATTAGGGGCATTTAAAAAGTGTGTCGATCTTGAGTGATCAATGAAATATCCAATCTGCAATAATGACCCCCTAATTGAAGATGAGCCAGAACCACCCGATAAGGAGGGTCTAGCCAAGGACCCTTATAAACGTGGCGCACCACGGAGGCATTCCGCGGAACTATCCTTAGTTGTAGATTAGTTTAACTTTTTTATTTTCTAGTTTAGTTCTAATTTTCAGGAATAAAACACACTCGGGGTGGTGAAGGATACTAAGGGAAGCTTGAACTAACACCCCATGCACAAAAACAGAGCCTCCCGACATTTTTTTCTCTTTACAGCAAGTTCAGCACGGGCCCGTGCTCAGCCAACACGGCCCGTGCTCATGGTCTGCAGGAAAAACGCCCAGTTCAGGTATCTGGACACGGGGCCGTGCTCACTGAACACGCCCCCATGCCTAGCCTTCTGTTTACTTTTGGTACTAGCAGTCTGAGCACGGGGCCGTGCTCAGCTCAACACACCCCGTGTTTAGCTACCCAGTAACATAAAATCTTGTTTTTAACCCACTTTTACACATTTTAATCAACCGAAAAACTTATTTTTGGGACACATTGAGGACAATGTGTAATTTAAGTGTGGGGGGGATGCTAAAACCTTGAATTTTGCAAGTCCTAATTACAAGCCTTACACAAAACTCTATTGGAACCGCTAATCACCCCAAATTTTTTCAAAAACTTTTTCGTTTTTTTTACTTGTCTTGGTTTAATTCGGGAATAACAAGTTCTAAAAAAGTTATATTTTTATAAATTTACAACCGTTAGCGTCGTGATAAAAAGAACCAACATAAGAAAATTTTGAAAAGGCATGACAAGCTTAGTTAAAATTTAATTATATATACCTGATCACATGAAAACCCATTCCCACAAAAGTGAGTTTTGAGCCTTTATTGAGCATACAAATACATATCTTTAAACTAAATGCTCATTTTTCGTTTCTTGTGTGAATAGCCGCTTGGTTCTTACAACTCTAGAACTTGCCACGACGATACATTCCCGGTCCTTACCAACTTAAACCCGAGTAAGTAAATGATGGAGTCATTAGGACTGACCCTTTTTATTTCTACACCATTATTTTTTTTTTACCACCTACCCAAATTCCCCCTAGTTAGCCCCTTTGAGCCTAAACCTTTTCATTTCATAACCCAAACCAAACACCCTTTTACCCACTAAAACCTTTTTCATTTTTAACCCTTTGTTTTAGTAACTAGCTCGGTTTTTCGTATGACTTTTCAAAAAAAAAAAAAATTAATAAATAAAAAGTGTGTTGATTATGAAGCAAAAGAAAATAAACAAACAAGTTCATCAAAAATAACTTTGTTTGAATAATAGCTTCATCAAAATAAAAGTTACAAAAATAAAAAGTCTTACGAAAACCGACGCTCGTTACGCTTTTCGCTCTTTTTCTACTAACCACTAACCACTAACCCAACCACCTACCTTTAACCCAAGCCTAAACCTTCACCCAAAAAGTCCTCTTGATATTTACAAAGGTATATAAGTTAAAAAGGAGGAGGATTGATTGCTTGGCAAGCCTATGGTAGGAGTAAGTTCCATGCCGCTCTCGAGTGATCCACTAAAATACATTTTCGGCCGAGTGTTGAGTGATCCCCCGTGAGGTATGTGAACTTGTATATAAAGAAAAAATTAAAGAGGCATGTTATGCCCTAATAAGTAATTTGTCTTATGAAAAGTTTTAATTAAATCATGACGAATAGGATTGTAAATAAATAAAAATAAAACTTAAAAGAATCTTGGAAATCCCGACACTCTATGACAAGCCCAAAAACGTTCTCTTCTACCCATTCCATTTGGGTGTGTAAAGCCACATTATAAAGAGTTTTGCTTGAGGACAAGCAAAGATTCAAGTGTGGGGGTATTTGATGTGTGCAAAATGCAACATATAAATTACATCAGTTGTGGCATAAAACTAACCCTTTTTTAGTACTAATGTTGGAAAAAGTGTGCTTTTGTCTTCCTTTTGTATTTTCAGGATTAAATGAGCTCAAATTAACAAAAGAAGCAAAAAGACAGCAAAATCTAACATAAATACAAGAAAAGGAACAAATGTGACATGCCCGACCCCACGACAGCATCTTTCAAGCAAAACAAGAAGACAGAAGACTGAACACGCCCCGTGCTCAGCCAACACGGGGGCGTGCCCAAGTGTCAGCAGAAAAGACAAAGATATAGAAGCTTCTATTGCCCACCACGGGGCCGTGCTCAGCGGACACGGGGCCGTGGTCAACTATAAGATTCGCACAATCCAGGCAAATCTTCATAGTACAAAGATTCTTCTGCACACGGGGTCGTGCTCAGCGGACACGGGGGCGTGGTCAACTAATAAGACAAGCTGCATTAAATGAAGAAAGAGAAGGATGTGGACACGGGGCCGTGCCCGAGCTTCTGTTCAGCCTATAAATAGGAGTGCTTGGCTCAAGCTCAAACCATCCCTTGGCACACCACCTTTCTCACACTTCACCCACCACCATAACACCATCATCCACCCCCATCATCCATTGTCCATCATAGAGTGTGTGAGTCGTCTCGGGATCCAAGATTGATCGTAAGAGTTCTTGACAATCAAGGCCATGTTTGCCTAAGTCTCTTACATCACTTGGTGAAGACAAGTGTCTAGTGTAATACTTTTTATTTTTAATCTTTTCGCACTTTTTACTTGGTTTTGTATTAATGACTTTAATAACTAGTTTCTTATGTTGAAGGTGATTCTTCCTTATCGTTTGTCCGTGGTGTCTTGACATTATTTTACAGTCTATATAAAATAAAAGATTTTCACCATTCATATCTCCACGGTCTATATGGAGGTATGTTGGCTACCTGGTCGGAGGTTAAGGGAATGGTTTGGTAAGAGTCTTTCCATTGTTCAGCGTTTAGAGGTCCTGCAATGGACCTGGGTCAAATTTAGTAGGACCTCCTTCAATACTTAACGGTATTTGTAACACCTCGAAAATTCATGTCCAATAATATATCAACACGTGTCATGGACTTTAAATGTGTAAAAGATTAAGTTAGAGGGACTAAAGTTGACAAACAAGGAATCTATGTGTATAAAAAGGATTCAAAGTGTCAACAATGAATAAATATATCTTTCAATAACCCTACATGATGTTTATACCCTTAAACGAATAAATCATGGATCCTACGAAGCTAGTTGTGAAAGAAAGTGAGGAATTACAAACTACAGAGATTAAATGTGTCACCATGTTTAAAGTATACCTTTGAGTGACCTTTTAGCGAACCCAAAGCTTTGTAATGATTAATTATACTCACGAGAATGTGTGATAAAAATTTCACAAGGTTTCGATAAAGTATGAGAAAGTTATGACAATATTCGTATATGAGGGGTTAAAAGCGTCAACGTTGAAATTTATGACTTTTCAGGTAAACATAAGGTGACCAAGGACTTCACAAAGATTGGTTAAGTCTTGAAGCCCTTAGAAATCAATTTAGTGGGCTTATAATGCAAGAAATAGTGTGAAAACGACGTTTGGAATGACCAGGGACCAAAAGTGCATAATTGAGAAACCTGCTGACCAGGCCTTACGGACCGTAACACCAGGACCTTATGGTCCGTAAGCATTTGCCCAGCGACAGAAAACAGGCAGCTGCCTGTTCCAGCCCGTTCCACCGCCTCAAATCGCCATTTTTCGATTTTAGGGACTTGTTTAATTGTTCTAGGCTTTATGGGGGGCACTTGTATGCATCTTGGATCACTGGTAGACTTGTTTGGCATGATCTTGTGAGATCAAACTCACTATATAAAGCACCATGAGTTGCAACTTTGATCATCCCTTCACAACTCAACATCTGAAGAATTATGGAGCTCAAGGCCATCTTCTAAGCTTCCCTAATCGTGCATAGGACTCTTGTAAGTATCCTCAACCTTTCTTAATCAAGTTTTGCTTAGTTTTTAGCATTAAAGTCAAACCGTCGTAATTAACGGTTGACTTATCGATTAATCGCTAATGGTCTAGCGATTAGTCAAACTTAAGGTAGTTATAAGTTGGTAATTTTGTGGGCATTAAACCCTTAAAAGGGCACCCTCTGATTCCCACTCTAACTCGGTCAAATGTCGGGTCAAACGTAATCCGAAAAAGTCAACAGAGACATAATCTTTGAATTAACGCATAGTTTGCAATGTAAGAGGCGTGTAATCTGTTTTGTCATTAATATAACTTAGTAATCAATGTAAGAACATGTCTAAGCATGTCCGACCCGACAATTTTCAGTATAGGATCGATTCGGAACCGAAAAGCGCATAGTTTGACTTTTACTTTGACTTCAGTTCTGACCCAATTTAAATAAGTTTGGATATGCCTTAGGACTTCTTTAGGACCAGGCTACATGTTAGTATAAGCCTCTGTAGTTGGTTCGTTGATTGTCCGATTTATATGCACGTTTCCGTTAAATGCTTAAAGTTGACCATAATGCCCTTTTGACCATAAAACGAGAATTTTGGAAATGTGAAAGGAAAATAATCTTTGCTACTGATTTATAAACATGTCCCTAAAATTTCACATCAGTTGGAGGTCTAGATTAGGAGTTATGCTCATAAGCGTAATTATAACACCTTTTAGTAATTAAAAGGCGCAATTAGCATAAAGCCTATCTAAACCCAATTTTTGACACTAAACCTTTTACCCACTGATGTAATATAATATTTTGGGATTTTTAAAGATTTTTAATTATTTTTAAACTGATCAAAACTAGGGTTATCGCCTAAATTCGGTAAATACCGATTATGCCCTTTAGGCCATAAAATGAGTTTTACAAACCCTTTTGATATCAATCCAATTGCTACTGATTTCATATAATAATTAAAGTGTTTTAAACCTTATAACCTGATCAGAAAACTCAGATTTCCGGTATAACCCGGAAGTCGCTTAAAATGACTTTTTACGCGTATTAAACGCATAGTTTGGGTCTAAAACCATTTTGTCACATAAGTCTTATTACCAACTGAAATAACCTGTTAAAATAAGTCATTTTACTGATGTATACAGACCCGAACCTCAGAAGTTCATTAAATCTATTTTTATAATCTTTAAAAGGACCAAATTACCCCTACGGGGCTTATATTGAGATTAAACTCGTTTTGGGCATAATGGAAGATATCATACTGATATCACAACATATTTAAGGCATATTAACTTAGGAAACCTGTATATGATTCATTTGGTTACTCGTTACGCACTTTCGCGTTCGGATCGGCTTATGTAACCAATTTACATATATTAGCCGAAACGGGACAAACCATATCGTTTTTATCTCAAAATCCAGAGTGTGTTTAAGTTACCCATATTAAACAAGCATACAAGCTTGTCGGGTCAAAACCACATTCTAAACCGGTCTTCGCTTCTTCATGCGTTTGAACCGTGTCTTCCTTTTTAAACTAACCGGTCTAAGCTTAGGCTTAATTAAGACCCGTTAGAAATCTAATAGGTTATTATAAACCTTCGTTCCAGATTAGGAGCCTAGTAAAAGTACTTGCAATTGTTGTATTTGATTGATACTTTGCTCAGGTAAATACTCTTAACTTATTTTCCCTATACGGGCTTGGGATACGACACTATAAAAGTACCGCTTGGTCAGGTGTATGTAGTCATTTAAATCGGATTATGATTGATGTATTTACATAACCTGTTTAATATGTATTATTTGGTGTATGGCTTTTGGGGGTTAAATGACCATGTCCCGGATATCCTTGGCATCATTTTACGAAATGGCCACGACCTAAGCACGGGGTGTAGGCGTACACCTGACAGATGCATTATGTAAAAACTGGTAATCCACTAAAGGAATCAACCTTGTGGGCATTATACCTGTGGCGTGTCAGTTAATCTTGTCCGGCTATTCTAACCGGCCCTGATGGACAACAAATAAGTAAAACTGTATACATGATTATTTTAATAATTGTCCCAAGTTATAAAGATATATTTTGCCGAAGTGCATTTAAATCAATTTTCTAACTCTTTTCAAAATGAGTCAGTTGAGTTGTATTTACCAGTGTAAACTGACGTATTTTCCAAAAAGGCTAAGTGCAGGTACTAGACGAAATAGGCTGGCTACTCCAGGCATCATTACTCAAGTTTCGCAAGCTCTAGATGTCAAAGTCTGTTGAACATTTTTCCTTTTTATTTAGATCCGCCTGTGGATCCGTTACTTTCCGTTGTAATACTGGATATTACTTTATATTCGGATTGTAATATATTTATCTTTTGCTTCCGCTGTGCATTTATATATTGTGTTGTTTGACTATGATGATATCAACTACGTCACGATACTCCCCACCGGGCCCACCGGTGACACGTGGAAATCGGGGTGTGACAGGTTGGTATCAGAGCCAACGCTGAGTGAATTAAACACTAGCCTTTTGTGTTTAATCTCAGTTACACAGTTGCACATTCTCGAGTCTAGACAAGAACTTAGGACTAATCCAAATTCGTTTTATTTTGTCTTTATTTGATTCCTTCTTTATTTTTCTGATTAGCCCTTGCATGGGCGGTCATTTCAGTTAGAAGAGCCGTTTTGGGCAACCATGTATTTGTTTAAATTTTAATAGGAACGATTAGATTTAAAATATCATTCCTTTTATAAGATCTACCATTATAATAAAATGGCAAAATCTAAAAAGGACAAGACCTAGCTCATGTGTCACCTTAAGACAGGGCCAAGATGGTAGTTCCTCAATTAGATTCAGATCCTTGTTAACATCTGAATTTAGGATTGTTCTGCGTAATTATTAAAAAGAATCTTAAGGATAAGACCTAGTCTATATGTCATTGCAGACATGGCGAAGATGGTAAGACCTATTTAAAAGATTCAATTCCTTGTTAACATCTGAAGACATGTTAACGTTCTTGGCGAAATGTGATTCGATAAAATCACATAAGCCATCCTTAAATTGGATTACTCCATTTTTCCTTATTAAAATAACCATCCCTTAGGGATGAAGTGCCCACGGGTTATAATTAACGTCCTATGGGACTAAAGACAGTGGTAGCCTACAACTCCCTGTCAAGAAAAGGTAATGAACTTTGATTCAAACCTTAATGCCTTGATTTCATAAAATCTGGGCTTATAAATTAAACTCGTCTACGTGACTAGGCTTTTTGTGCTATTATTAACTTGTAAATTAGGATTTATGATAAAGATCCTGAATAATTATATATTTAACAAATTAACCAAAATGATTATTAAAAACCATGGTTAATAAATCGTCAAGGACAATAATACTGTATGGGCTTCTAAATAAACCTTGCCCTTATTTTCTTTTTGTAGCAACTAAGACTACATGGCTGACTTTGACGAGATAAACAGTCATCCTTTGGAAAACCGCGATGATAATGATAGGATTAATATAACCAAAGGAGAGCTTCGTACACTGATTGATACAGCTGTATCTAAAGCTGTAGAAGAACAATTTAAGGAGTATAGTGGGACGCATAGTCGAGCCTCATCTGTACCCCACTCTAAGTCTGTCCCTAAAACTCATTCAGAGCCTCATAACAAGCCGCCCTCTAAGAAAGAGGAGCCAAAGAAGGATGATGATCGACATTCATCAAATGAACACAGTGTTCCATCCAAGAGGATAGTGTTCGATAACGAACCGCGTACCAAGTCCTGTACCTATAAATACTTTGTTTCCTGCAAACCCCGGGATTTCACTGGGGAGAAAGGGGCAATTGATTGTATGACCTAGTTAGATGAGATGGACACAGTGGTTGACATCAGCGGTTGTGTTGAAAGGGATGTAGTGAAGTATGTATCCCAATCGTTCAAAGGAGAGGCACTAGCATGGTGGAAGTCTCTCATTCAAGCTGCTGGGAAGATCCCGCTCTACAACATGTCATGGGAACAGTTTGTTGCTCTCATTATGGAGAACTACTGCCCTCAACACGAGGTCGAAAGAATTGAATCTGATTTCTTATCATTGGTGATGACAAACTTAGATTGTCAAGCTTACCTCACCAGTTTCAATACCCTGTCTAGACTGGTTCCTTACCTCGTAACACCAGAACCCAAGAGAATTGCTCGCTTCATTGGGGGTTTCGCCCCAGAAATCAAAACCAGTGTTAAAGCTTCAAGACCTGCTACGTTTAGGTCAGCAGCTGATCTCTCTTTATCCCTTACTTTAGATGCGGTCAGGTTGAGATGGCTAAAGAAATCTGAAGAAAGTAAAAGGAAGCGTGAGGATGATAACTCACGAGGGTCAGAGAAGAAGTACAAGGGAAACACCGACTCTAAGAAGTCTGGGTCTGGAAGGAATAGTCAGCGAACAGAGGAAAAGCCAAAATGCACGACTTGCCAAAAACGCCACTTTGGAAAATGCAGGCTTGAGTCCAAGTCTAAATCAGGATCACCTGCATGTGGGTTATGCAAGTCTAAGGAGCATAAGACTGTTGATTGCAAGAAGATTAAAGATGCCACATGCTACAATTGCAATGAGAAAGGGCACATTAAAACCAACTGCCCTAAATACGCCAAGAAGGCTGATGAGGTCAAGAAGACCAATGCAAGGGTCTTCCGGATGGATGCAAAGGAAGCTGTCCAGGACGACAATGTGATCACAGGTACCTTCGTCATAAATGATGTCTATGCAAGAGTACTTTTTGATTCAGGAGCTGATAAGTCTTTTGTAGATAATAAGTTTTGTGAATTGCTGAATTTACCTGTTAAAACCCTAAGTGTGAAATATGAGGTGGAATTAGCTGATGGTACCTTAGAAACCGCATCAACCATGTTAGATGGATGTGTTATATCCATTAGGAACCACTATTTCCCATTGTCCTTACTTCCTTTGAAATTAGCCGGCTTTGACATAGTTATAGGCATGGATTGGTTATCTCGTAACCAAGCCCAGATAGTGTGCAACAAGAAGCAAGTGGTGATCAAGACTCCGTCTGGTGAGCCACTTACCATTCAGGGAGATACCCAGTATGGACTGCCTGAGAAAGTGTCTATGCTCAAGACATCTAGATGTTTAAAGAAGGGTTGTGTCATTTATATGGCACAAGTAACTATTGATGAGCAGAAACCCAAGATTGAAGATATCCCTGTCATTTCTGAATACCCTAAAGTTTTCCCTGAAGAACTACCTGGTTTACCACCAGATAGGCAAGTAGAATTCAGAATTGACATCATCCCTGGGGCAGCACCTGTTGCGAGAGCGCCTTATAGGTTGGCACCAACAGAAATGAAGGAGTTGAGGACCCAACTAGATAATTTGTTAGCCAAAGGTTTTATTAGACCTAGTTCGTCTCCATGGGGAGCACCTATCCTATTTCTTAAGAAGAAGGATGGATCGATGCGCCTGTGCATCGATTACCGTGAGCTTAATAAGGTCACTATCAAGAATGGGTATCCATTGCCCAAGATCGACGACCTGTTCGATCAACTTCAAGGGGAAAGTTACTTCTCTAAGATTGACTTAAGGTCAGGCTATCATCAATTGAAGGTTAAAGATGAAGATGTGCACAAGACTGCATTTAGGACTCGTTATGGTCATTACGAGTTCTTAGTGATGCCTTTTGGGCTCACTAATGCACCTGCCACATTCATGGATCTCATGAATCGCGTCTGCAAGCCTTACTTGGACAAATTTGTCATCGTCTTCATCGATGACATTCTCATCTACTCGAAGAGTCAAGCTGACCATGAGAAGCATCTCCGTTGTATTCTGAAACTACTTCAACAAGAAAAGCTCTATGCCAAATTTTCAAAGTGTGAATTTTGGCTTCGAGAAGTCCAATTCCTTGGACATGTTGTTAGTGAGCGTGGTATCCAAGTAGATCCCGCTAAAATTGAAGCCATCATGAATTGGCAAGAGCCAAAGACGCCTACGAAGATTTGTAGCTTTCTAGGACTGGCAGGATATTATAGGCGAATTATTGAAAACTTCTCAAGGATTGCTGCACCCCTAACTTCATTGACTAGAAAGAATATTAAGTTTGACTGGGGTCCTAAGCAGTAGGAATCCTTTGACATTCTTAAGCAGAAGTTGAGCAATGCTCCAGTATTAACATTGCCCGCTGGAATAGAGGGATTTGTAGTATATTGTGATGCATCGCACACAGGTATGGGATATGTGCTTATGCAGAAAGGCAAAGTCATTGCCTATGCTTCACGACAGTTAAAGGTGCACGAGAAGAATTATACCACCCATGACTTGGAGCTGGGTGCCGTTGTATTTTTACTAAAACTTTGGAGGCACTATTTGTATGGAACTAAGTGTGTGATCTATTCGGATCACAAAAGCCTTCAACATTTGTTCAATCAGAAGGACTTGAACATGAGGCAGCGACGTTGGATGGAAACTTTAAATGATTATGATTGTGAGATAAGATACCATCCTGGCAAGGCAAATGTAGTCGCCGATGCCTTAAGTCGAAAGGAAAGAGTGAAGCCTCTAAGGATCAATGCCAAGAGCATTGAGGTAAAGAATAGTTTGAATGAAAGGTTGTTAGTTGCACAGAAGGAAGCTGTGTTGGAAGCTAACAATCCTGAGGAAAAGCTAGGAGTAACTGAAGAACAGTTATCCTATGACAAGAACGGAATCCTGAGATTAAATGGACGAATTTGGGTTCCAGTTTATGGAGGACTTCGGGATGTTATTCTCCAGGAAGCCCATAGTTCCAAATATTCCATTCATCATGGAGCTGATAAGATGTACCAGGATCTAAAGGCAAACTATTGGTGGATAGGCTTGAAAAAGTCTATAGCCACCTATGTAGCTAAATGTTTGACGTGTGCGCAAGTCAAGGCTGAACATCAGAAGCCGTCAGGTTTGCTACAACAGCCTGAACTTCCCACATGGAAGTAGGAGATGGTGATAATGGATTTCATCACCAAGTTGCCAAAAACAAAGAAAGGAAACGATACTATATGGGTGATAGTAGATAGACTGACTAAGTCAGCACATTTCCTACCCATTAAGGAGACCTACAGCTCTGACATGTTAGCCCAATTATACGTAGATAAGATTGTAGCTCTACATGGCATGCCTGTGTCTATTATCTCTGACAGAGATACTAGATACATGTCACATTTTTTGAAAAGTTTCCAACAATCTTTGGGCACGCGCTTAAATTTCAGTACGGCTTACCACCCTCAAACGGACGGGCAAAGTGAGCGTACAATCCAAACTTTGGAAGACATGCTTCGAGCATGTGTCATTGACTTAGGTGGTAGTTGGGATAACCACCTGCCATTAATCGAGTTCTCGTATAACAATAGCTATCATACCAGCATTAAGGCTGCGCCTTTTGAGGCATTGTATGGTAGGAAATGCAGAACGCCCGTTTGTTGGGCGGAAGTTGGAGATGTCCAACTGTCAGGACCCGAAATAGTCTTTGAAACAACGGACAAGATTGTCCAGATTCGTGACCGACTGAAAGCTGCCAGGGATAGGCAGAAGAGTTACGCAGATCCAAAGCGTAAACCTATGAACTTCGAGGTAGGTGACAAAGTGTTGCTTAAAGTATCACCCTGGAAGGGAGTGATGCAATTTGGTAAGAAAGGCAAGTTAAGCCCGAGATACATAGGACCTTTCGAGGTCATCGAACGTGTCGGATCGGTTGCCTAAAGTTAAACTTACCTGAAGAGCTCAGTGGTATTCATAACGTATTCCACATCTGCAATCTAAAGAAGTGTTTCGCTGATGAATCACTAGTCATACCACATACAGATGTGCACATTGATGAGAGCTTAAAGTTTGTTGAAAAACCTTTGTCGATTGAGGATCGACAGGTTAAGAAGCTTCGAAGGAAGCATGTGCCTATAGTAAAGGTTAAATGGGATGCCCGTAGAGGTCCCGAGTACACGTGGGAGGTAGAGTCCACAATGTAAGAAAAATACCCTCATTTGTTTTAGTAAATCTCGAGGTCGAGATTTCTTTTAAGGGGGGGAGGATGTAACACCTCGAAAATTCATGTCCAATAATATATCAACACGTGTCATGGACTTTAAACGTGTAAAAGATTAAGTTAGAGGGACTAAAGTTGACAAACAAGGAATCTATGGGTATAAAAAGGATTCAAAATGTCAACAATGAATAAATATATCTTTCAATAACCCTACATGATGTTTATACCCTTAAACGAATAAATCATGGATCCTACGAAGCTAGTTGTGAAAGAAAGTGAGGAATTACAAACTACAGGGGTTAAATGTGTCAACATGTTTAAAGTATACCTCTGAGTGACCTTTTAGCGACCCCAAAGCTTTGTAATGATTAATTATACTCACGAGAATGTGTGATAAAAATTTCACAAGGTTTCGATAAAGTATGAGAAAGTTATGACAATATTCGTATATGTCGGGTTAAAAGCGTCAACGTTGAAATTTATGACTTTTAGGGTAAACATAAGGTGACCAAGGACTTCACAAAGATTGGTTAAGTCTTGAAGCCCTTAGAAATCAATTTAGAGGGCTTATAATGCAAGAAATAGTGTGAAAACGACGTTTGGAAGGACCAGGGACCAAAAGTGCAAAATTAAGAAACCTGCTGACCAGACCTTACGGACCGTAACACCAGGACCTTACGGTCCGTAAGAATTTGCCCAGCGACAGAAAACAGGCAGCTGCCTGTTCCAGCCCGTTCCAGCCCGTTCCACCGCCTCAAATCGCCATTTTTCGATTTTAGGGACTTGTTTAATGGTTCTAGGCTTTAGGGGGGGGGGGGGGCACTTGTATGCATCTTGGATCATTGGTAGACTTGTTTGGCATGATCTTGTGAGATCAAACTCACTATATAAAGCACCATGAGTTGCAACATTTGATCATCCCTTCACAACTCAACATCTGAAGAATTCTGGAGCTCAAGGCCATCTTCTAAGCTTCCCTAATCGTGCATAGGACTCTTGTAAGTATCCTCAACCTTTCTTAATCAAGTTTTGCTTAGTTTTTAGCCTTAAAGTCAAACCGTCGTAATTAACGGTTGACTTATCGATTAATCGCTAATGGTCCAGCGATTAGTCAAACTTAAGGTAGTTATAAGTTGGTAATTTTGTGGGCATTAAACCCTTAAAAGGGCACCCTCTGATTCCCACTCTAACTAGGTCAAATGTCGGGTTAAACGTAATCCGAAAAAGTCAACAGAAACATAATCTTTGAATTAACACATAGTTTGCAATGTAAGAGGCGTGTAATCTGTTTTGTCATTAATATAACTTAGTAATCAATGTAAGAACATGTCTAAGCATGTCCGACCCGACAATTTTCAGTATAGGATCGGTTCGGAACCGAAAGGCGCATAGTTTGACTTTTACTTTGACTTCAGTTCTGACCCGATTTAAATAAGTTTGGATATGCCTTAGGACTTCTTTAGGACCAGGCTACATGTTAGTATAACCCTCTGTAGTTGGTTCGTTGATTGTCCGATTCATATGCACGTTTCCGTTAAATGCTTAAAGTTGACCATAATGCCCTTTTGACCATAAAACGAGAATTTTGGAAATGTGAAAGGAAAATAATATTTGCTACTGATTTATATACATGTCCCTAAAATTTCACATCAGTTGGAGGTCTAGATTAGGAGTTACGCTCATTAGCTTAATTATAACACCTTTTAGTAATTAAAAGGCGCAATTAGCATAAAGCCTATCTAAACCCAATTTTTGACACTAAACCTTTTACCCACTGATGTAATATAATATTTTGGGATTTTTAAAGATTTTTAATTATTTTTAAACTGATCAAAACTAGGGTTATCGCCTAAATTTAGTAAATACCGATTATGCCCTTTTAGGCCATAAAATGAGTTTTACAAACCCTTTTGATATCAATCCAATTGCTACTGATTTCATATAATAAATAAAGTGTTTTGAACCTTATAACCTGATCAGAAAACTCAGATTTCCGGTATAACCCGGAAGTCGCTTAAAATGACTTTTTACGCGTATTAAACGCATAGTTTGGGTCTAAAACCATTTTGTCACATAAGACTTACTACCAACTGAAATAACCTGTTAAAATAAGTCATTTTACTGATGTATACAGACCCGAACCTCAGAAGTTCATTAAATCTATTTTTATAATCTTTAAAATGACCAAATTACCCCTACGGGGCTTATATTGAGATTAAACTCGTTTTGGGCATAATGGAAGATATCATACTGATATCACAACATATTTAAAGCATATTAACTTAGGAAACCTGTATATGATTCATTTGGTTACTCGTTACGCACTTTCGTGTTCAGATCGGCTTATGTAACCAGTTTACATATATTAGCCGAAACGGGACAAACCATATCGTTTTTATCTCAAAATCCAGAGTGTGTTTAAGTTACCCATATTAAACAAGCATACAAGCTTGTCGGGTCAAAACCACATTCTAAACCGGTCTTCGCTTCTTCATGCGTTTGAACCGTGTCTTCCTTTTTAAACTAACCGGTCTAAGCTTAGGCTTAATTAAAGACCCGTTAGAAATCTAATAGGTTATTATAAACCTTCGTTCCAGATTAGGAGCCCAGTAAAAGTACTTGCAATTGCTGTATTTGATTGATACTTTGCTCAGGTAAATACTCTTAACTTATTTTCCCTATACGAGCTTGGGATACGGCACTATAAAAGTACCGCTTGGTCAGGTGTATGTAGTCATTTAAATCGGATTATGATTGATGTATTTACATAACCTGTTTAATATGTATTATTTGGTGTATGGCTTTTGGGGGTTAAATGACCATTTCCCGGATATCCTTGGCATCATTTTACGAAATGGCCACGACCTAAGCACGGGGTGTAGGCGTACACCTGACAGATGCATTATGTAAAAACTGGTAATCCACTAAAGGAATCAACGTTGTGGGCATTATACCTGTGGCGTGTCAGTTAATCTTGTCCGGCTCTTCTAACCGGCCCTGATGGACGACAAATAAGTAAAACTGTATACATGATTATTTTAATAATTGTCCCAAGTTATAAAGATATATTTTGTCGAAGTGCATTCAAATCAATTTTCTAACTCTTTTCAAAATGAGTCAGTTGAGTTGTATTTACAAGTGTAAACTGACGTATTTTCCAAAAAGGCTAAGTGCAGGTACTAGACGAAATAGGCTGGCTACTCCAGGCATCATTACTCAAGTTTCGCAATCTCTAGATGTCAAAGTCTGTTGAACAGTTTTCCTTTTTATTTAGATCCGCCTGTGGATCCGTTACTTTCCGTTGTAATACTGGATATTACTTTATATTCGGATTGTAATAAATTTATCTTTTGCTTCCGCTGTGCATTTATATATTGTGTTGTTTGACTATGATGATATCAACTACGTCACGATACTCCCCACCGGGCCCACCTGTGACACGTGGAAATCGGGGTGTGACAGTATTGGATGGCGGGGGTCCAAACTCTTTGATCCCCTCATAAGTTAAACTACTATTAATACTATAACCAGGCTATTTAGGACTGTATCCCTGCTGACTCAGACTACTTAGTCGAGGCTAACGTCACCTCCAAAAGAGGGGCCTACCATAATTTGCATTAATAACTTAATTAATTATCTTTCAATAATCCGACCCTTTAGGATTGTATCCTTGCTGACTCAAACTACTCGGTTGAGGGTAACGTCACATTCAAAAGAGGGGCCTACTACAATAACTAAGATAATCTCTTAAATAAGTGCAAAAGTGCGGAAATAATCAAAGGTTACACTATACACGAGTCGGAACCAAGTGATTCATCTTGTCTATCTGTTTTTCTTTTATTTTTATTTTTCAGCATTTTAGTTAGTTTTTATTTTCTTAGTTTAAAACATTTTTTCTAAACTTTTGATTTGATTAGACGTTGAGGATAAACCGGTACTAAAAGCTCTTGTGTCCTTGGACGACCTCGGTATCTTGCCAACACTATACTACGCTCACGATGGGTGCACTTGCCCATGTGTGTGTTTAGTGTTAGTAAAATATCGTGTTTTATAAATTTAAAACTTGGCTAAAAAGTGTTAAAGGACTTAAAATATACACCTAAATATATATAACACTTCACACGCATCAAAGACACACACTTTTTCCAACATTAATATTAAAAAGGGTTGATTTTATACCTTATTTGATATAATTTATATGTTGAATTGGTGCACATCATTATATTTAATAATTATATACTTAAGTATTTAAATAAGATCATACTTTGTATAAATAGTATTTAGTATTTAAATGTAAATTTAAATCTTAATTTAAAATATTATTAGTAAGACATGTAGAGATAAAAGAATCTCAAGTGCATTAAATAATGTAATAGTTAGGAAATGTTTATATTAAATAATGGCAAATTAGAAACTGTTGTATAAAACACTTGTATCATATGCAACAAAATTTATCTTAGGTGTCTTAAACTTTGAGATATATTACAATGACGTTATTCTCAAATGTGAATGATTAGTTGTGAAATCTAGAAGGTTGGCTCGCACAATGCAGCAGGTGTGACCGAGGCTCTTTTAGAGAGCTTAGTCTAACCCGATCTACCTTAAACACTAATTATATTTGTGTATTATTACCACCACTACCATCACCACCACCACTACTACTACTTAAGTATTTAAATAAGATAATACTTAATTTAAAGAGTAGTCACTAATAAAAATATAAATACTGAATGTAAATTCAAGTATTATAAATAAGATAACACTTAATCCCAGGTTTGAACCTGACGGGGGCGAGGGTTTACGAATTCTATCCGGTTCCCACATATGGGTGAGGGAGGAAGGGAGCATGGTCTTATCATAGCCCTAAGCAGGGTCGGTTTACACATGAGATTCTTTGTCGTTCAAAAAAAGATAACACTTAGTGGAGATGCTGGTTCGATTAATGGTTGGGCCATTTTCGAGGGACATCTGGTTGAAGGGACGAATCGAGGCTTTAATCCCGGATTCGAACGTGACGGGGGGCAAGGGTTTACGAATTCTATCTGGTTCCCACGCATCAAGGGGCACAGTCTTATGGAGGTCGAGGAATCGACCTTGGATATAGCCAGGAGCAGGGTGGGTTTACAACTGAGATTGTTTGTCGTTCCAAAAAAAAAAGATAACACCTAATGTAGTGAATTAAATAATTTCATGTGCATTAAATAATGTATTAATTAGGAGAAACTTGTTAAATGAGGGCAAATCTGCATATAGAGGTTGTACTATGCACTACAAAATTTGTCTTAGGCATCTTAAACTTTGAGGTAAATCACAATGATGCCCTTCTTAAATGTATTATATAGAAGTATTGGTCTAGATAAAGAGGTTTAGGTTCCTCTACAAATAACCAAAATTCTAAGAAGTGTAAGAAGGCTTAAGATATTAACATGTGAAAATCACTAAATTAAAAGGGGGGGGGGGGGGGGTATAATAGTAAATTAAACAAATATTCAATTATTTTAAAACACCATGTTCCTACGAAATAAAACACCATTTACACCATTTGTTATATGCAAAATATAACATCATTTACCATTTGTTAATTAAAAATAAAATAATATATACATATTACTAATAAAAACTACATAATGAACCATTTATTACATACAAAACGAAACACCATGTACATGCTACAAATAAAATACCATTAGAAAAACACCATGGACTAAAAACATTAAGCTGAAACAAAAAAATTTTATATGAAAATATAGTACTCATTTTAAAGACAAAAAACAATCAACATTATGGTGTATTCTAAGAAAAAACAATGACATACAAAAAAATTATTGAGTTTGGAAATGACTTATTAAATTATTGGAGCCAATAAGTCATTTGGAAAAACTCAAATCCTAGTTTTTGGAAATAACTTATTAACTTAATGATTTTTTCAAAAATCTAATAAGTCAATAAGTCATTTCCTAACTCAATCCCAAACACCCTCTAAATTTAAGACAAACCAAAATTATATTTATACCCATATCTCATTAAATCAATCAATAAAACTAAAAACACGATTTTCAAAAATTACCACTAGGGCTGCAAACGAACCGAACAAACACGAACAAGTCCTTGTTCGTGTTCGTTTGTTAAGAAATATATGTGTTAACGAACGCTTACCGAACAAGATTTTATTTTCGTGTTTGTTTGTTAAAGAAATGAACATGTTCGTGTTCGTTTGTGTTTGTTTGTTAATTTTAGACAACGAATGAAAACAAATGATGATAAACACAATTGAGCACAAACTAATGTTCATGAACACAAATGGTAACAAACGAACACAAACAAACGTTCATGAACAAAATATATAATACACCGACACTTATTAAATATTTTATTTGTCAGAATTTTGAAGTATTTAAATAAAATATAAAAGCTAAAAATACTAATGAACTATCGAACACAAACGAGCACGTTACCGAACGTTCACGAACATAAATGAACGAACACACACTCTGTTCATGTTTTTTCATTTAACTAAACGAACGGAATTTCTTGTTTGTGTTCGTTTGTTTAATAAACAAACGAACACAAACGAACTTCTGCCGAACAGTTCACGAACTGTTCGCCGAACGTTTGGTTCGTTTGCAGCCCTAATTGCCACTAATCAATTCATCCAAAATTACAATCTAATAGTACACAGGACTTCTTAAGAAAGATAGGTTTTGTAAACTAACTCTACACTATATAAAGTTATAGATTAGGTTATTGGATTTTAATAATCCTAAGTTTCAACAGTAAACCGATAATAATCCCAACTTTAAAAATTCTCTCCAATAATCCCAACTTGTAAAAGTTTGGCCGCCATTGATCCTTTTCAAACATATAAGAATTTGGTCTCCTCAATAGATTCAATTACTCCTAGAGACTCCTTAATTGATTTAAGTGCACTTATTTTAGAAAAGGATCAATGGCAGCCAAACTTTTACAAGTTGGGATTATTGGAGGGAATTTTTAAAGTTGGGATTATTATCGGCCAACTGGTGAAACTTAGGATTATTAAAATCCAATAACCCTTATAGATTACGTTAAATTTATCATCTTAAAACCAACTAAAGTAGATTTTCAGATTCACACAATCCCTGATCTCTATATGCACTCCCCAAGTATTGAACTGCCTATTTGCTATGAATACGATAAATTACCCAACGATTACAAAGTGTATAAATTCGAAGAGCACCGACTTTCAATAAAGCTACTAATTATGATATGCTATATTGACTATCCCCATAATCCACACCAAACAACGATTGTCAGGATCTAAGTTTAATATTTGCAAACTAATATTGATTATCATAATACAATTCACAAATAGAGAGATATTATCATAAACTGTTTTCTATTGATTCAAATAGTCAAAAACTTTACAGCAATGATTTTACAATCTCCCCCTCAGCCGATCACTTACTAAAACTATTTGTACAAGGAGAATGTGTTTGAAGTGATGAATAGATCACTAACAGGTGTGATCTACTTATACAAGCATCAAAGCTTTGTTCGTGATGTGCTGACGTCACCCTGATAGTGACTTCTAACATTTCTAATAGAAAGATTCTTAGATGTTTGCAAACATCTAAGCAAATCGTATCATCTGATCTAGGCTATACTAAACACTGATGAAAGAAACACTGTTACATTGAGAACCACTGTCTAAGCTATCTTCTGTTGTAGTTGTCCAAACATTTGCTTGGCCTAATAGATGTTTGGTCTTCTTCATCAGACCTTTGGCTTGATCAGGGATTTGGTCTTCAACAAATGCTAGCCTTCAACAAATGTTGGTACTCTTACACATCGGTTCCAAGTCTTCATCAGATGTTAGCCATGCTCTTGAACAAATTTTTGAATAGGTGTTCAAGATTCACTATTTTTTAGGGGAGAATTATTTCATTAACTGTTTATTTCTTGATCTAGGAATCATGTCTTGGCTTTTGGATATCATCTGTTCTTTTGTAGGTCCAACAGTTTTGCAATATTTAAAATACAAAGGGGTTACCATATTTAGGCTTGAACTGGTATATTGAATCAGTAATGGAGACATACCGGTAAAATGCTAAAAGTCAAAGCGGGCATCAAATAAAAATCCTATTCTCAAAATCAGCCATGAATATGGACGGAATGCTCTTCGATGAATAGTTCCATCTAAAGACGACAAATTTGCTTGTCGTATTAAAAGTTCTCTTCTGTGATCCGTTGGTAACTATTAGTCAAATCAACGACAGAACTTTTGATAATCTGTTGCTGATTTCTGACGTAATTATGGTTTTCTTTTTTCCTTTCTTTCATTAGAGATTACTAGGTATACCAACAGAATTTGGTGTCGGTAATACCCCTTTTCTAGTAGTACGTTTTTAGTTTAGAAATTAAAATACATGTTGAATAGGGATGACAAAATTATCCAAGCCCGACCGGTATACCTAAAACCCGAAGCACTTGAGACGGGTGACGGGTGGCCGGGTGCCGGGTATGTATATAGAAAAAAATATTTTGCGGGTATGGGACATATATTGGATTAGACGATACTGATGCGTGTGAAGTGTCGTATAGTTTTTAATGTATATTTTAAGCCCTTTAACACTTTTTAGCCAAGTTTTAAATTTATAAAACATGATATTTACTAACACTAAACACACATATGGGCAAGTGCACCCATCGTGAGCGTAGTCTAGTGTTGGTAAGATACCGAGGTCGTCCAAGGACACAAGAGCTTTTAATACCGGTTTATCCTCAACGTCTAATCAAATCAAAAGTTTAGAAAAAGGTTTTAAACTAGAAAAATAAAACTAACTAAAATGCTAAAAAAATAAAATAAAATAAAAACAGATAGACAAGATGAATCACTTGGATCCAACTCGTATTTAGTGTAACCTTTGATTATTTCCGCACTTTTGCACTTTTTAAGAGATTATCTTAGTTATTGTAGTAGGCCCCTCTTCTGAATGTGACGTTACCCTCAATCCAGTAGTTTGAGTCAGCAAGGATACAATCCTAAAGGGTTGGATTATTGAAAGATAATTAATTAATTTATTAATGCATATTGTGGAAGGCCCCTCTTCTGGAGGTGACGTTACCCTCGGCTAAGTAGTTTGAGTCAGCAGGGATACAGTCCTAAGTAGCCGGGTTAAAATATTAATAGTAGTTTACATATGAGGGGATCAAAGAGTTCGGACCCCCGCCATCCAATACCAGTGGGTATTGAAGGAGGTCCTACTAAAGTTGACACAGGTCCTTGCATGATCTATACACTGAACAAGGCAAGACTCTTACCAAACTGTTACCTTAACCCCCGACCAGGTAGCCAACATATCTCCGTATAGACCGTGGATATATGAATGTTGAAAATATTTTATTTTATATAGACCGTAAAATAATGCCAAGACACCACGGACTAACGATAAGGAAGACTCACCTTCAACATAAGAAACTAGTTATTAAAGTCATTAATACAGAACCAAATAAAAAGTGCGAAAAGATTAAAAATAAAAAGTATTACACTAAACACTTGTCTTCACCAAGTGATATAAGAGACTTAGGTAAACATGGCCTTTGATTATCAAGAACTCTTACGATCAATCTTGGATCCCGAGACTACTCACACACTCTATGATGGATGATGGATGATGGTGGTGGATGTGGGTTGTGATGGTGGTGGTGGGTGGGTGAAGTGTGAGAGAGGTGGTTTGCCAAGGGATGGTTTGCAAATGAGCCAAGCACCCCTATTTATAGCCTGCACAGAAGCCCGGACACGGCCCCGTGTCCACCCATCTTCTCTTTCTTCATTAAATGCAGTTTGTCTGCATTAGTTGACCACGCCCCCGTGTCCGCTGGGCACGACCCCGTGTGCAGAAGTGTATCTGTACTATCAAGATTTTCCTAGATTCTGCGAATCTTAGAGCTGACCACGGCCACGTGTCCGCTGGGGACGCCCCCTGTGGTGGGTGATAGAAGCTTCTACAACTTTGTCTTTTCTGCAGACACTTGGGCACGCCCCCGTGCTCAGTGAGCACGGGGCGTGTTCAGCCTTCTGTTTTCTTGTTTTTGCTTTGGATGATGCTGTCGAGGGGTCGGGCATGCCAGGTTTATTCCTTTTCTTGTATTTATGCTGGATTTGGCTGCATTTTTGCTTCTTTTGTTCATTTAAGCTCTTTTAACCCTGAAAATACAAAAGGAAGACAAAAGCACATTTTTTTTCAACATTAGTACTAAAAACGGGTTAGTTTTATGCATCATTTGATGTAATTTATATGTTGCATTTTGCACACATCAACACCCGACCAAATTACTCGAAACTATATAACCGTTTACACGAAATATGTACCCTGAAACTTATAAGTTTTATATTTATTTTTCTTTTGCTAATGTTTATCAATATTTCATTCTTGTAGTTTTATTATTTGAAATATATATTTTGATTACATTTTTCATATTTATATGCTATGAAAAAAATTAACATTTGAAATATATATATATATATAGAGTAGGAGTTGGGTGGAAAGTCTATTTTTCTTAGAAAGTCTAGGAAGGAATAAGAACTGGACATGTGTCATTGAGGGATTTTAAGTAGAAGGCCTATCATGTAATTTCACATTTTAATTTTATTTTTGGAATGTATCTTCATTAACTAAAATTCCATGATTTTCGGAATTTTTATTATTTTCGAATTCAAATCTGGAAGTCAATGTGTTTATCTGAAAACTATCAGCATGTTCTTAGTGATGTGTGTTACCAGTCAGAGAGGTTGAAGTCAGTGTGTTTTAACACTCTGAAGTCAATATATAATCAGGTTGTGTTTTAACAGTTCTTTTGCGTTTTAACAATCTGAATGTGTTTTATGTTATTGTCTATGCCACATTACATCGCATATTCCATTGTTCAGAAGATTACTGGAATTTATCAGCATGTTCTTGGTGCTGTGTTTTAACAGTTTACAGGGCTAAAGTCAATTTTTTATAGACCCCACAATATAAAGATGGTAAAACACAGGGTATGAATCTGATTGATGTTAAAACACAACTGTATGAATCTGAATGCTAAAACACAACTGTATGAATCTGATTGCTGTTAAAACACAACTGTATGAATCTGAATGCTAAAACATAAGTGTATGAATCTGCTTGCTGTTAAAACACAACTATATGAATCTGTTTGCTGTTAAAACACAACTGTATGAATCTGAATGCTAAAACACAACTGTATGAATCTGCTTGCTGTTAAAACACATCTGTATGAATCTGGATGCTAAAACACAACTGTATGAATCTGAATGCTAAAACACAACTGTATGAATCTGCTTGCTGTTAAAACACATCTGTATGAATCTGCTTGCTGTTAAAACACAACTGTATGAATCTGTTTGCTGTTAAAACACATCTGTATGAATCTGAATGCTAAAACACAACTGTATGAATCTGCTTGCTGTTAAAAAACATCTGTATGAATCTGGATGCTAAACCACAACTGTATGAATCTGCTTGCTGCTAAAACACAACTGTATTAATTTGCTTGCTGTTAAAACACATCGTCAAGAAAACGAAGATGATAAGAACAATATTTGAATGGTGATGATGAACTCGGAGATGGTGGAGATGGAGAAGTGTTTTAATTTGATCCGGTGCTCTCCATCGTTTCTAAAGTTATCTTCTTCCATGATTGTAGTTATTTTTTGTAGGGATTGGGGTTTCCAAGATGGGTTTGGAGAGAGAGAGAGGGAAAATCGCTTGAAATTAGGAACTGGGCGGTTATCTAATTGATTTAAAACACGGCCATTGACAAAATTGCCCCTACTCATTTAAAACAATCAATTAATTAAACTCAAATATTAAAAGATTGCCATTGATTTAATCTCAACCCTTAAACACACCAATCGGATGGACCAGATCGCTTCCTAGACTTTCTAGGAAAAACACACTTTCCGTGCGAACCCTACTCTATATATATATATATATATATATATATATATATATATATATATATATATATGGGAAGGTTCTATGCAGAACACTAAATATTGCGATAACACGCAGAACAAAATGAATCACTAATTTTTCAATCCTAAGAACCTAAAAAATAAATGAAAATGTTATAAATATAAGACTTATTGTTTCTTACACTAGAATTTAAAACAAAATATGAAAAATCTTTAGTTTTAAAATAACTTACACACATGTAGGTTATGTGTAAGCTAAATTACCTACATGTATGTAGACTATGTGTAGGGAAAATATATGATTTTTTATGTATATATAATACACATATGAATGTAAGAAACATAAAATTTAAGAAACATGAACCTTAAATCTCAAAATTTAGTGATTTAGAGGTGTTCTTTTTGTTCTCTCAATAATTAGTGTTCTGTAATGATCCTTATCCTATATATATATATATATATATATATAGGGTAAGGTTCATGTGAGAACCACATTTATTGCGAGAACCGCGAGAACCAATGTGAAGACAACAAAAAATACCTAAAAAAACCTAACCCCCCCCCCCCCAAGCTAAATGCTAATTAAAAACTTTTTCACTCCGAGCATTCCACAATCTCAAAACCGTAGAAGAGACCGTAGTATACACTATCCTTTTCCAAATCTTATCTTTCGGGCTCTACTTAATTTGAGAGACGAAATCTTTGAGATTATTGCAATTTATGAAGGGTATCCAAAGCCATGCTAAGATATTCCACCAAACACATTTGGCCCAAAGGCAATTGACGAAAATGTGGTGTAACACCCCGAAAACGGGTTTGGTAATCAAACAACGTTAATACTACAGGACGGGTAAAATACAGTTAGTGGTAAAACTTACCCGGTAAATAATAGGGTTTAAATTAAATAAATCTAATATTTAATAAAAGGAGGATAAATACTTTGAGAAAGCAAAGTAGATAAAAGGCCCGAGTTAACGGGACTTAAATAAAATAAATAAACAAACTGAGTCATAAATTCCCCGAACCCACTAAGTTAACTAGGAATGTTTAACCTAGTTAATAAGTGGGAATATTGTTATTAGAAATAAGTAGGCTGTGACCTACTTAAAAACGAACCAAACACGAGGGGTTAAAGCGGGATAACTAGAAAAGTTATTTAATTAAAAAAAACACAAACACACACACACACACACACAGTGTGTGTTCTGGATCGAGCTCAGGGGCTCCCATGGAGCCAAGACCTCTAATCCACATATAATCATCAATTTGAAGGATCAAATGAAGCCCAAATTCACAACCGAACGTGAATTAATGATCACCCGAACAAGAGGATCATAAGGTATGTAAAATCTTGATGTTTGGTGAAGTTGTAAGAATTTGATAATCATCCTAATCGCGAATTAGGCATGGATTAGTGAAGCTATGGATAGATTAGTGATGTATACTTGCTTAGGAACGAAACCCTAAGTGAAAATCATACATAACATGCTATGGATTGATGAATTTGGTGAATTAACACACTTAGATAAGTGGGTTTTGAAGTTATGATGAAATAGATGATATAGATATGCTTAGAATCATCATGCATGATAACGAATAGAAGGTGTTTGATTAAACCATGAAATTGGGTACATGATCATACTTTCATGAAAGGGGTTTAGTATATTATGATGAAATTAGTGATTTGGGTTCATATAAATAGGTGTTTGGAATCATGATGTCTACCCATTAATATGTAGAACTTGATTATATTGATGTTCGGATGAATGTCTAATGCTATGATGAAACGGGTTTTACATGTAGATGGAAACCTTTAGTTCCTGCATAACAAATGAATAATTAGCTTTGATAATAGAGAGCTAAGTCAAATTGGTGTTAATAATAGCATGAACTTAGACTTGGAAAGTAGTTAAAACGGTGGCGTAAGAATAATGCCTATCGGATACTTGACAAAGTGCCTAAATGAATTGTCGAGGGTTATAATATAATTACTTATGTTAATAGGCAGTTTGACCTTTAAAAGTCAAACTGACCAAAATGAAATCAAATGGTGAATTTTGATGCAAAACCCGTAAGATGGAATAGTCATAATTAATGATGACTAATCTAACCGTCTTACGAATTATGATGATAGTTTGACGCTTGACAAGCTAGGTGGAGGCTTGGAAAGGAAGCGGGTCAAACGGAGCTAGTATGAAGGAAAAGCGTAATTCGGATGCAAGGTAAGTATATCTTACACTAGTCATATATTTTAGAATATCATTTTCGTCGTGTTAATTACGAAAAAGACAATTATGACGTAAGCCATAGTAGGCAAAGAAGTGTTAAGAAATGATTTATAAGTAAAAAGACTATTCGGTATAAACCGAAGCGAGTCTTGCAGACGAGATAGTACTAAATAACATCTCGCAAAACTAAACGGTCACTTAGACCGAACGGGTCGAATGGTGAAAATATCACCATTTGAAAATATCGACTAATGAATATTGTCGAGTTGTGTGTTCATAGGAGTAAATATGGAAGGATAACTTGTATCGCTATTAAGTAGCGAGTATCAAAGCAAGGTATAAAAAAATGGTCAATATAATGATCCGAGTCAGGTATGTATAATGATTCAGCTCATTGTTTAGAACTTGAGATTCTATAAGTGTTAGACAAGGTCAAAATGAATATTCGGTTATCTTTTAGGTAAACCGAATAATTTGAGTCATAAACATGGTGTGTTAGAAACATAATGGTTTACAAACAAGAATTATAGTTAAAAGGTCGGATTTTGAGTCAAACAAGTATTAAAAGGTCCTTGTAGTAAAAGAATGATGAAAATTGACCAAATTTCCCTTGTAAGCTAATTTGAACGAACGACCCTTAAAGGTGGTTCGGAAACAAGTTTTATGATTAAATAAATGCTTAGAATGAGTATAGGTAGTGAGAGATGTAAATTCTTGGGTCGAAAGACTTTACATGAGTCTTTGCCATAAAATGATAATGCGAGGGGTAAAAACTCGGAACGTATAGATATCCACATTTAAATCCAACGCACATATAGATGTGGTGGCAGATTACTTGATAAGAAATGTAGGAATAAGATGCTAAAAATAAATGAAAGCGATTTCAAGCTTTAAAGTGCTTAAATACCCTTAACGGGTCAAAATAAGCATACAAGCGAAAACGGGTTTAATTTGTGTAAGAAATCTGTGATTAGAGCCTAACATGGTAGATAACATTAATTTGAAAAGGTGCATGTGAAATAAGGATCAAATAATTACGTTTGTTTGATAAAATGCATAAACAGGTTAAAATTCGGTAAAAAGGTAACGAGTCGAAGGCTTAGAAGTCTCAAAATTTATTATGTTGGATGTTGGATTTTAACTCCGTATGATGGAGAATTAAATTACGGACGCGTAGGAAAAAGAATCGCGTAAAACGGATTAAAAACGAGAGAGTTATGCTCGTTTCCGTGAAATCGGGTCATGCTGGGAATCTGCAGCACCAACAAACAACATTCTGTCGAAAACAAGTGCTAGCGTAGCGCGAGCATGCCGTAGCGCTACGGGAGCATGTGTCAGTTTCGCGAAAATTTGTTATTTTAATCAGTTTCGCTTCCCGGACTCGTTTACGCACGTTTTAAACTACGTATGACTAATCCGACTCATGTTTTATGAGTTTCAGGTATAATTTTAGCACCGGAGGATGATCAAGCACAACAAAGAACCGAACACGATCAAGAAATAAGCTTCCGCACTATGTATCGTTGTTATGTTAAATGACGAACTCACACATGTTATGTTGTATAGTTTTAATTCTGTAAGAAAGTTTAATGAAACCTGTAATTTCAATGTATTTGAAATTCCAATTACCCGTTTATCTTCGTAAATTATACAAAAATCGTTAAATAATAATAAGGGTGTTACAAGTTGGTAATCAGAGCTCATGGTTAAAAAGTAAAGTGTGTTCGGTTCGAGGCTTGATCGCAAATCTGGTAAGTACATGTATATCAATGGTTTAGTATGATTAAAGTGTTGAGAACAACACATATTGTTATCATGTAATACACGTTACACCAATAAAATCGATATAGAATAGATATAGTCAACGAAATTACACGCGTTGATGCGTATAGTAGAAAATCCTCGTATTATAATACGGGCATCCATTAATGTCGAAATTACTAACTATTGTAAACATTTTAGATTGAAGGACACTCGCATATGAAGATAGCGAGAGTTTAACAAATCATGGATTTGACAGAGGAACGGTCCAAAGTATGACAAATAGAGCACGCTCACCAAGGACCTAAATCGTGCAACGATTGTGAATAAGTTAATGGCAAGGAGAGCCTGTTAGAGCAAGCATTATCAGGTGCACGTTTTAAATTATTGCATAAATAATAATATGCAACAAATACGTAGAGATTTAAAGTTGCATATGTAGATTGAAAACTTGGAAAAACCTGAATAGAAAACCTAACCGGGATATTGTTTCCAAGAAAAACAAATAGAGGCATTACTTACATGGGGTGTAATGTGAAAATTATAAAAAGGTCATGTATACCAGGTGTTGATCGCTTACTCTGGCCAAGTAAGTAGTGAACACGTGGTACCATGAACTTCTTATGATGGACACATTTATGTCCAATGTAGTAAGGGTGGGGTGAATGGGACTAACTTAAATGGTACCCAAATGAATCAAATAAGTAAGATGTTTGATAGTAAACGTAAACGTAAGTCGGATGACGGAAGCGTATTACGTAAGAAAAACGAGCCCAAGAGAAGGGACAAGGATCAAGTAAAAAGAAAATACAGACCGACCAATAGGAATGCTAAGGCATAGGGATAAAAGTTTGACCGTCACAAGTGATGAAATTCACATGGACAAGTCAAACTAATTGAATAAAGAATAAAGGACTTGATTGAATAAAAGCGATGGATCTCGCTAATACGACCAAATAAATTAAAATAACGTCTAAAACCATATAAGAATGGTTACTTGAAAATGATTACGGTAAAGATACACGATGAATAGGTAGGATTTGGAAAGAATGCGTAAACCAAGAGACGGGAACGCGAAATAGAAAGTCAAAAGACTCGGAATATGAGTCATGACTAAAAGACAATGAGAATTTGCAAATAGAAATGTTAATAACTACGCTCAACTATTTTAAAGTTGAACGGGTCGAATAAAGAATAGAGTTTGATGTTCACATGTGGTGAAATTTCACACGAACAAGTCAAACGAGATAAATAAGGTATAAAAACTTGGTAGTGCAAGTAAGCGCAAACCGAATAATGGAAGCGCGAAACATTAATGAACCTATGTGATGGGTCATAAAGGAGTATATATAGGAAAAACGAAACTAGCGAAACAAAAATGTTAAAAAAAAACCCTAAGATAAAGAACCCGGGTAATGGGTCGTAAAGAAGTATAGGTAAGAACTGGGTAACGGTAAGTGTAGGGCAAACCGACGTGTAATTGACGTTAGAAGTCAAGAAGTCGGAAAGATAATTCGAAAGAAAACAATGTAGCCTTAGACCACGGTCAAGGTCAAACGAAATCCAAAAAGTATAGGTGAATAATTTTAAACATAAAGAGGGGTGCCTTAACGCCATATGCGTATATTAACGTATACACATTTAAATAAAGACTCGAATAAAAGATGATCTACGGGATCATCATAACCTACGGGATTAAACGTAGTGATAAGGTCTACGGGACCAAGAAGACCTTTGGGTCACAGATAGAAAGAAAAGAATTGTCGGGGTTTCACCTTAAAAAGGTAAAAAGGTGAAAATGTAAAGAAATAGCCTACGAGGCTAAGTGAAAGAACCTACGGGTCAATGGTATAAGACGAGGAGAGTGGTTGTAACTACCGGCGTAAAATAATAACGGGAGATAAAGTTCGCATAAAGGCGATGGGTTTCGCTAAGTTAAGTAAATGGGTTAAAAGTGAAGATATCATAAAAGGCCGGGTTGGCAATAAGATATACCCTAATAACGGGGAGTATAATGACGGCGCCTAATCAGTCTGGCCGGTAAAACCCTTCAAAGTCGGAGTAGTGTTACGACTCATCACTTATATAAAGCGCCTGTTGAAATAAGACTAACTTGAAGTAAACATAATGAAAATAAATATAACCGAGCGATCAGATGGCAACTCGGTCAATTAAATGACAGGAATAAGAAATAAAAAAAATGAAAGTATCGGCCTGTGAGGCCATACACATAAAAGGCGTATACGCTTTGAAACCAAAAACACATTATCATACTTTCCTGGCAGGAGTATTATGTGCGAGCAATGCTTAAGGGATCACCAAAGCTAATGATCGGATGATCTAAACTAGTAAAGAACGTAAGAAAGGTTTCGGGGACGAAACCTCTTTAAGGAGGGTAGACTTGTAACACCGCGAAAACGGGTTTGGTAATCAAACCACGTTAATACTACAGGACGGGTAAAATACAGTTAGTGGTAAAACTTACCCGGTAAATAATAGGGTTTAAATTAAATAAATCTAATATTTAATAAAAGGAGGATAAATACTTTGAGAAAACAAAGTAGATAAAAGCCCGAGTTAACGGGACTTAAATAAAATAAATAAATAAACTGAGTCATAAATTCCCCGAACCCACTAAGTTAACTAGGAATGTTTAACCTAGTTAATAAGTGGGAATATTGTTATTAGAAATAAGTAGGCTGTAACCTACTTAATAACGAACCAAACACGAAGGGTTAAAGCGGGATAACTAGAAAATTTATTTAATTAAAACAAACACAAACACACACAAACACAGAGTGTGTGTTCTGGATCGAGCTCAGGGGCTCCCATGGAGCCAAGAACCCTAATCCACATATAATCATCAATTTGAAGGATCAAATGAAGCCCAAATTCACAACCGAACGTGAATTAATGATCACCCGAACAAGAGGATCATAAGGTATGTAAAATCTTGATGTTTGGTGAAGTTGTAAGAATTTGATAATCATCCTAATCGCGAATTAGGCATGGATTAGTGAAGCTATGGCTAGATTAGTGATGTATACTTGCTTAGGAACGAAACCCTAAGTGAAAATCATACATAACATGCTATGGATTGATGAATTTGGTGAATTAACACACTTAGTTAAGTGGGTTTTGAAGTTATGATGAAATAGATGATATAGATATGCTTAGAATCATCATGCATGATAACGAATAGAAGGTGTTTGATTAAACCATGAAATTGGGTACATGATCATACTTTCATGAAAGGGGTTTAGTATATTATGATGAAATTAGTGATTTGGGTTCATATAAATAGGTGTTTGGAATCATGATGTCTACCCATTAATATGTAGAACTTGATTATATTGATGTTCGGATGAATGTCTAATGCTATGATGAAACGGGTTTTACATGTAGATGGAAACCTTTAGTTCCTGCATAACAAATGAATAATTAGCTTTGATAATAGAGAGCTAAGTCAAATTGGTGTTAATAATAGCATGAACTTAGACTTGGAAAGTAGTTAAAACGGTGGCGTAAGAATAATGCCTATCGGATACTTGACAAAGTGCCTAAATGAATTGTCGAGGGTTATAATATAATTACTTATGTTAATAGGCAGTTTGACCTTTAAAAGTCAAACTGACCAAAATGAAATCAAATGGTGAATTTTGATGCAAAACCCGTAAGATGGAATAGTCATAATTAATGATGACTAATCTAACCGTCTTACGAATTATGATGATAGTTTGACGCTTGACAAGCTAGGTGGAGGCTTGGAAAGGAAGCGGGTTAAACGGAGCAAGTATGAAGGAAAAGCGTAATTCGGATGCAAGGTAAGTATATCTTACACTAGTCATATATTTTAGAATATCCTTTTCGTCGTGTTAATTACGAAAAAGACAATTATGACGCAAGCCATAGTAGGCCAAGAAGTGTTAAGAAATGATTTATAAGTAAAAAGACTATGCGGTATAAACCGAAGCGAGTCTTGCAGACGAGATGGTACTAAATAACATCTTGCAAAAATAAACGGTCACTTAGACCAAACGGGTCGAATGGTGAAAATATCACCATTTGAAAATATCGACTAATGAATATTGTCGAGTTGTGTGTTCACAGGAGTAAATATGGAAGGATAACTTGTATCGCTATTAAGTAGCGAGTATCAAAGCAAGGTATAAAAAAAATGGTCAATATAATGATCCGAGTCAGGTATGTATAATGATTCAGCTCATTGTTTAGAACTTGAGATTCTATAAGTGTTAGACAAGGTCAAAATGAATATTCGGTTATCTTTTAGATAAACCTAATAATTTGAGTCATAAACATGGTGTGTTAGAAACATAATGGTTTACAAACAAGAATTATAGTTAAAAGGTCGGATTTTGAGTCAAACAAGTATTAAAAGGTCCTTGTAGTAAAAGAATGATGAAAATTGACCAAATTGCCCTTGTTAGCTAATTTGAACGAATGACCCTTAAAGGTGGTTCGGAAACAAGTTTTATGATTAAATAAATGCTTAGAATGAGTATAGGTAGTGAGAGATGTAAATTCTTGGGTCGAAAGACTTTACATGAGTCTTTGCCATAAAATGATAATGCGAGGGGTAAAAACTCGGAACGTATAGATATCCACATTTAAATCCAACACACATATAGATGTGGTGGCAGATTACTTGATAAGAAATGTAGGAATAAGATGCTAGAAATAAATGAAAGCGATTTCAAGCTTTAAAGTGCTTAAATACCCTTAACGGGTCAAAATAAGCATACGAGCGAAAACGGGTTTAATTTGTGTAAGAAACCTGTGATTAGAGCCTAACATGGTAGATAACATTAATTTGAAAAAGGTGCATGTGAAATAAGGATCAAATAAATACGTTTGTTTGATAAAATGCATAAACGGGTTAAAATTCGGTAAAAAGGTAACGCGTCGAAGGCTTAGAAGTCTCAAAATTTATTATGCTGGATGTTGGATTTTAATTCCATATGATGGAGAATTAAATTACGGACGCGTAGGAAAAAGAATCGAGTAAAACGGATTAAAAACGAGAGAGTTATGCTCGTTTCCGTGAAATCGGGTCATGCTGGGAATCTGCAGCACCAACAAACAACATTCTGTCGAAAACAAGTGCTATCGTAGCGCGAGCATGCCGTAGCGCTACGCGAGCATGTGTCAGTTTCGAGAATTTTTTTTTATTTTAATCAGTTTCGATTCCCGGACTCGTTTACGCACGTTTTAAACTACGTATGACTAATCCGACTCTTGTTTTATGAGTTTCAGGTATAATTTTAGCACCGGAGGACGATCAAGCACAACAAAGAACCGAACACGATCAAGAAATAAGCTTCCGCACTATGTATCGTTGTTATGTTAAATGACGAACTCACACATGTTATGTTGTATAGTTTTAATTCTGTAAGAAAGTTTAATGAAACCTGTAATTTCAATGTATTTGAAATTCTAATTACCCGTTTATCTTCGTAAATTATACGAAAATCGTTAAATAATAATAAGGGTGTTACATGTGGTCGGGATCTTCATCATATAAACCGCATCGGGGACACATGCTGTCGACTAGAGGAATGCCTCTTCGGACCAGGCCGGCTTTAGATGCAATCCTACCCAAAATCGCTCTCCACAACAAATAATTTGCTTTAGGAGGAGCCCAACAATTCCACCGGAACGCAGCACCACCGTCAACATCCTCAGCCGAGATATTATTGATGTCTAGCCGGATCTGTTTGACCGAAAAAGACCCGCCCGGGTCCGTTCTCCACTTCCACGTATTACCTTCCTTTACCAGATTCTCTGTGATAGACTTTTTTAAAGGAATGATTTGGTCATCATTAGAATTGTTGTTACCTCCATGAATTGCCTTCACCACTACAGCCCAAAGATGGTTCGAATTAGCTTTTGTTCTCCACCACCACTTGGTTAACATGCCATAGTTATAACTTTGGATGCTCCCTAACCCTATACCTCCGACTTTCGTGGCTTTCGTTAAAAATTCCCACCGAATCCACCTTAGCTTTTGCCCGGTACTCGTTTTACCCCAGATGAAATCTCTCCTTATCTTCTCTAATTTTTTAAGGATGCATTTAGGGGCAGCAAACGGTGAAAGAAAATAGGATGGTAGACTCCCTATAATCGATTTAGCTAAAGTCATTCGGCCCGCAAAAGAGAGATACCTAGCCTTCCATTTAGAAAGGTGTGCAGCGAACTTATCTACGACCGGTTTCCAAAACTTATCTCTCTTCATGTTTACTCCAATCGGAATACCCAAATACGTGAACGGGAACAACCGGGCTCACACTTGACAATATTCGGAAGATGACCAACTTCATTCTCATTCACGCCTATGCCATACAACTTACTTTTTTGACGATTCACCTTAAGCCCTGTCAAAAGGTTCAACCACCTTAATAAACGGTTTAAGGTAACCACATTTTCTTCCGACCAAAGCCCTATAAAAACCACATCGTCCGCATAGCAAAGACGAGTAATATTTGGCCCCCCGTTTGGAAGTTGGCACCCATGGAACAGGCCCAACTCGCTAGTATGATTAATGAAGAGGCTAATGACTTCCATTGCTATAATAAACAAAAACGGAGATAAAGGATCGCCTTGTCATAAACCCAGCTTGAACCTGAATTCTTTCATAGGCGACCCATTCACAAGCACCGACCCCCTTCCTGATATTAGACAACCTTTTATCCAAGAGATCCATTTCGAAGGGAAATCCATTTTTTCCATCATCCGTAACAAAAATTTCCAATTTATAGAATCATATGCTTTTTAGAAATCCACTTTAAAAAACAGGAGTTTTGACTTAGATTTTTTTTGCCCATGCCACGGTTTCGCACACTATAAGCGGATTATCAAGAATATTACGACCTCCAACAAAAGCGTATTGAACTAGAGAAGAAATCTCGCTAATAACCATCTTGAGTCTGTTTGCTTAAAACCTTGGCTATTAATTTGTAAATCGATCCCACCTACGAAATTGGGCGAAAATTTGATAAAAGTTGAGGGTCTTTCGTTTTCGGGATTAAAGCAACAAACGAAGAATTGCACCCTACGCTGATGTTACCACTAGAATGAAACTCCTTGAAAACCTCCATCCAAATAACTTTAAATTTCTCCCAGAAGACTTTAAAAAATTTCAAAGAAAGCCCATCCGCGCCCGGAGCTTTACTACCATCGCAGCCTTTTAAAGCAGAGAGAATTTCCTTTTCCGAAAATTGTTCACATAGAATATTTCTGCTATGAACCGATAATCTGGGTAAGCCATCCTTTAAAAATTCCAGCCTACGCCTAATCGGTTCAGCAAATTGTTTTTTAAACCATATCCTTATCTCCTCTTTTAACTCCATCGGGTCCGTCACCATTCTATTATGAAACAATGGGCCATGACCCCTGTTTTTGGCCAAGTTCACCGCTATGATCTTAAGAAAGAAAGAACTATTTTTGTCACCAAATTTTAGCCAGTTCGCCCCGGCTTTTTGCTGCAAATCTTTGGCTTTACGTAACTCCAACTTATTAATCTTAACCCTGAGATTGATTCTGGATTTTTTATCTTCATCAGACAAAGTCCCAGTAATGGCTTTGTTTTCTATATTCTCAATTATGGCCTCCATTTCATTTAGCTCCTTATATCTGAACATATTCATGAGGAAAAGGATTGAAAGATGGTTTTCCAACCTTCTTTCAACTCTTTTACACTCAATGCACTCAAAACCGATGGAATCGGAGCTTGTTCTTCTCATCTCTGATCTCCATTTTTTATTTCCTGTTTGATGAGTTTAAGGATACCCGCAAAATACAAATCCTATTTGCCCACATCCCCACTGTAATTTAACCCTCTGTCCACAATATCAACTAGCTTCGGCTCCCCTATCCAAGAGTTAAAAAATTTGAAAGGGGTAGGGCCGAAGTCCGCTGCCAAACAAGATAAGGATATCGGACAATGATCGAAAAAACCCCTTTTATGCACCAACATCTTCGCATTAGGCCAGAGGCTTAAAAAGGCATCATTATCTAAAAATCTATCTAATTTACTCATCTTCACCTCGCTATGACCCGAAATAAAAGTGAACTTACCTCCGGACATAGAGTATTCAAGGAGCCCGATATTGGAAATAAAGTCGTTGAAAGTGTCGCTCGAGCCCTGGTCAAAACGAGAATTGACTCTTTAAACATCTGATCGCACTTCGTTGAAATCCCCCAATAAGAGCCACAGACCACTGAACCAAGAAATCAGCCCCGCTAACTCATCCCAAAATAATCTTCTCCGTCCAACCTCATTAGGAGCATGGATATTAAGAATATTGATACAGTCAACAACTCCTGTAGTGAATCCTGAAGTCAGCAGAAATTTTTGGCTCTTAACCACCATATCAACAGAAAAAACATCCGGGTTCCAAATGGAAACCAACCCACCCGATCTACCAACCGAATCGACCGAATCTGCTTTAAAATTGGAGTTATCCCAGAATCTTGGGGCCGCAAACGCATCCATCCCCACTTGGTGAGACTCTTGAATGCCGATGAAATTTTCCTTCACACTACCTTTGAGACTTTTAATCCAAAAACTTTTTCGAGAATCGAAAACCCCATTAATGTTAACTGAGATAAAATTCATTGAGCAACAGTTGTGTCCATCTCCCCACTAATAAGCTTCCTCACATGGTTTTCGAAACCCCCTACTCCAATGCCCAGCCGAGCACCGAACTCTAAAGTCTGAGTGACTTCCTGCTCAAAATTACTTATGTTCTCCTCTTCCATCTGATTCCATGTTCCCTTTCGCCCGGATCCAGATTCGAACGCCCCCCCTGATCTTTATTCATCATCGCAACTGAAACACCAGGAGGAATCACATCGGTAGGTTCCTTGTCACGATTCCTTTTGTTTTGACCTTCCAACGGGTTACAAAGCTCATCTTCTTCCAGGTTCGGACCAGAATTCTCACTCTGTACCCTGGTCGGAGACGATTGCGGAGCACCCTGAATGACACCTTCCTTTTCCAGTCGGAATATTTCTTCGATATTGAATGGGTCCGAGTTACTAGAATTCTCCGCCTCCTTGTTTAAGTCTGGAATGCCCCCCCTTTCTTACTTTTCATATATCCCATGTACAAATCATTATTATAAAAAGTTCATAAACAAAAATTAAAGACGCAATTATAAAAATAAGAAAAAAAGTGTTTTTTTTTAATTCAAACAAAAAAAAAATTCTATAAACTATATTAATTACTGTATGGGTATGTTACCATTGTATTAGACTTCAAATTAAAATGAACATATTCATGGAGCAAAACAAATAGACAAGGTTGATTCACAAATATTTTTGCCTTCTTTGAACTTAAAAAAATATTAAATTGACGGCCTTCCAAATGTTCGTTTAGATATTTGTGTATTATTGTTTGTACATACTCAATTAGATAACACTTCAAGTTGTTCTTACAAAAGAAAAAAAAAATGAAAAAGACCCACTTCAAATTGTTTATACATACTCAATTAGATAACACTTCAAGTCGTTTTCTAGAAAAAAAAAACAATAAAAAAAACCCACTTCACAATTAAAGTGACTCACTTCAATTTTATACACCTTTAAAAAAATAACAACAACGTTTTCTTTTTTGATGATAAATGTTTTGAAAAAAAAAAAAAAGACAAACACTAATAATGCTAAAAGATACCCAAATGAAAAAAAAAGGTTTGAAATGTATAAATACTAGTTAAAGGAAGAGGGTATATTTAGTAATAATAAAGGAAACTTGAGTAAGTTTTAACAATACCTTTGTGATACTATGAATTTGATATTTATGTATTAGACCAAATAAATCTTATTGCACACTGAAAATTCTTGCAATGTCGTTGTTGCAGGCTATTTCATGATATTATGAATTTAATTCATTTATTTATTACATCAAATATGTACTTTTTTTGTTTATTTAACCATAATGAATTGAATGTTGTTATGGGTAAATATAAAACTTTAAGGTTAAAACAGGTTTTCTGTTTTCGAAACTTTAAGGTAAATTTAATATTTAAAAGTTTTGAGAAACATAAAGAGTACTATCATAGTCATATTCTTTTTTTTTTTTTTTTGCCATTAAAAAAAGATACTCTTATTTTTTTATTAAACGGATAAATACGTTAAAATTCATAAGAAAACTCTCATTTTTCGTAAAAACTAAAATACTTCATACTATATATAGGTATATCATACACTAAAGGATAAATTACACTTTTCGTCCTTTATGTTTGTATCGAATTGCAATGGATACCTTTTAACTTTAATAATTAAAGTCACGGTCCTTTATTTGGAAAATCTGTTACATCTTACGTCCTTTAACACTAATCATGTTAAATTTTTAAGTTAAGTCTATTTCTATGAGGGTAGTTTTGTAACTTTACCTATTTACTTAAAAAAATATTTAAAAAACAAAAAAAATATATGCATATATTTATAATCCAAGCTCCAAACACTCACATATTCACCCACTCCCATCTCTCTCTCTCTATATATAACAAACCCTAATCTCCTCTAACCACCACCACATCTGCCGCCGGCCACAACCACCCCTGCCGCCGGCCACCACCTGAATCTCCTCAACACCACCACTCTACCCGCCGGACACCACCTAGTCTCGTCACCACCACCACTCCCGCTGCAGGCCCCCAACCCTAACCCCCACCATAACCGCTTAGGTCTTCAGATCGGCCAAGAACCACCTCTGTTGCTGAAGATAATGAGCATAGGAGCACCCCTGTTGCTGATCACAAAAAAAAACCCCTTGATTTGAGGCTGATGGTATAAGCACTATTCCGATTAAAAAACAAAGTTACAATCTCTGTTTCTTCTCGCCCCGATGACACCTTTAAACACAGGTACCAGAATAAACAACAATTCCTGTATATTTTTTTTAATCCCAATTCCTCTTTTTAGAGATGATTAGTGGTGGTGGCTATAATAGTACAAATTTTTAGGGTTAGGCTTTTGTTGTCTGAGGTGTAAAGAAAGAAGAAGGGATTGATTAACAGCAAACCCTAGGTTCGGTTATGGAAATGAAATTGATACCAACAAACGGTTAGCAGGGTGATCAGAAGTGATGACAAGATTTCGGAAATGATTTAATGGCGGTGGTGAAAAAGCTGCAATGATTTAATGTCTGCAAACTTAAATCGATTTCAATTTTTTTGTAGAAAGCTGCAATGATAAATGGGTGTTGAAAAAGATTTTTTTTGAGAGTTTGTTTCTGTACCTGAAGAGAAATCAAGATGTTTATTTGGAGTGATAGGATGAAGTTGAAAGGGAGAGAAATGGTGTGTATTTATTGATTGATTTTTCTTTTATTTATGAAATATTTTAATTAGATTGGTAAAAGACCAAAGTAGCCTTATACAAATAGATTTAACTGAAATTTTTAACCTTGTTAGTGCTAAAGGACGAAAGATGTAACGAGTTTTCCAATTAAAGGACTGTGACTGTAATTATTGAAGTTAAAGGGTACCCATTGCAACCCGCTATAAACATAAAGGAAGAAAAGTGTAATTTACCCTACACTAAATATAAAATATACGTAGTATAAAGTTTCTTTGGTTTTATTTTTTTAAGGAAACACGAGTTTATTCAAGATTCCCAATATACACAACAATTTTAGACTACATGGTGTGTACGGGCATTGAGAGAGGGTATGAAGCGCTACGTGACAGCTACGTCAGCAGGGGTTGTGGTAAAAAAAACACATGACGGAAGGACTTTAAGAGTGGCGTTTAAATAAAAATTAAACACCAACCAATCAAAATTCACCCACATAACAACAGACAATCAAGAATCGCCACGTCACCCGACTTCTCCCCTCAACGCCGGTGGAATTCTCCAAGTCCTCTTCTCCACACCACAATCACGCCGAACCATGGGACGGTGTGCAGACGTGGTTGAAGACTCACGACACTCCACACTATGTAGATTTAACTATTAATGTTAAACTCATTGATTGTCTGAAATTCTTCCCCAAGTCATTTTAATTTATCTCAAGTCATTTTAAATGAATTTCTTCCCCAAGTCATTTTTAATTATCTCAAGTCATTTAAAAAAAAAATTCATAATATATACAATATATTACTCTGAATCTCATAAAAGGTATCATTTTAATAGTTAAGTAGGTATGCTTTGGAAGAAATTTCTTAATATATTCGGTCAAGGGAATCCATCCACCAAGTATTCCACCACGCGCGTCCAAAAGTGAATCAAGTCAATTTCATCAACCCACCCAAACTCCATACATTGTATTCAAAATAAGATGGAGACTTGGAGACAAACCCTCCTTGGCTTCCAAGAACATTCAGCTCTTCCAATATTCCCCTCTCTTTCCTTCTTTCATCCATATAGTTAATATAACATCCTCTTGATACCAACAAACAATCTATATGAATTTCTATCCACCGTTTTTTAACATGAATTTTAGTTCCAACAGGCCAAAAAATCTTCAACTTATTTCTTTCTTCTTTCTCTTGTCCATTCTCCATGTGTTTTCCCAGTCAAATAACAGCAGTATTAGTCATGGAAACGTGATAAGAGATGGAGAAATTGTTGTTTCTCCAGGTGAGGTTTTTGCTCTAGGATTTTTCAGTCCTGCAAATTCCAGTTTAAGATATGTTGGAATATGGTATTACCAGATACCTGGCCAAACAATCACATGGGTAGCTAACAGAGATGCTCCGGTCTCCGGCAATTCGGGTGTTTTCGGCATCCAAAACAACGGTAGTTTGAGTCTTTCTGATGGGAATGGTACCATATACTGGTCATCAGATAGTTTTGCTGGTAATCTTACTGCTATGCTAGTTGATACCGGAAACTTTATTCTTTCGACCGTTGAGAATGCTGGAGATGATCAAAATGCATTATGGCAAAGTTGTGAGCATCCAACTGATACTTACTTACCAAACATGAGAGTTTATATGAATATCACTAGAGGAGATAGTGTTTCATTTGTTTCTTGGAGGACTAGTAGTGATCCTTCAAGTGGGAATTACTCCATGGAAGTTGATCCTCGTGGTTCGCCACAGATTATCTCTTGGGACGAATCGCGTCGTCGGTTATGGAGATCTGGTCAATGGAATCAGCAGATATTCACTGGAGTGCCACAGATGAGATCCATATTTTTGTCTGGTTTTAGACTAGTTCAGGGAAATGATGATGTCATGTACTTCATCTTTAACAATCCTAATCGGACACTTTTTATGAGGTTCATGATAAACTGGAATGGTGACATAGAGCAGTGGACCTGGGATGAAAGAAGGATGGAATGGATAACATCCTTGTCACTGCCTTCCACTGAATGCCAAGAGTATAATAGGTGTGGTAGTTATGGAATATGCAACTTAAGGAATGCTCCTTCTGTATGTTCTTGTATGCAAGGATTTGAATTCAATTCTAATAATCAATGCATTAGAAGAACCCCTCTAGAATGTGGATCAAGTTCTAGCACTAATGATGGATTCCTAAGAAGAGATGGACTAAAACTGCCTGATATTGCCACCAATACTTTGGATGCACAAAATCAAGATCAATGTAGAGATACATGCTCCAATAATTGTTCATGCAATGCATATGCCTTCGTCTCCGGAATTGGGTGTCTAACCTGGGGTGGTGATTTGATTGATATCGAGGAATTTGATGAAGGTGGAGAAACAATTTTTGTTCGTCTTGCGGCTTCAGAATTAGGTAACTTCTATATTTTCCTTCTTTTCGCCTTTTTTAGTATATATGTCAATTCCATTAAATTCCAACCTCAGTTTTATCCCTCATCGGATAGGATTGAATAAAATATCTGTTTATAATATAACTAGATTTCATCATAGTTTAAACTAATTTGAGCAAGTTTTGGTTTTAGGTGGCGGAAAAGCATCCCACACCGCAGTTATAGCGATATCAGTAACTGGAATAATTGTTTTTGGTCTAATTGTATGGCTAATGTGGAGGTACAGGCGAAACATTAAAGGTAGGCTTCATTGGATCTTAGGCTATAACGACCTGCAACCTTAATTTACGTTAAACACTACAAAACACATCATCAAATGCTAGTTAGTTTAGTCCAACTTATTGTCTTGGAAAGAATCTAATATTTGTTAATAATGAACCAATCCTTATTGAGGTATACATGGAGTACAAATTGTGTTCTTTTAAATTGATTGTCTTGTAATTAATCATTCTTTATGATGAACAGGAATCTCGAATCTGTGGAGGCAAAAGAAGAATTCGCCCCAACTTTTTCAGGGGCCAACAATACTAGACAATTCCGCGGGTACAACAGGATCAGCTGATCTTTCAGTCGAAGGAAAACCACTTGAAGGCACATTGTTCAGTCTAATATCATTAGAATCTGCTACAGATGGTTTTGCGAATAAAAACAAGCTCGGCCAAGGTGGGTTTGGCCCTGTACACAAGGTTAGTCTTTCTTTATGAGCAAATTCTTTTACCCAAATTTATCCTTTGGAGACCGTTTCATGATACACTAGAGGTCATAAGCTAAGATCCTACCTTTGATTATATATTTCAGTAAACTAGAACTGGGGGTATGTTTGCTGAAAAGTTTCATTCCATGGTTATGATTGCTTGAGGTTTATTAAGGAAATGCATATCAACTTATATAATGATCCAATTTGGATCCCAAATGAGACAACATGTTTGTAGTGTTTCTAGAAATTTTGGTATAATAGATTAATGAAGACTTAACAAACTATATGCTTCTTTTTTCCAGGGAATCCTTCCCGGGGGACAAGAAATCGCTGTGAAGAGGCTATCAAAATGGTCTGGACAAGGCATGATGGAATTCAAGAATGAGATGATTCTTATTGCCAAGTTACAACATAGAAATCTTGTTAGATTGCTGGGGTATTGCATTGAAGGGGAAGAAAATATGCTAGTTTATGAATACCTGCCAAACAAAAGCCTTGATACGTTTCTTTTCGGTATACCTTTCCCCCCCCCCCCCCCCCCTTTTAATTTTACAGCAATTTCTACACCATCTCAACACAACTAATGAGATCTTTGTACATGTAATGACAGATGCACAAAAGAAAGTGCTTCTAGATTGGAAAACACGGTTTCTGATCATTCAAGGGATTGCTAGAGGCATTCTTTATCTCCATCGAGATTCTAGGCTTCGTATCATTCATCGTGATCTGAAAGCTAGCAACATTTTGCTTGATGGAGAGATGATCCCTAAAATTTCAGATTTTGGCATGGCTAGAATATTTGGGGGGAATCAACACGAGGCAAATACAGTGCGAATCGTAGGCACATAGTAAGTTAAAAATCATCAAACAAATTCCTATTATTCTTAACTCTGTCTTCGTTTGAGGGTTTGTCTATGAAAGAGCAACTCATTAAATGAAAAGAAAATGTTGAAATCAACTATACAGATAAAGCCTAGAAAACACTTTCTAACTAACTTTTCCGTTTCGTGTAGCGGTTACATGTCTCCAGAGTATGCAATGGAAGGTTCCTTTTCGGTGAAATCTGATGTTTACAGCTTCGGGGTTTTGCTCCTAGAAATCATCAGTGGCGAAAAAAACAATAGTTTTCGCTCTCATGATTCCACAAATTTAATAAAACATGTAAGTATTCATTCATTGGCGCTTCCTTCTTGTACTAAATTTTCTCTTAAAATACATTACTTAGTTGTTCAAGATTTTATTTCTTACGACCTTACTGATAGTTAGCAACATTTTGCAGGCGTGGAATCTATGGAAGGATGATAAACCCGAAGAACTAATTGATCCATCAATTCTAGATTCATGTAACATGAAAGAAGCATTACAATGCATCCATGTAGGGATGTTATGTGTACAATTTTCAGCTGTTCATAGACCAACTATGTCATCAGTGGTGTATATGTTGGAGGGGGAAGGCACAAGTCTCCCTCTACCAACACAAGTTGGGGATATGTCACTAAACTCTGCTGAAATGGATTTGATCATGGAAGGTAGAGAAATCACTGTTTCCTCGACTGATGTTACAGTTACAGAAGTGATCGGGAGGTGATAATAGAAAATAAAAGAGAAAATATTGTATGTATGATTTTTGTGTTTTTAGTGTTCATAGATACAAAGAGAAAAAGGTTCTATTGTTTGTAGTTTCTGGAATTGCCTACCAAAAATATGAACCTAGTATAGTCATTTATTTATTTATTTGACACTGGAATTGCCTACCAAAAATATGAACCTAGTATAGTCATTTATTTATTTATTTGACAACAAAACGATAAATGCTAGAGAAACTGAAAAACATGTGTTAAGAATGACAACAAAACGATAAATGCTAGAGAGATTAAAAAACATGTGTTCAGAGTAAATCATAACTTGATGTTCAGTTTTTTATTTCTAATATGTAAATGTACCGTTGAATGGAAACGATAAAAACCGCTAGATATGTTCTATAGCAAATGTTTAGAGATCACTACAAGAATTATACACCATTAGCGACGACACCATTAGCGGCGACGGGTCAAGTGTCGCCGCTATTGGTCGATCCGTGTGAGACCAAACCCCAGCCGTTGATCAAAATCCTGATCTAACGGTTGGGGATTTAAAAGGTATTAGCGGCGACAGGGCTAGGGTCAATACCGGCGACAT
Organism: Helianthus tuberosus; assembly: GCA_030545235.1. Taxonomy (NCBI): domain Eukaryota; kingdom Viridiplantae; phylum Streptophyta; class Magnoliopsida; order Asterales; family Asteraceae; genus Helianthus; species Helianthus tuberosus. The sequence continues at coordinate 67,554,454 of CM060447.1, forward strand.
GTGCCTCCGCTAAAAGTAGGCGTCAGAACTTTAAACCCTAGCCACACAAACCTTATCTGTTGTCAGAGCATTACCGGCGACAAGTATCAATACCGGCGACAGCACGTCGCCGCTAATGGTGTTACGATATCAGACCCATATCAGCGCCTTTTTTTCCCTCTTTCTTCACTTTTTCCCCCCAAACCTTCGCTCTACCGCCGGAAACACGCGATTTTCACCCAAATCGGTAAGTGAACCTTTGTTTATGTTACATTTCTTCTTTATTTTTGTTATATACATGTTATAGCATTTAATTTTTGTATATTTTTGTGTGTTCGGGTGTATGCTAGAGAATTTCTCCACCGGCACCACCCCGTCTCCACGGCCGCCACCTCATCTCCACCGGCACCACCTCTTCTCCTCCTTCACTTCTACGGTCACCACCTGAAAAACCGGTTAGTTTTTTTTTTTTGTTTTTTAAGTTTAGAAATTGTATAATTTTTAGTTTAGGTATGTAAATTGTGTATGTTAGTATGTATGTTTGTATAATTTTTAGTATGTAAATAGTATAATTTTTAGTTTAAGTTGTATGTGGGTATGTAAGTGTATGAATGAATGTATGTATGTTTGTATAATTGTTAGTATGTAAATTGTATAATGTAGGTGTATTTGAAAAATGTGTATGTAAATTGTATAATGGTTAGTTTTTTTTTTTAAAGTTTAGAAATTGTATAATTTTTAGTTTAGGTATGTAAATTGTGTATGTTAGTATGTATGTTTGTATAATTGTTAGTATGTAAATTGTATAATTTTTAGTTTAAGTTGTATGTGGGTATGTAAGTGTATGAATGAATGTATGTATATTTGTATAATTGTTAGTATGTAAATTGTTAGTATGTAAATTGTATAATGTTAGTATGTAAATTGTAAATTGTTAGTATGTTTGTATAAAGTATGCAAATGTGTATGTAAGGATGAATGTTTGTATGTCAAATGTATAATGTATGTGTATTTGGAGAAAATGAGTATATGAAAGTCTATGTATTTGTGTATGTAGGTGTATGTAAGCATGTATGTGGGTATGTAAGTGTATGAATGAATGTATGTATGTAGGTATATTTGTGTTTAGGTTTTAAAACATTTATATTTAAATTTGACAAATATATATTAGTTAGGAAATGCCCTCTTTATATTAAAATCATCATTTAAAACATAACGAACATAGAAAATACCCGCCAAAATTGAATTCATCATTTCAAACATAACGAGCTAAGAAAACACCCAATCGAAATTGAAATCATGATTTAAAACATAACGTTCCGCCCAAAATTGAAAACAATCATTAAGAACATAACAAGCTTAAAAAACTGTGCCCGTGTTTGAATTAATCATTTTAAACATAGCGAGCATAGAAATACCCGCCCGAAATTGATTTAGAAATTAATTTCGGGTTGTCCCCGTTTATCTTGGGACTGCTTTTTGAATACTTTATCTCATTTAGGATGTGAATGTGTATTACATGATTGTTTGTTTAAGAAGGATTCGTTTATCATTTTCTCTTTGCTCCTCGGGTATATATATCATTACATATATACTTGGGAGCTAAGAGGAAATGCTGCCGAATTTTTCTTAAACAAACAATCATGTAATACACATTCACATATGAGATAAAGTGTTCAAAAAGTGGGTTTAGCAGCCTACCCTTGTCTTGTTAATCCTAAATTAGATTTTCTTTCAGTTGCATAATGCCTATCGATAAAAGTTGGATTGATTCCCCACGTCATTCACCTCAATACAAGCAAGGACTCGAGTCATTTATCGAGATGTGTGAAAGAGTGATAAAAAACCACGATGAAGTTAGATGTCCGTGTACCAAATGTAAAAATTCTGGCTTAAAAACTATGGCAGAAATGAAATACCATTTGAGTATTAACAGTTTTTGGAAGGAATACACGAAGTGGACCTATCACAGGGCCACAACTCCAATTGCAGAAGTAAACGATGTTGCGCCACAAGACGGTATGGTAAACGTTATTGAAGACATTAGGGGGGAGCGTATGGAAGAAGATACATACCTTAACCAAGAGAACTCGAATGGAGATAGTAGCGGTGTTGTTGATGATTTTGAAGACCTGGTAAAGGAAGCTGAAACAGAATTATATCCTGGTTGTACCAAGTTTTCTTCTATCGACTTTTTAGCAAAGCTTTTGAATATAAAGGATACGTACCATTTTCAAAATGAAGGAGTAGATCGACTCCTCTCGTTGTTGCGAGAGTCAATGCCAGAAGGCAACAAGATTCCCCCTTCGTATTATGTAGCTAAGAAGACATTTAAGAAGATTGGTTTGGCATATGAGATGATAGATGTGTGCACAAATGATTGTGCTCTCTTTTGGAAAGAAAACGAGTCCTTGCAAAATTGTCCCGTTTGTAATGAGAGTCGATGGGTCGATAAAGACACAAAAGGCACGAAGGTGGCTCGTAAGGTGTTACGATACTTTCCTTTGACGCCTAGACTACGACGTTTGTATTGTTCAAGGCACACAGCGAAAGATATGATATGGCATAGTACCGGACGATCGGAAGATGGGACTATGCGTCATCCAGTTGATGGATCTGCATGGCAAGACTTTGATAAAAAGTACCCAAACTTCGCGATGGAGCCACGAAATGTTCGCTTAGGGCTTGCAGCTGACGGTTTTAATCCCTTTATCAACGGTAGTGGATCCTCGACTCATAGCACGTGGCCGGTTATACTCACCACATATAATCTGCCTCCCTGGCTATGCATGCGAGAGTCCACATTCATGTTGACCTTGTTGATTCCTGGCCCTAAATCACCGGGGAAAGACATGGACGTTTTCCTTAGACCGTTAGTGGATGAGCTTAAGCAATTGTGGCAGACAGGTGTACGTACTAAAGACGCATCAACAAACACATACTTCACAATGAAGGCGGCGTTGTTATGGACCATAAATGACCTTCCAGCCCGTAGTAGTCTATCAGGTTGGAGCGGACAAGGCTACATGGCATGCCCAACTTGTAACCAAGACACTCCTTCAATACGTGTAACTGGTAAATGTGCTTATGTTGGTCATCGCCGGTTCTTAGATGCCAACCATCCTTGGAGAACAAGTCTCGACTTTAACGGGAGACCCGAGACACGAGACCCTCCGAGACAGTTTAGCCCAGCTGACATAGAAGCTCAACTCGGTCGTTTAATTAATCGTCTACCAGGCAAGCATCCGGATTTTGGAGGTGGGAGGATAACCCGGTTAGATTTCGAGTTGAACTGGTCCAAAAGAAGCATATTTTTTGACCTTGAGTATTGGTCTTCTCTGCAGCTGAAACATAACTTAGATGTAATGCATATAGAGAAAAATGTGTGCGACAGCTTGCTCGGTACTCTTCTAATGAACGATAAGAGCAAAGACACGCCAAATGCGCGGTCCGACTTGGAAAAACTAAACATTCGGCCGACACAATGGCTGAAACAATCGGGTGGCAAGTTCTTAAGTCCCCACCCAAAGTACTCATTCAAGTCCGATGATCGAAAACTTTTTTGTCAGTTTATAAAAAATGTTAAATTACCAGATGGGTTTGGATCTAATATCAGTAAGAGGGTGACAGATAACAATGGTAACATTACCGGGTTGAAATCTCATGACTGTCATATCCTCATGCAACGTTTGATACCGATTGGGGTTAAGGGCTTTTGACTAAAGATACATCTACACCAATAGTAGACCTTTGTATATTCTTTAAGCAACTTTGCTCTAGAACACTATCGGTGGATGATATGAAGAAAGCAAAGGATGACATTGTTACCATCTTATGCAAGTTAGAGATGATCTATCCACCTGCGTTTTTTGACATTATGGTTCATTTACTTGTGCATTTACCTGATGAAGCGATTGCGGGAGGTCCAGTAGCTTTTAGATGGATGTATCCATTTGAAAGGTACATGAAAAAACTAAAGAACTATGTCAAAAACCCGGCAAGGCCTGAATGTTGTATAGCTGAACGTTATGTGTTTGAAGAAGCTCTAACATTTTGTTCAATGTACCTTAAAGATGTTCAGACTAAGTTCAATCGCCCAGATAGAAACGCTGATGTCGTTGTTGAAAAAAGAAAGTTATGGGTGTTTGAGTCCAAATGTCGTCCTGTTGGCGCAACAAAGGACAAATATCTATCATTCATCGAAAAAAGCAAGATGGAATGGTTTGTCCTCGAAAATTACGCAGAAGTTAGGGAGTACATGAAGTGAGTGCTTCTATCTTTAACTTTTCATAATCTGTTGATTGGTATTTTTCATTCCTTTCTTATATTTGTCATCAATGTAGTGAATTCAAACATACACATCCCCAAGATGATCTTAAAACCAAATTTCCGGGATGGTTTCTCCATAAGGTATAATACATATATAACACTCATTACTCTACACTTGCTAGGTAATACATATATAACAAACATTATTACTCTATATTTGTTAGGTACATTCGATGAAAACACAAAATTCTCCAGAATTCCACCCGGAGTTGTATGCTCTTTCAATTTGTGCGAAAATGACTGCATTAACTTACACTGCTTGCATAGTCAACGGTGTTAGGTATAAGACCCTTGAACGTGATGCAAAATGCACAACGCAAAACTCTGGGGTGGAAGTCGTTGGAGAGAACGGTGTGAAATTTTATGGCCAATTAGAAGAAATTATTGAGTTGCGTTATACAAATAATTATTCCACTGTCCTATTTCGGTGCAAGTGGTTTGATACTGGAAGGGGTGTAAACCATGACAATAATATCACCAGTATAAGCACTGAACGTGAATGGGACAAAGACGATCAACTCATATTTGCTTCGCAAGCCAAACAAGTGTTCTTCATCCAAGAAACGTCTCGAAACCAAAAAAACAAACATAGGTGGGTAGTCGAAAATGTTAATCATCGAAGAATTTGGGATCGGCCATTAAGTGATGATGACCGCGTCAATAAGGTTCAAAATGTTGATAAAGGCTTAGAAGATAATGACGTTGTCGACAACAACTCTTCATCTGACTGTCCACTTGTCATTGACTTGACCCAATACTTTCAAATTGGATCTTCTCATGTTACTGCGGGTGAGCCTTCAATTGAAGTTGATCCCCCAACGGCTACCGTCGATGAAGTGTTTGAGGTCGAGACTGATTGTAATGAGGTCGAGGCTGATTGTGATGAGGATGATCCCGATTATGTGGAGTCTGGCTAAAAGAAAAGTTATTGTAATTTATATTGATTTGTAATTGATAAACACTTGTTTGAAATATTTATTTGAATTTGAGTTACCGTTGTTGTACTTTCGCTTAATTTGTATTAGATACACATGGTGTAACATTTGTAACTTTATAGGGATTATGTTTTCGGTATTGTTGATATTCGCGTATCTGATGGCTGATGTGGCCCCCTGGGGACATGGGGGTGACGGCGCTGGTGATCCACCGCTTCCTCCTGGTGGGATTCGTGGCACACACGAGACAGACGGTAAGTTTTTTACTAAATTATTTTGTAGTCCTTATATTTTATATATTATAAATGTTGTTACTAATTATTTTTGTTTTAATTGCAGCGGTTCCCCGAAAGAAGGTTAGGGGGAAAGCTAAAAACGAAGCACTACGGCGTCTAGTAAAAGCGGGGGGGCCTGTGTCGCTTACGTTTGATCGACAGGTCACGTTTACCCCTGTTGGTAGATCAAGAGACATGTTTTCAAGGGAGGCCGGCTTGTATATGTGGCGGGCCATCCCGTTTGATAAAATTGGATGGGATGCTGTGGCGACACTTTTAGCGACGACATCTGTCGTCGCTAAAAGTGAAGGATCAATACCGGCGATACTAGTCTTTACCGGCGACAACCGGTCAATAGCGTCCCAGCAATACCGGCGACGTTTTACCGGCGACATGTCGCGCTAAAAGTCTATAGCGGCGATAAAGGTGGTCAATACCAGCGACACCTGTCGCCGGTAAAAGTGCCCTGTTCTTGTAGTGGATGAAACTAATATGAGAGAAAATTTATCAATAGCAAAAGCTGTCTCAAACGTTACAATTGAGCCTTTGTTTATAGGTTGTATTCTAGTAACTCCTAATTAAGTTCGGTCAAAGTAATAAAACATTGACTTGACTTAGATAGAAAGCATAACCGGAACATTAATTTTGATCAACAAAACCTAAACTCTAGACTTTATTTAAAATAAATAAACACTAATAATATAAAATAAAAGTAAATAGTGTTTATTATAATAGGGGAAGATTCATTTGAGAAGAAAATTTAGTTGAGAAGAAAAAGAACAAAGGGTAATTTTGTAAAACATTAAATAGTTTTTTCACTTATCTCATTTATTATCAATTTTTACTAATTAATTAGTCATAAAGACTAGTATCCTCCATACTAACTTTTTTTGCCTACACACGTCAAAAGTTATCTTACATATTTCGAAATTCATCCTACACGTTCAAATTTATCCTACACAACTCGTAATTTATCCTACACAACTTTTAATTTATCCTACATTTTAAATTATTTTATTTTATTTTTTTTTGAAAAATATATATTTTGAAGATAAGTTACAAAAAATTTAATGTAGTTAGCTATTAAACAGGAAGACTAAAAATTAATGACTTATGTAGATTTACCAATGTACCCTTATAGTAACATTAAATACTTATCTTAAATGAAGTAAAATAAAACATTATTATTGGTTGAAATTTCTTCTTACAAAAAATTTCATCTCATTTGAACTCTCCACTATTATAATAACTATGTGTGTTATTGATTATTTTATCACCATTCTAAAAGTGTTTATGATATTGATATTCTGAATGAATTCTATTGATTTACAATACCCATTATATAGGGATAATACAATCGAATAATAAGGAAACGATATACACAAATTATGCACAATTAATAAGAGATCATAATTTATTCCTAAAATAATGCCTAATATTCTTCTGGAATATTGTTCGGCTAAGACTCCCCCGCAGTTTGAACGTGGTAAGGACCAACGCTCAAACTGGAACGAAACGACTAGAATAACTGCTTGGAGAGCCCCTTTGTGAAGACATCAGCCTACTGCAAGGCAGACGGAACATCTAGAACGCGAATGTGACCGATGCGAACCTTTACCTGAACAAAGTGAATATCAATCTCTACATGTTTGGTGCGCTGATGTTGCACTGGATTATCAGAGAGATACACGGCGGAAACATTATCACAATACACGATAAAGGCCCGGCGCAAAGGAGTATGGAGCTCAAGTAATAAATTACGTAACCAAGTTGCTTCGGCAACCTCATTAGCAACCCCGTGATACTCAGCTTCAGCACTAGAACGTGAAATAGTGGGTTGCCACTTTGATGACCACGACAGTAAATTATCTCCCAAAAGAAACACAATAACCGCTCGTTAAGCGTCTAGAATCCAGACAACCACCCCAATCGGCATCTGAGTAGGAAACCAAGTCATGAGACCGAGATCGAACAATGCGAATCCCGTAATTAAGAGTAACCTGTATATACCGTATGATCCGCTTCATGAAGGCAAAATGGGACTCGCGCGGATCATGCATAAACGAACAAACCTGCTGGACTGCATATGAGATATCCGGACGAGTAACTGTTAGGTACTGTAATGCTCCCGCAAGGCTGCGATATAGTGTTGGATCTGAAACATGCGGTCCATCAGACGCGCTAAGTTTGGATGAGAGGTCCACAGGTGTGTTGCAGGGTTTACAAGCCGACATGTTAGAGCGAGCAAGAATCTCTTTGGCGTACTGTTGCTGAGATAGGAAAAAGGCCCTGTGAAAGCTAATCAACTTTAATTCCAAGAAAGTGATGAAGTCGACCTAAATTAGTCTTCGCGAACTCTCGAGACAGCGCACGGATGATGTGAAAACTCGAGTTTCCGACATTTCTTATTCGCATTTATTGCGCGTTTACTGCTTAGTCGTTTGACTTGTTTGTCTTGTAACTGTTACGTTGGATTATAAAGTGGGATGTTGTTTGCATGCTATCTGTTTAACGTGACTTGATTGCTTGATGTTACTTGATGAAACACTTAGATTAATTCACTATGCACACTCGACGAAACAAGAAATGTTTCACCAGTTAAGCTACTCGATGAAACAGGAATCTGTTTCATCAACCACTCGACGAAACAGGTCTGTTTCGCCGAGCCCAGTTTCACCGAAGCCCAGTTCGGGCCCAGAACGTTAAATCGTGTATATTAGCGTGTAACGACCTCTGTTTCACATCTTTGGCAAAAGTTGAAACCCTAGAACCTCCTCTGTGTGTCGGCAGCTCTGTATACTCCCGAACGATCAAAACCATCTTTATCATTATCTCGGTTAGTGTGATTCATTCCGTGATTGTCTTTGTTTACTTATGTTTGATGATATTGTTTTGATAAATCTGATCAGACAATCAATAGGGTTCTAATAACTATTATGTGATAAGTTATTGTATTGTATGATGATCTAGAGTGTATGATGTTTGATAATTGTCATGTCTGAATGTACATTGGATTGATGAATATGAAAACGGTAGACTATTAGGGTTTCTATGGTTAATCGGATGATGATAAACCCTGCTCCGTTAATGATGTGATATATTTTAGTAATCGGTTTGTTGAACTCATAAACTAGGGTTTATGCAAGAGGTCGGTACTGTGATGATCGTATTATGATGATGTTATGATGATTCTGTGCTAAATGATTTCTGTATGATTGCTACTTGATGATGACGGCTGCTAGGGTTTCTGCATGTATCTGAGTTACGTAACTGACCTTCGATGAAACAGACATCTTAGACGAAACACAGGTGACGGTGAAACAGAATGTGTTTCACCGAGACCCTGAACGATGAAACAGAATGTGTTTCGTCAATATATGTGTTTCACCGATATGTGTTTCACCGATTTGTGTTTCACCGATATGTGTTTCACCGATTTGTGTTTCACCGATATGTGTTTCACCAAATGTGTAATCAGCACAGTAACCTACTGTAATTCTGTTTAGAAGTTAACCGGGTTAGTTAACTGCTGTTAAGTGTAACCATCTTATGTCTGATCTCAAATACGTGCAATGTGCTACTTGTTTATCACTGTGTGTTTATATGTGAACACAAACTGATTATGTATACGTGCGTACTATAGGACGTGATTGATTAATTGAGTACATACTTAGCATACCGAGCAAACCCAAGGTGAGTTCACACTCTTACCAAGGCATGGGATTCCCGGGGTTGGGAATGGGTTGAATGTTTCTTATACTTACATGATTAATGGAATTATTCCTCGGGAGGGGAAGGTTATTAGTAGATACTGCTAGACTAGTGATACATATACTCTCTCTTCGCAAACACGCCGGGATTGGCCGCGATAATAGAACAATCTTCGCAAACATGCCTAGAATGGCCGCGAACTATACTTTAATCTTCGCAAACATGCCGGGTTGGCCGCGATACAAATATACCTAGTCTAGAAAACATGGGAAACCCCCACTAAACTTCGCAAACATGCCTGGAGGGCCGCGATACCATTACATACATTACATGATTACTAAACGAGCTTACGAATTACAATACGAACACTATAACTGAATAACCAAATGTGAACTCGCTCAACTAGTTGTTGACTCTCTATTACATGCCTTGCAGGACCATAGGTACTCTTGGAGCTTGCACGGGAGATGCGGTCGTTGTGGGCACGGATTGTGGAACTTATGATAAAACATCTAAACATTTGAACTTATTACTTACGTTGGGTTTACATTTTATGCTTCCGCTATACACTTAACATGTTTTGTTTGAACACCTTTCATATCGTTTGGTTTAAATTACATTTAATACTTATTATGTTTGATATGATCGGTGGCTTGATCCTGGTCAGTCACGCCTCCAAGCGGTGATACTCCGCATGTGGATTTTGGGGGTGTGACAGATTGGTATCAGAGCCATTGGTTATAGAGAACTTGGTTTTTAATACGGGAAAAACGTTTTTTTATTAAAACCAGACTATAACCAGAACAGTGCTCAACGATCCACAACGACGCCTCGCTCCACGTGAAAGACTCAACATCCTAGGTAATAAGGTTTATGTTTATTGCCTACATGCTAGAATTACATAGAACTTTGCTCGTGGTATGCTTAGATTACATTGCCTACTATTCATTACTGCTTGAGAACACTTGTGTGCTTACTCTCTTCTGTCATCGCACTATTCGCGAACCTCTCTCACATACGTTGCATTTTCTATCAAGATCATGAGTGGACGCGTTAACCTAACTCAAGCCCAGTTGGCGGCTTCGATCACTGAACAAGTTACTGCAGCACTCGCAGCTGCCCAGGCAGGAGGTGTATCCTGCCATCACCACTTACTCTAGGATCTTTAGATCCTACTCTCGTAAACCAACACTCTTGCTCAAGTATGTTTACTCTTACGCACACGACAGGTCAGGACGCTCAGTCACCTGTTTGCACTTTCAAAACTTTCATGGACTGTCGTCCAACTACTTTCAGCAGCACTGAAGGAGCCGTAGGTCTCCTCCACTGGTTTGAAAAGTTAGAGTCGGTGTTCGAGATGTGTGAATGCCCTGAGGCACGCAGGGTGAAGTATGCTACTGGTACTCTCGAGGGTTTAAGCCCTCACATGGTGGAAAGCTCAGGTTCAAATATTGGGGTTGGTCGCAGCTAACGCCACTCCATGGAACAACTTTAAGGAAATGATCAAGGAGGAATACTGCAGTCGTGACGACATTCATAAGCTGGAGGTCGAGTTCTTCAACCTCAAGATGACGGGGTCAGAGATTGAGGCGTATACAAAGAGATCAAATGAGCTTGCACTACTGTGTCCTACTATGGTGGACCCCCCAGTTAAGCGTATCGAACTTTATCTCAGTGGCCTAGTACCAGAGATCCAAAGTCATGTGACTTCAGCAAACCTTGCCACTTACCAGCAGGTTGTCCAGTTGGCTCACCGTCTCACGGATCAGGCGGTGGAGCAGAACAAGTTGCCTAAACGCATCAGTACTACTACTACTACTTCAACTACTTCTGCTACCCCCAGTGACAACAAACGAAAGTGGGATGGAATCCCTAGCAAGGGTTCGACTACGGTTCCGTCCCAGGCACAACAGCGAAAGATCGATGACAACCAAAGTCCTGGTCAGCAACCTTTTAGTAGTCAAGGGCATGGTGGATACAGGGGAAACCACCCTAAGTGCAAATGATGTAACTTGCACCACAGCGGGCAATGCAACCGAAATCATTGTCAATGATGCAACAAGCTTGATCATGGAGCCAAAGATGGTAGAAACTCACGTTCTGTGAACCGGAACCAACAACAAAAGCCACAAGATCTATAGAATCAGCAGCAACATTAGGGTAACAAGGGAGGTTATCAGGTGGTGCTGAAGGTCACTTCAAAAGACACTGCCCACAGTTGAACCAGAACCAGAATCAGAATCAGAACCACAACCAAGGAAACAGGAAAAATAATGGAGGCAACAATGGGGGTAATAACGATGGCAATGGTGCCAGGGGTCGAGTGTTCGTGATTGGTCAGGGTGATACTAGGAATGACCCCAACGTTGTGATGGTTTCGACATCGATATTGGTATGGATTGGCTACCTCAACATCGAGCAGAGACTCTTTGCAAGGAGAAGATCATTCGTATTCCCCGTACTGGCAAGGAACCTCTTGAAGTTCAAGGCGACAAGAGTGGTGTCGTGAGTGGCATCATCTCCTTCTTGAAGGCTCAGAAGTGTCTGCGAAAGGGCCACACCGCAATACTAGCACTTGTTACTGATACATCGAAGAAAGAGAAAAAGATTGAGGATATTCCTGTAGTACGCGATTTTCCTCAAGTGTTTCCTGAAGAGTTACCTGGGTTACCGCCTCATCGTCAGGTCGAGTTCCAGATCGAGCTAGCTCCAGGAGCAGCACCTATAGCTCGAGCGCCTTATCGCTTAGCTCCAACTGAACTAGAAGAACTGTCTAAGCAACTGCAAGAACTATTGGAAAAGGGTTTCATACGTCCTAGCTCTTCGCCCTGGGGAGCTCCAGTATTATTTGTGAAGAAGAAAGACGGTACCTTCCGCATGTGCATAGATTACCGCGAATTGAACAAGGTGACCGTGAAGAATCGCTATCCTCTTCCACGCATCGACGACTTATTCGACCAGTTGCAAGGGTCGAGCTATTACTCGAAGATTGATCTGAGGTCAGGCTATCACCAACTGAGAGTCCGGGATGAGGACGTCTCCAAAACAACATTCAGAACACGCTATGGTCACTACGAATTTCTGGTCATGCCATTCGGGTTAACGAACGTGCCTGCGGTTTTCATGGACCTTATGAATAGGGTGTGCAAACCTTATCTTGACAAGTTTATTATTGTTTTCATTGATGACATCCTGATCTACTCAAAGAGTTGGGAGGAACACGAGCAGCACTTACGACTTATTTTGGAACTCCTACGAACGGAACAACTATACGCTAAGTTTTCAAAATGCGACTTCTGGCTTCGTGAAGTCCACTTTCTAGGCCACGTGGTAAACAAGGATGGGATTCATGTCGATCCATCCAAGGTAGATTCGATCAAGAACTGGCCTGCACCTCGCACACCAAGCGAAATAGGCCAATTCTTGGGTTTGGCGGGTTATTATAGAAGGTTCATCAAAGACTTCTCAAAGATTGCACAGCCGCTCACATTACTGACGCAGAAGGGTGTTGTTTATCGTTGGGGTAATACACAGGAAACAACGTTTCAGCATTTAAAGGATAGACTCTGTAGCGCACCTATCCTCTCATTGCCTGAAGGCACGGACGATTTTGTAGTCTACTGTGACGCATCTATCCAAGGTCTTGGATGTGTATTGATGCAACGGGAGAAAGTCATTGCTTATGCTTCGCGCCAACTTAAGATTCACGAACGGAATTACACTACACATGATTTAGAGCTGGGAGCTGTTGTCTTTGCGCTCAAGATATGGCGACACTACCTGTATGGCACCAAGTGCACCATCTACACAGATCACAGGAGTCTCGAGCATATCTTCAAACAGAAAGAATTGAACATGCGTCAGCGCCGATGGGTCGAGCTACTGAATGATTACGAATGTGCTATAAAGTACCATCCGGACAAAGCCAATGTGGTGGCCGACGCCCTCAGTCGAAAGGATACTACACCTAAGTGTGTACGAGCATTGCAACTCACTATTCAGTCTGGTCTTCCTTCCCAGATACGAGATGCTCAGGTAGAAGCATTGAAACCAGAAAACGTTAAGGCTGAAGCCCTACGTGGCTCAAGGCAACGATTAGAACAAAAGGCAGACGGAGCCTACTATGTAACAGGACGCATCTGGGTCCCACTCTATGGTAACTTACGCGAGCTTGTAATGGATGAAGCTCACAAGTCTCGCTACTCGGTACATCCAGGTTCGGATAAAATGTACCACGATATCAAAACTACATATTGGTGGCCTAGCATGAAAGCCCACATAGCAACATACGTTAGCAAGTGCCTGACTTGTGCGAGAGTCAAAGCCGAATACCAGAAACCTTCAGGTCCACTTCAACAACCTGAGATACCCCAATGGAAATGGGAACAAATTTCCATGGATTTTGTTACTGGCCTACCTAGATCTCAGCGCGGAAATGATACTATTTGGGTGATCGTGGATCGACTCACAAAGTCTGCTCACTTCCTGGCTATTAAAGAAACAGACAAGTTCTCTACCTTAGCAGACATCTACTTAAAAGAAGTGGTTTCGAGGCACGGGGTGCCAACCTCTATTATCTCTGATCGTGATGCACGTTTTACCTCAGAACTGTGGCAAGCAATGCACAAATCTTTTGGCTCCCGTTTAGACATGAGCACAGCTTATCATCCTCAGACGGATGGGCAGTCTGAGCGCACTATTCAAACACTAGAAGACATGTTTCGTGCATGTGTAATCGATTTCGGCAACGGCTGGGAAAAACATCTCCCGTTAGTGGAGTTCTCGTACAACAACAGCTACCACACAAGCATTAAAGCTGCTCCATTCGAGGCATTGTACGGGCGTAAATGCCGGTCACCTCTTTGTTGGGCAGAGGTGGGTGACAGTCAGATCACAGGTCCAGAAATGGTAGTTGATACTACTGAAAAGATTGCTCAAATACGACAACGCATGGCGGCAGCTCGTGACCGTCAGAAAGCATACGCCGATAAAGACAGGAAACTACTCGAATTCCAGGTTGGGGATTGAGCACTACTCAATGTTTCACCCTGGAAGGGTGTGGTTCGTTTTGGCAAACACGGCAAACTTAATCCACGATACGTTGGACCATTCGAAATCATTGAGAAGATAGGCAGGGTGGCCTACAGATTGAACTTACCAGCTGAACTCAGTGCAGTTCACAACGTCTTTCACGTGTCGAACCTAAAGAAGTGTCTGTCAGATGAGACCCACATAGTTCCTCTGAAAGAGCTCACTATTGATGAACAGTTATGATTCGTCGAGGAACCTGTTGAAATCACGGACCAGGATGTTAAGGTCCTCAAGAACACTAGAATACCTCTAGTACGAGTTCGTTGGAACTCCCGCCGTGGCCCAGAGTTCACCTGGGAACGCGAAGATCAGATGAAACTCAAATATCCCCAGTTATTCGGAAACCAAGCAACCACTACTGAGGCCGAAGCTACTGCAGAATTTCGGGACGAAATTCCAAATCAACGGGGGGATGATGTGACACCCCAGGAAAACCAGTAATCTTCGCAAACCTGCTCGGGGAGCCGCGATACGATACAGGTAAACAACGTCACACCACTAGCTTCCTCAGTAACCGCATGCTAAATTTCGGGACGAAATTTCTTTCAAGTTAGGGATAATGTGACAACTCGAGTTTCCGACATTTCTTATTCGCATTTATTGCGCGTTTACTGCTTAGTCGTTTGACTTGTTTGTCTTGTAACTGTTACGTTGGATTATAAAGTGGGATGTTGTTTGCATGCTATCTGTTTAACGTGACTTGATTGCTTGATGTTACTTGATGAAACACTTAGATTAATTCACTATGCACACTCGACGAAACAAGAAATGTTTCACCAGTTAAGCTACTCGATGAAACAGGAATCTGTTTCATCAACCACTCGACGAAACAGGTCTGTTTCGCCGAGCCCAGTTTCACCGAAGCCCAGTTCGGGCCCAGAACGTTAAATCGTGTATATTAGCGTGTAACGACCTCTGTTTCACATCTTTGGCAAAAGTTGAAACCCTAGAACCTCCTCTGTGTGTCGGCAGCTCTGTATACTCCCGAACGATCAAAACCATCTTTATCATTATCTCGGTTAGTGTGATTCGTTCCGTGATTGTCTTTGTTTACTTATGTTTGATGATATTGTTTTGATAAATCTGATCAGACAATCAATAGGGTTCTAATAACTATTATGTGATAAGTTATTGTATTGTATGATGATCTAGAGTGTATGATGTTTGATAATTGTCGTGTCTGAATGTACATTGGATTGATGAATATGAAAACGGTAGACTATTAGGGTTTCTATGGTTAATCGGATGATGATAAACCCTGCTCCGTTAATGATGTGATATATTTTAGTAATCGGTTTGTTGAACTCATAAACTAGGGTTTATGCAAGAGGTCGGTACTGTGATGATCGTATTATGATGATGTTATGATGATTCTGTGCTAAATGATTTCTGTATGATTGCTACTTGATGATGACGGCTGCTAGGGTTTCTGCATGTATCTGAGTTACGTAACTGACCTTCGATGAAACAGACATCTTAGACGAAACACAGGTGACGGTGAAACAGAATGTGTTTCACCGAGACCTTGAACGATGAAACAGAATGTGTTTCGTCAATATATGTGTTTCACCGATATGTGTTTCACCAAATGTGTAATCAGCACAGTAACCTACTGCAATTCTGTTTAGAAGTTAACCGGGTTAGTTAACTGCTGTTAAGTGTAACCATCTTGTGTCTGATCTCAAATACGTGCTATGTGCTACTTGTTTATCACTGTGTGTTTATATGTGAACACAAACTGATTATGTATACGTGCGTACTATAGGACGTGATTGATTAATTGAGTACATACTTAGCATACCGAGCAAACCCAAGGTGAGTTCACACTCTTACCAAGGCATGGGATTCCCAGGGTTGGGAATGGGTTGAATGTTTCTTATACTTACATGATTAACGGAATTATTCCTCGGGAGGGGAAGGTTATTAGTAGATACTGCTAGACTAGTGATACATATACTCTCTCTTCGCAAACACGCCGGGATTGGCCGCGATAATAGAACAATCTTCGCAAACATGCCTAGAATGGCCGCGAACTATACTTTAATCTTCGCAAACATGCCGGGTGGGCCGCGATACAAATATACCTAGTCTAGAAAACATGGGAAACCCCCACTAAACTTCGCAAACATGCCTGGAGGGCCGCGATACCATTACATACATTACATGATTACTAAACGAGCTTACGAATTACAATACGAACACTATAACTGAATAACCAACTGTGAACTCGCTCAACTAGTTGTTGACTCTCTATTACATGCCTTGCAGGACCATAGGTACTCTTGGAGCTTGCACGGAAGATGCGGTCGTTGTGGGCACGGATTGTGGAACTTATGATAAAACATCTAAACATTTGAACTTATTACTTACGTTGGGTTTACATTTTATGCTTCCGCTATACACTTAACATGTTTTGTTTGAACACCTTTCATATCGTTTGGTTTAAATTACATTTAATACTTATTATGTTTGATATGATTGGTGGGTTGATCCTGGTCAGTCACGCCTCCAAGCGGTGATACTCCGCGTGTGGATTTTGGGGGTGTGACAGATGATATAATGAAGTAATGTGTCATTAGAAGCTGTCAACACAATACCATCCATATAAAGTAGTAAATAGGCAACATTAGCGGGATCCCGCTTAAAAATGAACAAAGAGTGATCACAAGCACTGCTAATAAACCCCTGGGATTTGATGAATATGGCAAAGCGGGTATACCACGCCCGAGGAGCCTGTTTAAGACCATATAAGGACCTTTTAAGGCGACACACAAACTGAGGGCGCCGTTTGTCAACAAAACCTGGAGGTTGATGCATGTAAACCGTCTCATTAAGATGCCCGTGTAAAAATGCATTTTTAACATCAAGTTGATGTATTGGCCAAGACCTTGTGACCGCCAAGGATAAAACTGTCGTGATAGTAGCCGGTTTAACAACTGGACTAAACGTGTCTTCACAATCAATTCCTACTGTCTGTGAGTTCCCGTTGACCACCAAACGGGCTTTATAGCATTCCAGAGACCCGTCGGACCGGAATTTATGGCGAAAAAGCCACATGCAGCGTATAACGGGGCGGTCTGTGGGTCGTGGAACTAACTCCCATGTATCGTTATCCTGTAGGGCAGAAAATTCGGTTTTCATAGCACTTAACCAATTAGTGTCAGCAAAGGCCTTGGCATAGGTCTTAGGAATAAGGGAGATTGAGGTGGGAGTAAAGTGAATGGAAGTGGTAGTGGAACGGGATTTTGAACGGGTAGTCATAGGGTGGTGATTGGTTGCAGGTTGGGCCGAAGGGTGTTAGGCCGAAGGTGGTATGGTTAGATTCTAGGCCGTGGGTGGTGGGGTCGTGGGAGGTGGGGCTGTGGTAGTTGGAGCCGTGGGTGGTGGGGCCATGGACTGGTGGGGAGGTGGTGATGGTGGAATGGTTGCAGGTGGTGGTCTCGGGCGTCTGCTATAGGTGATCGGAAAAGGAGCGGTGGGGGATGGTTGAGTAGGTGCGTGTGGAATAAAGGAGAAGCCGGGTGGAGGTGAATCGTCTAGAAAATTTTAGGTGGTGGGTGTTTGTGGTATGGTGTAAGGAAAGGTCGATTCGTCGAAGGTGACATGTCGTTAGATGTGAACTTTACAAGTGGTTGGGTCATAGCACCGGTAGCCCCGAAATCCGGAGGATAACCGAGAAAAATGCAACGAATTGCACGAGGGTGAAGCTTGTGTGGTGAAGTGGCGGAGGTGTTGGGGGTAGCAAGCACACCCGAAAACGTGTAAATGATCGTAGTCGGGGTGCCTAAGGTATAGGGCAAAGGTGGGTGTATAGAAGTTTAGGCGTTTAGTAGGTAATATGTTGTGTAAGTATGAGGCGGTGTGTAGAGCTTCGACCCAAAACACAGGGGGTAGGTGTGCATGGATAAGGAGGCGCGTATGATGTCATTTAGACGACGAATCATACGTTCGGCCCGTCCATTCTGTGAGGATGTTTGAGGGCACGAGAAACGAAATAGCAAGCCATGGTGATTGGCAAAGCTTTTGAAAGCATGATTATCAAATTCGCCCCTAAGATCGCATTGAAAAGTTTTTATTTTTCTTTGAAATTGTGTTTCAATGAGTTTGTGAAATTTAGCAAAGGTGGGAAAGGCCTCGGATTTAAATTTAAGTGGGTACACCCAAACAAAGTGGGAAAAATTGTCAACAAGCACCATGTAATATTTGTAACCTGTTTTGCTTGTGATGGGTGAGGTCCATAGGTCACAATGCACAATATCAAATGGGGCAAAAGTAAAATATTTTGATGCGGAAATGGGTAAACGTTTTCTATTCGAAAGTTGACAAGAGTTGCAAACATGAGACAAAGTGTCTTTATTACATGAAAAATTAAATGTACGACATAATAAATCTAAAACTTGATTCCCGGGGTGGCCAAGATGCTCATGCCAAGGAAGGGATGGTGTGGTGATGAAGCAGGCTTGTGGAGGTAATTCAGGCGGAGTGAAAGGATAGAGTTCCCCAGTACCGTTGTGTCTTGAAAGAGTCCGTTTAGTGAAGAGATCCTTCAAAGAAAAACCAAACGGGTCAAATTCGATAGACATATTATAAGCGCGAGTAAAACATCGTACAGAAATAAGGTTTCTAATTATGTGTGGGTTATAAAGGACATTGGGCAGAATATAGGTTCGGTTGGGTAGGGTGTGGAAACCAGTGCCCGTGCTTTTAATTGGGATACAAGTGCCATTACCGACCATTATTGAACTACATACAGGACAAGAGTTGGGAATAACAATTTTACCTGGATCGCGTGCCGAATGCGAGCCTGCTCCAGTATCCATAATGTCATTATTCCATGAGGCGTTCGGGTTCATCTGTATATTATTAAAAGCTTCACTTAATTCAGAGGGGCAAAGCGCATCATACCCATATTGGTGTGGCTCAAACTGAGGAGATGAGTAATGGCCCGAACCAGCAAAGTGGGCCTGGGACGGCTGTGATGCGGTCTGGGAATGAGAAGCATTGGGCCGCCAGTTATTTTGTGTAGGGTAAGGGCATGGGGGTGTGGTCCACCATGCCCAATTCGGGTATGGAGAGTTGTAGGCCGAAGGGTTACCAGCAGTCCAGACAGATCGGCCGTAGCTTGATGAACCACCCCTGTTACTGTAGCGGTCGCCGCCCCTGGAGTAGTTTCTGCCGCGCCCACGTCCCCGGGTCTGGTAGATGCTGTTGTGTTCGGGTGGGTGGTCAGAAGCGGTGGTTGTGAGAGCAGGCTGTGGAGCATATGGTGTAGTGGTGGTCGGCGCTACTAAGACTGAAGAGGCAGCCCCTTTTTGCGCCTCAATACGAATGGCATCATCTTTTAGGAGAGAGATGGCGAGGTCCCAATCAACATCTTTCTTGTTAATAAAAGAAGCAGTAGTGTTGTACTCGGGAGGAAGACCACGAAGCAGCTGTAACACCAACCGAGAGTCAGAGACGGGGTGATCGACATCTGCGAGTTGGGTGGCAAGACTTTGAAGCTCTTGACAATAAGCATCTAAAGAAGCACAAGCACCAAGTGTCATATTACAGAATTCTGTCTCGAGTGCAGCAGCCCAGACTTTTTTATTGCTAAGGTATATTTTCTCCAACTTGGCCCACGCATCACGTTTGAGAATATCATCCGATACGGAACTAAAGATCCACTGCATCACAAGAGCATCTTCCTTCCATAAGTCGTATTCTGGAGCTGTCTTGCCAAGAGGTGGGCTACCATCTATATGGTTTAATTTGCGACTTTGTAGGTTATGACTTATGACAGTAGCTATCAGTTAGTGGTTGTATTTTTTTGTTTGAATGATTTGTGTCTTGTTAAAAGGTTATGCAAGAGAAGCTATCAGTTTTTATATGTTAATATTTGGAGTTGCTAATGATTGATTATAGATTAATGTAAATAAAATGTTCCCAAAATTATTTGGCATTATAATTATGTCTTTTATTATGTTGGTTGAATACCAGGTTTGGAGAAGTCATATTATTGTGTGAAATATTCATAAATGGATCTTGATATCATTTAGAATTACTTGAAAATATGTTTAGCGAGTATATAATCGAAAGTAGGAACATATATAGAGACGGAGGCGGGCTTTTATCGTTAGTCTTTAAAAGAAAAAGAGCCTATGATTGTTGTTTTTTATGTCAATTCTTTGTTTATACTCAATCGCTATATTAGTTGTGTTAACAAATTGGTTTTAAAAATAAACTATGTGAACTCGTTGGGCAACGTGCGGCAAAAACTCATAAAAACCTGTGGCAACGCGCGGGCCTTCCCACTAGTACTTTATATATAAATGTATATAGTACTAGTTCTGCGTCACTAGTTGGGAAAATAATCAACAAAGATATGACCAAAGTCATTAGTTGAGAGAACAATCAACAATGATATGACAACCATCACTAGTTGAGTGATATGACCAGAGTCACTAGTTGAGAGAATGATCAACAGTGATATGACCAGAGTCACTAGTTGAGAGAATGATCAACAGTAATATGACCAGAGTCACTAGTTGAAAGAACGATCAACAATGATACGACCACAGTCACTGGTTGAAAGAATGATCAAGAGTGATATGACCAGAGTCACAGGAATTTCCTAGTGACAGATACCTTTGAATAATAGTAAGATATAATTACTTGATAAACTTCACCATTGGACGAAAGTGAACCAATGAGTGATATGACCATAGTCACAACGGAACTGCCACCATGTGACAAATACCGATTTAGTTTTTGGATAAATATAAACAAATGTAAAAACCTTAATGTTGTAAAGTATAACAATATATTTTTATAAAAATGGAATGAACTCGCCAGTATTTATTACTGATAAAATGTTTTCAAAACACGTTTCAGGTAATTTGCTATAAAGATAGTAGAAGCCAGCTTTGGAGCATTGAAGGCTTAAATAAAGTGGCTATAAATACCTGAATAACAGAAGAAAATTATGTTTTATTTATTTGGGTTTATCCCTATAAAAACAATTGAATTAAATCTGGGTTTTAGCCCGTTTATTTAATATTAAAAGTTGGTGTTTATAAACTCTGAAATTATTTCCTAACTACGATCCTGATGAAAAATTTTCCGCTGCGTAATTAATAAACACCGATACCATCTGACTGGCTCGTGGCTCCCGCTCTCAGGGTGGGGTTGGGGGCTGTGACAGAAGGTGGTATTAGAGCCACTTGTTTAAGTTATTTAGGTGTTCTTTTAATACCTAAACTTAAACAATAAAGTTAGGAAATTAATACAAAGTAACCTATGTGTTATTTTTGCAGATTTAAATATATATATATATATATGTATGTATATATGCACATATGATTCTTGAAAGCATTGTTTTGTTGTAATTATTCTATGATATTAATAATTGAAAATGTTTGCAATTCAGATGTCGAACGAAGTATCACATAATCCAGAAGTTAATGCTAATAATGAAAATCCTTTGGATAAAAATGCTATAGAAAATATGATAGCACAAGGAATAGCTAATGATATACCTTTAATAATTAAAGCTGTTAAAAACCCCGTAGAACACACCAAAGCTGCGAGTAGTAAGCATACTCGTGACGACAGTTTTAGCCATAGTGTCAATGGAGGCAATGATAATATTATCAAAACCCCATTTCCCAAGGAAAAGAAGGCGATGACTCTCGAGTGTACCTACAAAGAATTTCTAGCTTGTAAACCAACTGAGTTCGCAGGCAGTGAAGGAGCCCCGGCTGCTCTGTGATGGTTGGAAAAGATGGAAGTTGTTCTTAAAATCAGCAAGTGTGTCGAAGAAGATAAGGTGATGTATGTGTCCAACCTCTTTAAGAAAGAAGCCTTAGAATGGTGGAATACAATTCTTCAGGAAAAAGGAAGTGACATGGCTTATGCCATGAACTGGGAAAAATTCAAGGAAATAGCAGAAAGGAAATTTTGTCCTCCTTATGAGAAGGAACGAATGGCTAACGAGTTCCTAAATCATAAAATGATAGATGTGAATTATCGTGAATATACGACAACGTTCTTCGAATACGCAAGAATGGTACCAACTCTGGCTTTGCCAGAACCCGTACTAATTTCTCGTTATATTTGGGGATTAGTTAGCGAAATCCGAGACATGGTCAAGGCCGCCAGACCACAGACTATTGAAGAAACAGTTGAACTAGCTAACATCCTGACAGATGGGCTAATCCGCACAAGAGAAGAAAACAAGAAGAAAGAGTTAGCCCAGAAAATTTCCCAAGAATTCAAGAAGAAGGGAACTGAACCGTCATTGGAGCAACCTACCTGCAGAAGCTGTAACAAAAAGCATCCAGGAAGATGTCGTTTTAGGAGAACACCCTACTATGACTTCTGCAAGATGACCGGGCATATAGAGGAAGAGTGTAGAAGGAAGACTAATATTTGTTACAATTGCGGAGAAACATGTCACATCAAAACATATTGCCCGAAACTGACTAAAGCACCTGACAACCAGGCAAAAACAACAGATGGAGCTAAGAAGAACGCGCGAGCATTCGTACTTACTACACAAGAAGCAGAAATGATTCCAGACGTAATCGCTGATATGTAATATCTAAGTTAAGTTATTATTTAACCCTAGTACAAATAAAAGTTTATAAATAAATGCATTATGTCAAGTACATCATCTATTCAGAACCATGATAGACTTGTTTGGTCTTCACTTTCATTGAATCATTTAATTGGTTACGACACCCTGTGGTGGCGTTTTCTTTATTTTGAAGCTTGCGCTAATCTTATTTTCACACCTGATGTACGGATTTATTTATTTAATTTCTGTTGGTTCATTATCTTAAACAGTCTTAATACAATTATGTGTTAAGATAAGAGTACACAAATTCATATCATATTCCGGTGTACCTCTAAAGATTCTTTCATCATTGATCAAAATTTTCTATGATATTCATTTGGTCTTTCAACATCAACTGAAAAATCTATGAATATCCAAATTTACTTCATTAGAGCTTTCAGTTGATTACGAACACGGTGAAATTGTTCGGTTACCATAATTATTAAGCTATTTCAATCATTTCGACACCTTGCGGCGTCGATATAAAATTGTAGCTTGGGCTAATCATAATCATACGAATCATTCAAAACCACGTATGTCTTTCGTTTTACTCAACATTGAAAATAGTCCTAATGCAATTATGTATTAAAACAATGATACACTAAACTCTGTTGTATTTTGGTGTATCCTTGCAATTTAATAAATGTCAACACATTGATTTTTCTCATATCATGGTTTGATAGTTGACAAATCATTTTCGTGCTTCTATTTCAGCTTGTTGATTCTGAGTCTTCCTTAATTGACAACTAAAGTAATTCTTCCTTTGACAATGAATTCTATTGATTTTAAAAGTCATTCACAACTTGTAAACATTCAATTTAGACATCTAGTGATCATATATCTCTTTTGGCTTGAACCTAGTCTCCTTGGAAATTAAATCATTTCATCTCATTCATTTGACATCGATTTCTTGAACTAATTCAGTTGAACCATTGAGTCCTATTTATTGTACAACTCGTATTCACAAAATTTGATGTTTTGATACTATATCATTTACCTTAATAATGTTCTTAATGACTAAGACATAACATAACCCTAGTGGAGACATCGTAGCCCAAATCTCGAGGACGAGATTTAAAACAATGTGGGGAGGATGTAACATATCCATTTTTATCATATAAGAGTTATAGGTTTTAAAAATTTATTAACCACTATTATCTAGTTTTATTTTTTTATATATAAAATTATTCGACCCATTTTATATATAATTGGTTGGAGTATTATACAAATTAATTGGCTAGTTTAAATATATATGTGTGACCTTTCTATTAAAATAAAATATATAAAAACTTATATTATTAGACAGGTAGATTACGGGTAAGTTGACTGTTAGAAATATAAAGTACCTAGACGAGCCTACGAACCGTTTAATAATTAAATTATAAAAATACATTATAATTGAACCTACTCCGTTTTTAATGAAACTTGGTTCAAAATGTAGATAAGATTATTCTCGTTCTAATGACATATTTATTGTTTTATAAAACATCATATTTTAAAAGTTATAAGCGCCAAATAAGTGAAGCAGCTGAATTAATTATAATATATAAAATAATAAAATAATATTAACTCATAAATTGATACATGTACGTGGCTTTCAACGGAAAAAAAAAGAAATAAAATAATCAAATTCAACATTTAAAAAGAATCTTTACGTGTCTTTGAAATTGTGTACGTGGATAGGACCAAAGTGTGTTCTCGAAGTAAATATCAAGTATAAATAGCAACATGCAACTATTGTTCATTCTTCCATATCTCTGCCTCTCGATCTTCATCTCTACACTCTCTTTATATAACTTTTTTATTATTCACTCTATAATAATAAAGCACTGCCCTGTTTTAAGTGTTTTAACCTCTGATCACTGATACCCTGTCCGATTGATCTAGGGCCCCATAACGCATGTCAAAGCTCTGCCCGACTAAGTTCGTTGGGGTTCTGTCTCGTGACGTAGGGATAAAGTTGAATTTAGGTTATTATATTTAATGCGAGTGCATTACATATTTTATTAAATAGCTCAGTGGTTATACCCCAGATTCTACCAGGAGGCTTTTGGTTGAACCCTAAAAGTTACAAAGTGAGTCATTCTCTTTTTCTACCAAACTATGTTACAAGGTATTCACAATTAAATCTTAGTCACATATAACAGAATTATCTAATATTAATTTAAAAATAGAAATAGTTATTGGAACATTTCTATTGCATTACGATTTCTACAATAAAATCATGTATATGATAAAATAAAGAATCTTGCAGTTCTATGAAATCAATTATTATGTCTTAATAATATAACAAGGTATTCACAATTAAATCTTAGTCATATTTATATATTAAATAATAATAATAAAATTATTTAATTAAATACTTCTTTCTAAGGGGATCGACGTTTAAAGTTGGTGGCATAAGTTTTGATATTTTAGTAAATTGTTGCAGAGTTGTTCTTGGTAGTTATATTGGCCAGCCACTTTAAGAAGCCCTCAACTAAGACAACAAGTTGTTCATAAGCTTCTTATATTTCTTCTAAACTCTTCATAAACTCATTTAGTAATAATAATAAAGTTATAACTACTAGTTTGGCAGAAAATGATATATTTTATTTTTGGGTAAATTTATTTTGTGCCATAGAAAATATATTTGACAAAGTGATATCATTGGTTTTATAGTATATACTTTATATATAAATGTATATATATAGTACTAGTTCTGCGTCACTAGTTGAGAAAATAATCAACAGTGATATGACCAAAGTCATTAGTTGAGAGAACGATCAACAATGATATGACAACCATCACTAGTTGAGTGATATGACCGGAGTCACTAGTTGAGAGAATGATCAACAGTGATATGACCAGAGTCACTAGTTGAGAGAATGATCAACAGTGATATGACCAGAGTCACTAGTTGAAAGAACGATCAACAGTGATACGACCACAGTCACTTGTTGAAAGAATGATCAACAATGATATGACCAGAGTCACAGGAATTGCCTAGTGACAGATACCTTTGAATAATAGTAAGATATAATTACTTGATAAACTTCACCATTGGACGAAAGTGAACCAATGAGTGATATGACCACAGTCACATCGGAACTGCCACCATGTGACAAATACTGATTTAGTTTTTGGATAAATATAAACAAATGTAAAAACCTTAATGTTGTAAAGTATAACAATATATTTTTATAAAAATGGAATGAACTCGCCAGTATTTATTACTGATAAAATGTTTTCAAAACACGTTTCAGGTAATTTGCTAAAAAGATAGTAGAAGCCAGCTATGGAGCACTGAAGGCTTAAATAAAGTGGCTATAAATTCCTGAATAACAGAAGAAAATTATGTTTTATTTATTTGGGTTTATCCCTATAAAAACAATTGAATAAAATCTGGGTTTTAGCCCATTTATTTAATATTAAAAGTTGGTGTTTATAAACTCGGAAATTATTTCCTAACTACGATACTGATGAAAAATTTTTCGCTGCGTAATTAATAAACATCGATACTATCTGACTGGCTCGCGGCTCCCGCTCCCAGGGTGGGGTCAGGGGCTGTGACACATGTATTCACATTATCCTTCATGAATCCTTCTCTATCTTTCCTAGTCTACTCCATGCAGACTGGACTACCAATGTGACCTTGCATTGTGTTTCGTGTCTTTCCTTTTGTAAAACGTTTGTTCCATGGATCTGGGCGCTTTTGTGTATGCAATGAAAACATGTTGTAAAAATATTTTCGTGAGAGCCCTAATGAGTGTAGTCTAGACTCGAGAAAGAATCCAAGTTCGCTACAATCGAAGCTCTGATACTAAACTGTCACACCCTGACTTTTGCGGAAGCGTGATTATGTATGACTTGCTTAATATCATTGCATTCAACCATAACAAACAACTATATGATAAAACCAAGATGTTCATCCATAGAAAGTTTTAAAAACATTACATGCAACATTGTTTTAAATCCCAAAACACAGACTTCGTGTTCAGAATACAACACAATCAAGTTTTAAGTTCCATGAGGACTTCACAAAAGACACTAATAGACTAGGTTCTGCGCCATGTATTTTATCCAAGATAAAATACATAACCCAAACCCTACAACATCTTTTATTAGGAACATGACTTGTAAACTTCAACGCCCGCTAGATCCATACTTAATTTCCTAAAATACATGTAGTTTGAAAAACATCAACAAAAATTGAGCGAGTTCATGTGTTTAGTGTGTGAGCTCGAATAAACTTTGTAATCATTATATGTAAGTATGTATGTTTTGTAAACCCTGGTATGAAAGCAACAAGGAAAACAAATCATTAATGGTTTGCATGGCTATTAATATGTGTGACATGATGCAGGAAGGCTCAAACCTAGGAGATTTTGCACCGGGCTTCCGGCTGTAAGACATAGTCACCTCATGGGCCAAACCCCGGTCCACATGGGTGGGGCTCGCTACACCCAAATAGATCTATCACTCATGTCCCTCGGCCTAGTACGGGGATTAATGGTCTTAAGCGTTGTACCCACCACTCACATGATCTAGCAGTACCATCCTTAGCTAACCATACCATGTATAAACGTTTGTAAACAATTTGTAACATGTACTTCACCCCCGAAGTTATAAAACCGAAAACAGTTAAGAGAAAAGGGGGACATGAACTCACAATTTTGCTTTCTTCGTATCCAACGTAACCCAAAGCTGCTACTCGTGTGCACGACTACCTACAACGTACTATGGTTTATTAGACGAGCGGGTCGTGCCTTGACTTAGTATAAGTTATTGTCTTTGAGTTACTTTTCATTGTGTCACCAATATTATTCCAAGTTATATAATTATTTGTTAAAATAATAAATATTTTAACTTAAATTATATTTATTAAATTTTGAAATAATTGTTAAAATAATATATTTTTACTTGACATATTTATGTACTTGTACATGTATAATTTCCCAAGGATGGGGGTATGTATATTTGTATCCTTAACCTTGTGTATTTTTGCAAAGTATCGGTGGCGTATTCCGGTGTATTTGTACGTACGAGAATACGTATTTTCTTGTAGTTATTAAGTATTCTTATACTTAATTTTTGTATTAACTTTTCCGGAATAATATTCCTAATAAAAATCCATCAATATATATTCTCAAAATATATATTTTAAGAAATATTACATAGAAAAATTATTTATAGTTTTTCCCTTGGCAAAAATATTTATATTTTCATGTAAGTCTCAAAAATAATATATATTCAAGTTTAACTTAGAAAATATATATAAATCCATTTTTTAACCAAAAATAATATGTTCCAAGTTCATTTAAGAAAATATATATTTTCTCCCAAAAAAAATATCTTCTAATAATCTCAAGAAAATATATATTTTTATTCACCCAAAAATAATATATTTTCTTCTTGTAAAAAATATGACATATCTTCATAATAATTGTAAAAATCACATTTTTGTTCTCTTGGTTTCCAAAATACCGTTTACAAATTTTACTTATGAATTAAATTCCGGAATATTTTTGTAAGTTATATTCCTTGTTCGGATCCTCCAATAATGTGGGTATAATTGCATATTTGTTTCTTGGAATTTTGGTAATATTTTATATTGTAATTTCTTGGTATTTTGGTGAGTTATATTATTTCAAGCCCTAAAATATTGTAACTAATACAAAAAAAAAAATATACAAATAATCACACACATGGTGACATCTAAATATATGTTTTCCTAAATACATATTTAGTCACTTTTATTTACAAAAACCAACCTCCAATATTTATAATTTTTGTAATGAAAATTATGGCAAATTTTATTTGAAAATCCATGGTTTAAAATATACTTGTAAATATTTGTTTAAAAATATTTTTCTAAGTGTTAAATTTCTAGAAAAATCTTGCCATAGTTTCCCTTTAAAAATGGAGGTTTCCATGCTTTCAAAGTATATCATTTTCTTTTATAGATCAATACAATCAACAATAAACCAATCAACACTTACCAATTTGCCAAAATCAAGCACAAATTACTACTTCATGAACTTGAGAATTTACAAAAATTTGTAGTAACTTACTAGTGTGTTTAGTAGGCTTAGTTACCCTTTAAAATGTGGTTGTTTTTTTTATAAAACATCATTTTTAAAGAATTTAGATCTTCACAACTTGTAAATCATTTTTCTAAAAATGTTTCTTCTTGAGTTTTTCTTGTTACATATATATTTCTACACTTGTTTAACCACTAAAAATATGGTTAATTTCTTTAAGAACCAAGCTTATATAAATCTTGTCTTTTTAACTTGGTTTCTTGAAAAATTTATTCTTGAAATCATAGATTTACAAGACTTTATATTCACTTTGATCATCTTTTACAAGAAAAACAATTTATACTTTCAAGTTCATGCTTTACATATGGATGATTACTTTGATCTTAACATAATCATCCTCTCATCTTGCTAGATTATGTCTTTAATCAGTATCTAGCAAGATCATATGATGTTTAACATCATAAACATGATCAATCAACAATCAACAAGCATAACAACACTTAAACAACTTGATTTCTTATGATTTTAGTCTTATGTTTAGGTTTCATGTTCAAGATTCATAGTGTTCTTCAAGATTATCAACTTGTATCATTCTTTAACCACCAAAACATGATGTAAAATAAGGTGTAGATGATCTTACTACTAGCTCAAGGCTAGGGATGACCACAAGATGAAAAAGAGGTGGATAAAAGCTTGTATGAGAGGTCCTTCAATTTCCAAGAGTTCCTAGCTTCCTTATGTTGCTTCTTACACCTTTGTATGTGTGTGAAATGGATGAAGATTGAAAGATGATGATGGAGGTGTGTGGATGTGATCTCGGCCGAAAGTAAGAAGAGGGGGAAGAAGAAGAGTGTGTTGGTTTGTTTATGATGAAATAAAAGTGATGAACTAAGGGTCTTAACTTATAATCTCCCAACATTGCATAATCTATAGGTTCATGTGTTTAGTAAAGTTAAAACATGATCTAATATTATAATCAAAGAAAATCACAAGTGGAGCCACCTTGTTGGCCATAAGTAGGTGGGGGGGGGGGGGGGTCTAGAGTTAGGTTGTAACTAATTGTTAGATTATGGTTAAAATCTAATGTTATAGTTAGGTGTTTAGTTAGTATGTGTTTATATAGTATGTTATGATGTTCGGGGACCATAACTACCTTGATAATGTTAAAACAATGCTTTTAGTGAAAATTTGATGTTTCGGGTAGTGTCCGGTTGTTCGGTTGGTTACCAGTTCGTTAAGGTGCTAAACTATGCAGTTTAGTGTGCTTTATGTTACCTTTTGTGACAGTTTTGATTCCCGACACTTAGGAAAGCATTCAGGACCATTTAACTATATTTCTGCATGATATTAGTTTGTTTAAATGCTGAATTTTGCTTAATTCTGCAGTTTATGCAAGTTTTAGGCACTTTCCGGCACTTAAACTATCACTAGGAAGACAGTTTTATGATCCTTACTTTCCTACACACTATACTAGTGTAACTCTTGGTTTATGGCTCATTCTGTATCCCAATACCATGTCTGTCTATGTACTGAACTCCGTCAGTATTTTTCTAATTTGTCTTATAACTGTGCTAGCTTTGTTTCGTGCATTATTTGAATCAATAAAGTGTTGCATGCAATAATGATATGACATTTGCAATATATGGTGCACATGTATATATGATAACAATAATCAGAAAGTATTCATGTCATAAATGTTAAATCAGCATAGTCAAAAAGCACTAATCATTGTCTAATTATTGTTTGATAATTGTACGAATACATACAAATTTGACAATTGTCACAAAATATATGAGAAAACCAAACGTGTAAAACGAAAAGAAGTTTCGAACATCTTTTTCGTGGTGGTGGATTGCTGGTAGTGGTACAATTTTAAACAATTACCATATTCAATGATTTAAATTGTATTTTGAAACTAAAATGTTTAATATAGACTCTAAATTTTAACGCTAACAATTGATATATTTTTTCAAGTGACTTTCTAGATGAATATATACTCTATATATTTGCATCAACTATTCTGGTCCTGGGCGGACCTACCTATTGGGTGGGTGAGCGGCCGCATCCTTTGAAAAAAAAAATTAGACTTAAATTTTTCGTAAATTTCGACCACACCCTTTGGAAATTTTCAACCGTACCCCTTGGAAATTTTCTATCGCCCCACTTAGAAAAAAATCTTATGAATTTAAAAATATAATTATTCTTTAACCACTCAACAATTTAAACCAATAACTTTCGCTTAACAATGTAGCCATTAGCCCAATAACATTTCATTGTAACCCAAGCCCAATATTTAACCCAACTCAATTAAATTTGAAGTGAAATAAAATAACCTAACCCAATCGCTCCTTCCAATTCTTTCTCCCGCTCTCCCTCTCCTGATCGCGCATCAACCGACGCACGAAAGTAATCGATAGGCACGACGGAAGCGGCTGCATTATCACCGGGAAAGCTTGATTTCGGCCACCCCACCACCTTGAATCCAAAATTTAACGAGGTGCCTTCGTTTTTTTATGTTTATTTTTGTTGTTTTATGTGGTTTTAGGAGAAATAGAGTTATAGAGATGTTAAAGGGGTTTGAATTTTTATGTGTTTTGATGTATTTTTTTGTTGTTCTAGACTTTAATAGCATGATTTTGTAGTTTTGATGATTTTTTGTGTTGTTCTAGACTTTACTAGGACTTGAAAATTAAAATTGAAAATTATGGACTATAGTTGAACATGATTTTTTATTTTGTTTAAGTGTTTAGTGTTTTTTTGTGAACTTATGGATCAATTTATATGTGATAGGAACCATGAGTAGCGAAGTTTTGGCGAGATTTATTAACAGGAACCATTAGAAAAGTAAATCTAATTGATGTTTTGCACAAATTTCAAAAAATGAAAACCCATAGGGCACAATTTTAAACATGTTTGTAATGACGTTTGACGTGTTTTCGATGGTTATATAAATTTTAATTTGATGTTCTTTTGTTTTACATGACCCGTCCCGATATGAACCGAATTATTCTATATACCTAGGGGTCTAAAATCTTTAAAAATATTCTGCACCCCTATAGAAAAATTCATGGGTCCGCCACTGATTCTTGTCATGGCTAATTTAATAGATTTTTTTTGGAATTAAGATGTAAATGGCAACCTGAAGTTTTCGAACAGAACAATAAAATTGTTTACACATGACTATTCTGGTCATGGTTGATTTAATAGATTATCTTTTTCAAATTGAGATAGATAATGATCACCTAAATTTAGAATAGAGTAACAAATACTAAGATCGTTTACAAAGAAATAGAAACAAGGTTTTCTGTTAGTAGATATTGTACCACAAAGAACAACAAAAACGTAGGTTATACAGGGGAATCGACCGAAATAATCTTTTTATGTTCAAAATTCAAGTTATTGAAAGTGGATAAACCCCTATAAAAGCTTGAGATGTTTACAAATGCAATTTTACAAAATATTAAAAATAAAAGATATCATTGTGTTTTTTTTTTAAACTTTATAAGGGGGAGGGGGAGGGTACAACTTAGATAAATTAATCAATAGATAATAAACGGACCAAACTCGATCTTCAACTCTTATAAGTTTAACGAGCTTGAGCCTTGTCGAGCTCGGGCTCAGCTCAGGTCATCTCGTTTACACCTTAATGTAACAAAAGAAAATCACGACCACAAGTTGTGGTGCATGTAAAATAATGAGTAAAATGCTCGGATGCTCCAGGTTGTTTGGTAAAATAACACATATGTTGGACCGTGTCGTGTCTCTAAACGATCAGTCAAGGTAGTTCAACATCACGTATAAAGGCGGAATCAGAATACGTAACGTAACAACAACTTATCCTTTCAATTCCTTCACTTTATTAGCTTTCTGAGATCAATTTGACAGAGTTTCAGTACCGTAACAATGACCTGATTTCGCTCCAATGGTTACCATGAATGAACACAAGTAGGGTATTTATACTATTGCTGATTTCGCTTCAATGGTCATGACCATATAAGCGAAATCACATGATTCTGATTTCGCTTATATGTCAAGTACATTAAAGCGAAATCAACATGTTCATCTAAGCGAAATCACCCTAACATTGTACATTAAAGCGAAATCAACCATAAAACCCTAATTTGACAATTAAAACCCTATGTTGACTAACTTTGACTTAAGACTTGATGAAGATGCAGTCAACAGACATTCTCGTGCATCAACAGACTCCCCCTTGGATGTTGACGTAGTCTTCAGATCCTGAGTCTTCAGTCTTAGTCTTTTCTCTAACTCTCTGTCTTTTCATCATAAGCACTCTATCTTCACAGGTTTCAGGATCTTGTCCTCCTGGCTCTAACTTCTTTCTTCCCTTTGAATGTTGATCCAGACTCCCCCTTTCACAGACTCCCCCTTTCGATATGCTAGAATCTGAGAAATCTGGTTCAAGCTTTGACAATTAGCTTCCATTGGGAATAACGAAGTTCAAACCTGTTACTCAACAATAAACATTACAATTCTATCTTTTAAACATAACTCATAAACTTAATCAGCTTTAAAAATCCACTCAAGTATTCAGGTTCAAGTTAATGACCCTAATCACTTGATTAATCTACCAAGTCCAAATTAATGACCTTGGTTGATTATTTGACGAAACAAACTGATTTTAAAACAACAATTTCAAACATTTCTGAAAATAACAAGTATCAACTTAATGAACTTGTTTTTGACTTTTCAAACAATTCAAACTTCTTCAAAGATAAGCTCTCCTCATTCTTCAGTCCAGAAACTCCTGCATCTGCTTCAAACATCTGAGAATCCAACAATCAACTCTCCACTTTGGTTTGTCGGAAAATAAAGCAGAAATAAAATCTTTTTGGATTTTATAAAGTGTTCTAAACTAAGAAATGAAATACAGTAAACTTAAATTGCAGAAAGTAAACAAAGTAAACTATTTACAAACATATTTTTGGTGAGTGTGTCAGGGAATCATATCAGCTTTTCAAACAAATCACAAGTACCGTTAAGCTACATTTCATACTCAGACTTAAACAATTCACCTCGATTGTCGATATACTGATCCATCTTAAATTCCCACACAAATTTCAACTTACTCAGGATACGATTTAGATGAATTAAGAACTTAGATTATTCATGTGTCCCACCTCTTGAATATACTCCCGTATCCAGAATCCCAATAATCAGTCTTACAGGTGAGAATACTACAATGATATCTGTATATAATTTAGGTATGCGAGGGCCGAGGGATCTCAGGTCGATACTTCCGTATACGCAGAGAGATATCAGCTTCGACTTTACGGTATGTCCCCTTTAGGGGATCTTTTTGCTTACAACAGCAGCATTTATCAATTTTATTGTTTCAGCATGCTGAGGGTTTAATGCTGTGTTTCAAGCATTGCAGCAAGTATTAGCCAAGGACTAGGTCAGAACCACCGTTTAGCAGAAGTCCCGGAATAATACCCCAGACATCATTGAGTATAAAGACCTAGTATATCAGATTACGAGACCTTTCAAACGAGATTTCAGGGGTTACCTATATATCCAAGTAGTGTTCCCCACGAATTCACAAGTTTGAATTTTAGGTTTATATCCCGAATAAATCTACTAAATGTGCAAAAACCTATCGACACATCATCAGTAAAATTGTTTAACTCTTTTATACTTTACAAATCTTTAGCATACTGTGATCGTCTAGCTGATGTACTATCATTTTCCCTATATACACAAACTCTTTTTCATTTTATCATGTTTTTGTATTTTTGCATTTTTTACTGTTTTTGTATTTTCTGAAAATATAACTATGTACAAACATCTACTCCCCCTAAATACCAAAACAAGTAAAAATTCGACAAACCATTGCAGATTGTTTCTCGTCTTCATCCGCAACAGTACTCTCATCAACGCCAATTATACCATCCGACACCGACAGAAGCTTCATACCATTCAGTTTTAACAAATATTTAAACCGATTTTTATCAAAAGCTTTGGTATGTAAATCAGCTTTCTGTTCGTCAGTGTAGATTTTCTCAATTCGTATCAACTTTTTCTCAAAGCAATCACGAATAAAGTGATGACGAATTTCTATGTGTTTAGTTTTAGCGTGATGTACTGGATTTTTTGTTATATTTATTGCGGCCTCATTATCAACAAAAAGAGGTGTGTTAAGAAACTGCAAACCGTAGTCGCGCATCTGTTGCTGTATCCATAAGATCTGAGAGCAGCAACTGCTAGCAGAAACATACTCCGCTTCACATGTAGATAACGCCACAGACGTTTGTTTCTTACACTGCCAGGTAATCAATCTAGAACCAAAGAACTGGCATCCTGCAGTTGTTGATTTTGAATTGACTTTGCAGCATCCGAAATCCGAATCGGAATACCCTTCGAGCGTAAAGTCGCCTTTCCTAGGATACCACAACCCCAATGAAGGAGTTCCTTTCAGGTAGCGCAATATCCTCTTCACAATGATCATATGCGATGCTCTCGGGTTAGACTGAAATCTTGCTGCGAGGCACGTTGGGTACATGATATCAGGACGTGAAGCAGTTAGGTACATTAAAGAACCTATCATGGAACGGTAAAATGTTTCATCAGCCCTGTCTCCGGTGAGATCTGGGTGAGTCCCATGATTTGTTGCAAGTGGGGTAGCAGCTGGAGTAGAACTTGACATCCCAAATTTCTCTAGAATATCATGAACATACTTTGACTGATGAATGAAAATTCCTTCAGGAAGTTGTTCAACTTGTAATCCCAGAAAGAATTTCATCTCCCCCATTGATGACATTTCAAACTTCTGCTTCATCAATGATTCAAAATCTTTGCATAGATTTTCATTTGTCGACCCAAAGATTATATCGTCCACATAAATCTGAACTATCAGAAGATGACCATCGACTTCTTTAGTGAAGAGAGTGGCATCCACTTTTCCACGAATGAACTTGTTGGCTAGTAGGTGTTGAGACAAAGTCTCGTACCAAGCTCTCGGGGCCTGGTGTAAACCATACAGCGCTTTGTCCAATAAGTAGACCTTGTTTTTGTGGATTGGATCGGTAAAGCCCGGTGGCTGACCGACATAAACCTCCTCTTTAACCTTCCCATAAAGAAACGCCGATTTAACATCCAACTGATAAACTTTGAAGTTCTTCAAAGACGCAAATGCTAGGAAAATTCTGATTGCCTCTAGTCGTGCTACAGGAGCATAAACTTCGGTAAAATCAATTCCCTCCTGTTGACTAAATCCCTGAACAACGAGTCGAGCTTTGTTCCTTACAACCACTCCTCTATCGTCCCTCTTACACTTAAACACCCACTTAGTGTTAATCTTTCTTTGACCATCCGGCAAATCAACTAACTTCCACACTCCCAATTTCTCAAATTGACTAAGTTCCTCCTGCATTGCAATGACCCAAGAGTCTTCAGTAAGCGCCTCTTTGTAAGTTCTTGGTTCAATCTGCGAGATAAAACAACTTAATGAGAATTCAGTTTGCAAAGGAGCAACTTTTGTATAAAAACATGTAAGCCCCTTATCAATCTGATTTCGAGTGCGAACACCAGCTTGCAATTCTCCGATAATCAACTCCTCTGGATGATATGAAAAAGTTCGCGGCATCACTTCGCTTGGAACCTCTACATTTCCCTCCAGATTAGTAACATTCTACTCTGCATCTTGTTCACCAACTTGGGGGATGTTTGGTAGTCTCTTAATGACCATTCAGATGCTACCTCTTAATGGTTTAAAACCTCTGAATGAATAAGAGGTAACCTCAAGTCTGAATGGTTAAGAGGTAACATCTGAATGGTAAATCATCACATGCCACATTCTTCTACCTTCGCATTAGTAAAATTCTTAATGGTTCCATTAAGAGGTAGCCTCTTAATGACCATTTAGAGGCTACCAAACAGCCCCTTGGTTTGTTTGACCTGAAATCTGAATTTGCTCCCCCTCAGAATTTGAATCTGAATCACCATGATCAAATACTGGCATGTTTTCAGCTTCTAGATTATCATTCTGAGCCGACTGATTATCCTGAGCAACTTCATTCTGTTGGACATCATCATGTTCACCAGCATTACTTGGACCTGCTTCATCATCATTTGAAGTTTCTCGTGGTCTCCTCGAATACTCAGCTGGGAACCTTAACTGCGACTCATATTCACGCAAAATATCCAACTCATCAAAGAAATCTTCATCATCCTCTGATTCTTCTCTCATGTCAAACGAATCCCAAAGTTTGTCATAATGATAACGCCATGAATCACCAGGATTCTGCGGCGGCATAGTATAACCTTGACATTCAACATTTGCAGCTTCAATAATCCGCTTTTCACTTGGAACGAAGACACGTCGCAATGGATTTGAATAACCAACAAATATTCCCTCAATGCACTTCGGACCAAACTTTCCAAAAGGCTCTATAACCGTACAAGGTGACCCGAACGGTTCTAGATACTTCAAATTCGGTTTGCGGTTATTGATTAGCTCAAAACACGTTTTGTTGAACTTCTTGACAGTAAGAACCCTGTTGAGCGTATAGCATGCGGCGGAAACAGCTTCAGCCCAAAAATTAATCGGTAACTTTGAATCTGCGAGCATAGTTCTAGCCGTCTCGATTAGTGTCCGGTTTTTGCGTTCTGCGACTCCATTCTGCTGCGGAGTGTACGGAGCACTAAACTCATGCAAAATACCTCTTTCATCACAAAATTC
Source organism: Helianthus tuberosus (assembly GCA_030545235.1). Classification (NCBI taxonomy): domain Eukaryota; kingdom Viridiplantae; phylum Streptophyta; class Magnoliopsida; order Asterales; family Asteraceae; genus Helianthus; species Helianthus tuberosus. The sequence continues at coordinate 67,592,094 of CM060447.1, forward strand.
TTCCATCTTGCTGTTCTTGAATTCAGTACCATTATCACTTCGAATTCTCTTGATACGCCTTTGGTACAAATTCTCAATCTTCCTGAACAGCCCCATCAAACTGTCAAATGTTTCATCTTTCGTCTTCAAGAAAGAAACCCACGAAAATCTGGAATAATCATCAGTAACGACCAAACAATAGTAATCTCCTGTAATACTTTTGACATTCACTGGACCAAACAAATCCATATGAAGTCTTTCCAGAGGTCTCGAAACTGAATTAACTTGCTTTGTAGGGTGTGACTTTTTCTTCTGCTTGCCTTTAACACAGCTAATGCACTCCCCTTCCAGATGAAAACCTTTGATATTAACACCCAATACCAAATCATTGTGCACCAAGTGATTCATTTTTCTAAGATGTATATGCCCCATCTTTCGGTGCCACAATCTTGATTCTTTCTCAGTTGCTCTAGACACAAAACAATGTGCTTGACCAGTAGTTGTAGTTGCTACAGACATATCTAACACATATAAATCATTCACTCTAGGTTCCCCCATAATAATCCATTCTTCAGGGATAACAAAACCAGGTTTCAGAATCAAACATTCTTTATCAGTGAAGTGAGTAGTATACTGATTGTCACAAATCTGCGAGATACTAAGCAGATTATTCTCCAGCTCAGTGATGTAGTTAACTCTCTCAAACGTCACAATCCCATTGGATAACGTTCCTTCACCAATAATTCTACCACCTTCATGACCAGCAAAACCCACATAACCACCATTGATATTCCTCACATCATATAGCAATGCAGTTTTTCCTGTCATATGTCGAGATGCACCACTATCCATAATCCATCTGGATATCAGTTGTGGAAGATCCTGCACAAAATAAACTACAATTTAACCAACTACAATAAAGATGCCGATTCATGCTTCGCGAACAAGGAAGCTCCGGCAATTCAAACTGCTTATTCGAACATGGTGTCCACCCAGGCCTCATCAGCCTTAGGTGTAACCTTGACTCTAGCAATTTGAATTTTGAAATTTTCAGCCTTCAAAGGTGGAAAATTTGCATCATAATCAACCGAAATTGATTCTTCAGCCTTTTTCACTTCAGAAGTTGAAATTTTCAATTCAGCTTTTGGTTTCCAAACTTGTTGAGATACAGCAACCCGCTTGTAAAATTTGTCATTTTTAGTTACCACTTTCATTATGGGTTCATTTTTCATTTTGATGTTATCATTTTTCACATTCTTTTTCTCAACAACGATTGGTGCTTTACCCTTCACATCAACTTTCTTCTGTTGAATCTTCACATTTTCAATCTTAGGCTTGGAGTTGGTGCAATTTCTTGCAATGTGACCAACTTTGTTACATCTAAAACATGTACGAGTATCAACAACTCGACTAGTGCCTTCAGACTGATAATGTGAAGCTCTTTTCTCAAAGAACTCTTTGTTTGATTTTGAAAAAATTTCATTTTCCTCATCAGAAAATGAACTTGAACTGTTCACAAACACCTTCTTTTCAGCAAACCTTTTGTTTTGAAAACTCTTTTTCTGATAACTCTTACCACCCTGATAACCACCCGACCAGTTGTTTCGATTATTATTATAAAACCTTGGTGGAACACCAGGCTTTTTGTAGTAAGCTTTATCTTTCTCAAAATTCATTTGCCTTTTTGTTTGTTTCAAACTGTTTACTTCTGACAACTCAACTTCAACCAATTTGAAAACATTTGTCAACTTTTTCACATTAACATTCTCAATTGGAAACTCAGAATCCGAATACAACTTATCAGATCCAGCCATCTTGTACATCACAAGACCCGGTTCATCACTTAAGTTGTTTTTGGACTTTGATTTCTGAATGTATTTGTCCAAGAAACACCCATCATCTTCAGTTGAATCAGACATTAAAACACTTTCAGCTGTACTCTTAACAATCTCTATCTGAACACTATCATCAGATGATGTAAAAGTAACATCAATGTTTTCTGGAAGTTTAACTACAGTTTCTTCCTCAATTTCAACCAAACCAGATTGCTTTTTCGTGTAGTTAGCAAGAACAGGTGGTGGAACTTGATGAAACCCCACCCCAGTTCCATCACAATACACATCTTCGCCCGCTTTGTCTTTCCCGATGGGTTTGGGAATAATATGTTGCAAAACAAAGCTTGCGGAGCTATAACTGTTAAGCTTCAACTGGATTCGCTCGTTTTCAATTACAGCCTCTTGAACTTTAAGTTTCAATTTAGCGATTTCATCCAGTTGTTTGTTGATTGATTCTTCTTTGACTCTAAGCACTGCTTTTAAATGTTCATTTTCTTTAAAAGTTTTACCATTTCGATCATCACAATCTTTCATTGTGCTTTTGAGTTTTTCAAACTTTTCAGAAATCTGACGGTTTTCAAGAATCAACTTTTCGTTTTCCTTTTTAACTTTGTCATGATCAATTTTATCATTTTCCATTTGTTTAGTTAATTCTTTTATCCGTTCAGTTGAGGCTCTAACTGTTTTGTCACGATCAAGAATCTGATTCTCAACATTTCTGACCTTAGCTGTCAGATCTTCAACTTTCTTAATGTTGAGATACGTGACTGTGCTACAAAATTTGCACTCTTTGTTGCAATTTTTGCAATCAGCATTTCCTTCGATCTTTTTACCTGACGCATTTGTTGACGAGTTTGGACTGACCTGGCTTTTTAACTCAGACACGGAGTTAGAATCTACCTCAAGTGCTTTGGCAGCCAGCACTTTGTCAGCCATTTTTCCCAGGTTTTCAGCAGTCAACTCCTGCGTAGTATCGATAACTCCAGTATCAATCTTCTTGGATTCTTTTCCTTCTATCTCTTTTTCCTCTTTCTCCTTTCTCTCTTTCTCTTTCTCTTCTTCAATCATTTTCGAAGTTGGAGTTCCCCACCATTTGTGTTGCCAATACTCATCATTTTCTTTCATTTCCTTGATTAAGACTTCCAGATCAAGAGTTTTGTGATCGATTGCTATATTTCCATACTCATCAAGATAACACTCTCTGTCTGGATCCCATTTGTTAGCTCTCTTTGCTTCCAAAAAGATACGAGAAAGTCTAGTAATTTTGTTTTCCGAAATCATTTTTCTGTATTTATACTTCTGCTCTTCAGTTCTCTCATCTTTCCATGGAATAGGTTCATTTTTCGCCATAAATGCGTAACCAATCGCATCTTCTTCTGGTAGAACCTCTTGACTCCAATCATACCCCTCATCATCATAAATCACTGCAAGAGCTCTAGATTTCTCTTTGTTGTCTTCAACCTGCTTCAATCTAGGCGGCTCGTATTTATTCTGATGATAAATTGCCTTCTTGTAGTAATCATCTCTGAAAGGATTTTCCGATTCATCAGCATAAGCGTTTCGGCATTCTCGCTTGAAATGACCCTTCTGCTTACATTTGAAGCAAGTCACTTTCGATTTATCGAATCCCAACTTAGTAGATGCACCACCAATTGTTTTTCTGCCAGTGATTTCCATGAATCTTTGTGCACGACGAACAGAACTTGCCATAGCCCAACGAATATCGATCAGTTCCATTTCCTCCGGATCAATCTGATCATAATCTTCTTTCGTCAGATTTGTGTTGCCTATCTTCCCAGCTACTAATCCTTCATATGATTCCAACACCGATGCTAGAAAGATCATCTGCTGCTTGGCCGATTCCTCATCAAAGTTCTGAGCATTCTTCAAGTCTATTGCAATGTTGCATTGAAAACGATTCTTTGCATCAGAATGACTTCCAGAAGATGAAGATCCACTGTGATAACCACTGTGACTTCCACTGCTTTGACCACTTTGACTTTCTTTGCTGGATGTCGACACAATTTCAGTAGAAAATGCAGTTTTTGGAGAAGTTGCTTTTGGCATCATGCTTTTTGGATAATACAAATCCAAATTCTGCTGGTAAGATGAGTGATTAACTTTGTACGTCTTCTTCAACTCCAGTTCATGACTCTCAAGTCTCTCAATCACCAAATCTGGTTTCAACAATTCAGAAGGAATAGTGTTCTTAAGCATGAGAGCATAATATCTCCACTCCATCTCGTCTGGCAATGAATCGAACAACTTGTCTACTTGCTCATCATCAGAATACTTGATATCATGTCTTGCTAATTCCAGCTTCAGATGACCGAACCTCTCTATCATTTTACACACTGATTCATTCTTAAGACAACCAAACATATCAAACTCTTTCCTAAGAAGTTTCTTTTTGTTTTTCACGATTTCAGTACTTCCTAAACATTTCTGTTTTAACTTTGCCCAGAGGTCTTTAGCATTTGAATAGTCTATCAGTGAGATGATATCCTCCCAAACAGATTGAAATAACAATGCTACACACTTTTGTTCGGCTACAAATGATTCAATCTCATCTGATGCTGTTAAAACTTCACCATTCTTGTTTCCTTGATCATAACCGTTCTTCAAACTTTTCCAACTTGGAAATGCGAATGCCATCATCCAATCTTCAAACTTTCTGGACCAACGACTGTACTCCTCGATAGCCATTAGCTTTGGGGGTTTATTGAACGTTCCAAATGCGCTTTCAGATTCCCAAGCTTCCTTTTTCTTTTCTTTCGGTGGATTCTCGTTCTCATTGCTTGTAGATGAAACATCTCCCGAGTTTCCAGCAAACGCGTACATGTCACTGAACGGGTTCAAAAAATATCATCCATCGTGAATGTACCTGCAAGATTATCAAACACTTAGACAAATTTTGAAATTTTTGACAAACACTAACACTGAAGCGAAATCAGTCAGATTGACTGATAAGCGAAATCACTTAAAGTGACACAAAAGCGAAATCTGATTTGTCCGTAAAAGCGAAATCAGGATGTCACTATAAGCGAAATCACAATGTCTGTATAAGCGAAATCAGACTTTGTCCTTTGGAGCGAAATTAACTTTTGTCTCTTGGAGCGAAATTAGCTAAGACCGTATGAGCGAAATCAGCTAAGTCCGGATGTACACAGAAGCGGAATCACAAGTTTACTCATTTTTACACTGAATTTCAATCTGAAACTTTCAAGGGTTGTACTACTCTTAAATCCGATCACAATGATATGATTATTGTTCAATTTTGACCGCTAATTCGTTCCAGATCTGAAGATGAAGTTTCTGTTCGAAAACCGATTGAGATTTTGATAAAATTGATTGATTTTTACTAAGTTTTAAGGTCTGATATATTTACGGATTGATTAACAATTAGTTTCGCTCAATATACTTGAATTTCAAGCCATTATGTCCGTAGGAACTTGTTTCAACCGAAAAATTAAAAGAGAAAGTGAGTAGAAATGAGATAATAGTGTCGAATCAGCTGATGTAGTATGAACTCCTCGTCCTGAAGCTCTGATACCACTTGTTGGACCGTGTCGTGTCTCTAAACGATCAGTCAAGGTAGTTCAACATCACGTATAAAGGCGGAATCAGAATACGTAACGTAACAACAGCTTATCCTTTCAATTCCTTCACTTTATTAGCTTTCTGAGATCAATTTGACAGAGTTTCAGTACCGTAACAATGACCTGATTTCGCTCCAATGGTTACCATGAATGAACACAAGTAGGGTATTTATACTATTGCTGATTTCGCTTCAATGGTCATGACCATATAAGCGAAATCACATGATTCTGATTTCGCTTACATGTCAAGTACATTAAAGCGAAATCAACATGTTCATCTAAGCGAAATCACCCTAACATTGTACATTAAAGCGAAATCAACCATAAAAACCTAATTTGACAATTAAAACCCTATGTTGACTAACTTTGACTTAAGACTTGATGAAGATGCAGTCAACAGACATTCTCATGCATCAACAACATATAGTCCCTATCTTTTGGAAATTATATATATGCTCCCTGTGGTTTGCTCGTTTGTTACACGGATAGTCCCTGAAGTAGATGGACGTTAGTTTCCTCAGTAAAGTGAGTGTGAAATCATAGAATTTCTCTTACTATCAAAAAATGATAATTAAATCATTAAAAGAAACTAAAAAAAGATGGACCCACATTCCACTTCTTCTTCATCCTAAAACCACCACCTCCAACTTTCTAAAACCACCACCGCCCACCACCTCCTTAAAGCGCAACTTGCCACCGCAACCTAGAACTGCCACTTGACACCACCACTGAAACCACCACCCTCCACCATTACCCTTCTCCACCATCACCACCCCAAAATCAACTACCACCTCCTAAAAAACCCAAATCTACAGTACAGCCTTGGATATCATCAAATCACCCACAAAGATTGAATATTTTCACGACAAAACCAAAACCCACATGCTCAATTTGAACAACACCCCAAATTAACAAAAAATCATGAACGCCTAAATCATCAAGCTTGTTAATCTTACCTGGTCAACAAGAAAGTCAGTTGTTTAAATAAGCTCAATCAACATATATAGAAAGATAATCTGGTCAACAATATGCTGAATCCTCCCTCTTTCATTATCTTTTGTTTACAAATCACAAGTCCTTTAATCAACAACTTTCATCGGAGACAAATCAAATCCCTCATTCTCGCGAAGATCTGCTCCCACAAATGCTTATTAGACTTCGAAGTTGTGTTGGTTGTGTGTGGGTTGTTCGGTTTCAATTAACATGTTTCGGTCACCGCCAATAGTGTTTTCTTTGTAGATGGTAGGACAGGAGAACTCTGTAGGAATTAGGTTCACCTTTTGTAAAATATAATTACAAAATATATAATAACGAATTCGTAGCAAATATCATAGTACAATACCGGTTGCAATAACTAAATAAAAAGAATATAAAATATAATTATATATACCAATCTTGATTCAAGCCACATCTCAGGGGGGTCCTTCACGCGCACTTGATAGCATCCTAGACTTGAGTATTCATCATCTTGAGTCTTGAAAAATACTTCTTGACTGCAACAAAGAGCACACTAAAACATTGACGATTTTGGTTGAGGCACGTGTTCAACACGCTTCCCTTAAAACAGATTCCGCGCCTCTAATAAAGACAACGCGTCGGTCTCCCAGGGTACAACAGCCGAAGCAGTCTGTACTGCCGGAGATGGCTCATCGGCCCAAGGTTACATCCGGTAATTGTAGTGTTTGAACTCATGTGGTGGAAAACAAGTGTTCATCCTCCTTCTAGTATTCTTATGTATCAAGCAATACCATATTCTTGTAGTAACAAAAGAAGCACATAACCCTATTTGTACAAGACTAGTGAAAGGTTTCACTTAATTATTCACTTAATTAGTCACTTAATTAGAGACTTAAAAACTCTAATAAAACTACTTAAATGTCATCAAGAAGCTCTACTCAAGAGTTTCTCTTTTATTTACCACATGAATATTCTAATTAATATTTATAATTTCATTAAATTATAAATATATTTAATATCCATTCACCAAATTTCCAACAATCCCCCACATGAATGGAGATCGTTCAAAACATTTAAAATTTCCAATGTAACCTCGACAGTTGAGTTTTGCATACGATAGGTAGGTGTTACCCTTTGAACCTTCGCTCATGAAATGCACTTAGCCCACTAGCTCTGAGTAGATCTCGATGTCTTTGAACTCGTCTGCCGTTTGTGTAGACGACAACACACTTCACACAAGACTCTCCCTAGCCGGGTCATCTCCTCATAGTCGTGTCCAACAATGGTCGTGGAACACTTTCCTGGTTCTGCGAGAGCTCTAGGAATTGTGCCCTCAATTCCATTTGAAGTGACCCCACTTCTCTCTAACATAGGTGATTCTCCTTAGATCATTAAAAGCATTGGGGTTATCGTGATCTATCCAAATCATTTACCACATATTATGCTTAGCCTCACACTTGTCACTTTTAGGAATGGACTAGGAAGTTTATTAATTTTTATAATAAACTACCTTATTAAATGCGTAGGGTTATTCCCCCACAGTGACCTCGCTTATTCATACAATTAGGTTTTCCTATTGAACTCAATTCTTGGGATCTCCAGTCTACTGAGTTAGGTTACCATCATATGAACTACATTTTTCAAGGGCTTCAGTCCCATTCCACAACTTGATCTCTAATAAACCCTCAGGTTGTTGGATCCATAACATTAGCAAATAACTTTGCGTATTTGAGATCAGTTGTCATGATGTGTTCTTAACTCGTAAGTTAATTTTGCCTATTGTCAACTTCTAAGACTATAACCTCAGTGGCCATCTGAATCTGGTTATAACATATATCTTCGTAAGATACGTGTATCATTTAAGGCAAACACATCTCCATTATGCACTACGACCTTTGTGTCCTCCACTTAGTCGTCTATTTGCAATGTTAGATTGGATTACAAAATCCTTATTGCAAAAAAACAAATGCAAGACACCCCCCACATTTAAGTGTTATTCGATAACATTTAGATGTGTTAATGAGAACCATTTCTACATACCCTTATAGGGTTGTTTCTTTAATGGTTCCTCCCCCACATTTCTTGCCATTTGATCAACATTTCCGTAACACCACTTATGGCGATATTTATACACATATGATTGAACAAGACCAACCTTATTGTATCAGTGAATTCAACTCATATTGCATTAGCTTACACAAGCTTCCGAGCCGACCAAAGCAACACATGCCATTGTCATAAGTTTGTCACCAACTTAGAATAATTCTAATTTAACATCAAGAATAAGCTTAGACAATGAGTTCTCCTCATCAGCTTTTCGAACAAACTTTTAAAAGTTACATGTCATTTCCTTATAATGAATGAAAATTCTCTCTCAACTTTTTCCATACACAAATTCTTTTTGTGTTCATACACATTTGAATGTTTAGAGTTAATTAGTCTCCGTCAAGACCCATAATTAACCAGGTACTAGTCTAGCATGCTTTAGACTACAATACTTTAGCATGTGAACAGAAGATGCATCATTTTGATTCTTCACAACCCAAAGGATATCATAATATCACTTTGCAACATTCATCCCTTGTTAAGACAAAATAATGAGACTTATTCATAATCCTAAAACATCAATATTTAGGAAGGTCTCACAAATTATTGTATATAGCACAAAGCTAAATTTCATCATTCATTTAAGGAACATAACTTGTTTACCTTTGATCTCCAACAATCTACCATTGACAAATAAGTACTTAAACATAAGTCTTAATCCAAGTCACTTGGTGAACACATTCATCACCAACAAGATAAATGTTTCTCGTCTACAATCACTATTATGTGTGAGATAGAGTCAACTAGATCGATACTCCACAACATGGCATTCATAATTTTTCCATAAGTGATTTGCACACATGTATTGTTATTCATTAGGAGATATGTATATTTAGGATGCTCTCCCAAATGAAGGTAAAATCTCCATATAGATCTAACAATAATCAAGTGGTAGACGCATCTACTTATAAATCTTGCAAGATTTATTAAAGGTATACAATAACATATAGTACTTTTACTTTCATATGATAGAATTCACACTTGTGAATTTTCCAATGACTTCTACTGAAGTATGTCGACATGAATTTCGTTAGTGTATTTCATCTCAATACACTCACTACGTTCTTTCATTACTCACTCATGATGTGGTTATACATTTGATGTTTCGTATTTGACTTTTAGTCAATGTAACAACTCTCAAGTTGTTTATGTCCAAGTATTTTCATGTATTATCCGTTTAAAACCATATTTTTTAAACAATGTATAACGGACGTTATAATTATTTTCCACAAAAATAATTTATACGTCACAACCATTAGTGATTTATTTCTTTGTAAAAAATTGCATGTGTTATCCGAAGATATTGAACACAAAACAATAAATTACATTGGAAACTAAATCATAAGTGCCAATCACTTTTGAAATTTAAACGGAAGCATAGATAATATGTAGGCATCAAATAGCAAAGTGCTTTTATCTTCAACACTTTATATTTTGACCGAAATCTTCTCAACGATATCGTCCCATGGCATGTCTTGAGGTACTCCCTAAATAAGACTCCATGCACTTGTAAGTACAAGTTCCCCATTTCATCTTGAAACTTTGAACTTGGACAAGTTTGCTCAAAACAACACCAAGTTGTTACAAAGGCTACATTTAAGTAGCAAAATTGAACAATTAAATTTGTTCACAACAACACCAAGTTGTTTTCCACCAAATCATATTCACGAGATTGTTACTTTGTTCAACAAATGCAACTTCTAGCAAGAATAGCAAACCATTTGAATTCTAAAACTATGCAAAATAGGCAATTAATTGTTTACATAAAACATTTCCATTCCTTATGGCTTATACAAAGTACAGTCTCTAACCTTGTATTTGTGATACACATTTTCTAACACACGTGTTAGAAAATTTAAGTTATTTTACATAAAACATGACAAGTCACAAATTAAAGTTGGTGATAAAATTACACACAACTACACCATCACTTTATGGTGATTGAATTCTTGTATTTTTTTTTCTAATCTCATCAAGTTAGGCACATAGCCTACTTTTAATACAAGAGACATGGGTGGAGATAATTCTCACTTAATTAAAGATTTTATTAGAGACATAAACTCTAATAAAAACTAATAAATTGACATGAAACTCTCCTTAAGAGTTTATCTTCCATATGAAGAGTCTAGTAAATGATTTTAATTTCATTAAATTCATATAAATACCACACCATCACTTTATGGTGATTTAATTCCTTGAAGCCCATCAAACATCAACTTCAATGTATAACATTTTATTTCTAAATTATACAAAGCATTAAAAACAATGCTACAACAAATCTATATATCTAATAAAGCAAACCATTGGGGGACACATGTCACCCAATGGTGCAAGCCAACTAAGCAGACATGTCAGCATCTATATGGCACACCTCATAGTTGAGGATTGAAGGAGTGTTTCTCATTTACGTTCATCACAATCTCTCTCCTCTCAAAACCCTAAATCGAACTCTCTCTTTTTTTCCTCTCTGAATGAACACGGCGAACACAGGAACTATAATCGATCCAATAATTTTGTTCAAGACTCATCGGATTTGAAGTCAGATCATCTACGGTACTATCTAATTATAGTATTTCATGATCGATTATATGTTTTAATATGGCTAATTTTGCAGGAAATCACATTGGCCGGATCAAATCGGTGATTTAGTGAAGAGGTATAACCAATCTTTTTAGGTAACTTTCTTCATCGACGTTATTCATGCTTCATTCTGATAACCCCATCAGTTACATAAGATTTCGTTTTCTTTGATTCGATTTTCAGATTCAATGGTTTTGTTAGATTGTTCGTTTTTGAGTAGTTGATGTTACTGATTGTCATAGCTGATTAGGGTTTTAATTCATTTGTACAGTTTCTTTTTTATGGTCTCTAATAGTCGATTTTGATGTTTGGGTTTTTTTTGTGTTTTAGGGTTTTAAATTCGTTGTTCATGTATTGTTATTTGTTGATGTTACTGTTGTTGGTAGCCGATTAGGTGTTTAATTCCTGTGTACAGTTTCTTTTAATTAGAATCTGTAATAGTGTATTTCGATTTTGATCATTTGTTGGTTTTAGAAATGGTTGATTTTAAAATTTTTGATTTGAGTGTGTTTAGCTGTAAGCCTGCCCTTCTTACTTACCCGCCTGAAGTGGGTGTTATAAAAAAAGAACCAATTGATGACTTAATTTAAGTGTCTGATGATGAGGTGCCTAATGCGGTTGCTGCGCCTGTATTTGAACAGAGTGTTGATGACGAAGTACCGGTTACTTTTGTTGTTGACAACGTTTATGTAAGTTTTTATTATTTACTTTATCATAATATTAATGTATGTTTTGTAAATCCAGTTGAAGTCATTAGTTGTAGGAAAACCAGATTTAATGGTATCTATTATTTAATTTTATATTCTGATTTGTAGAGTTTGAAGAAGAAGTGGGCACAAACTCATGGATTGGATCGAAAGATGGATTTGACCATCAAGGACAGCGCTGGTCAAACTTGGAATGTGGCTATTGGTAAGGAGTTCTCACAATGCTGTCTGCGATTCAATGTTACCGGTATGTGAGAGTTTGTTAGAGACAAACGGTTGGTATTTGGTTCTTCGTTTCAGATGGTTTTTGTTAAAAGTAAATGTATGTTGCTTTATAACTGAGTTGGTGAATGTACATGGTATTATTTGGTAGTATTTTTTTTGCATACACTGTTCATCGTTAGAATACATTTAGTGGTATGTTTTTGGTGTGGTTGGTACGTAGATCTGATGTCATGGTAGATGTTGGTGATACTTTTTTTGGGCCTTTTATATTTGTGGCCGAAGTACTTAGTTTTGAATGCTTATATGACTAGACTTTATTTATGTTTTTTTTTCTACCTGTTTTTTATTAGTATCCTATTTTTAGTGTAATCAATATTTTTTTTTGAAATTTTATGTTTCTTAGTTTGATAATTAAGAAAATTAGTGACCATATTAAACTTCATTAACGTAATTTGTTTGAAAAAATTGTTTATGCCGCCACTTTTCAAAAAGAAACTGATATAAAAATAAAGTTTCGTATGATTTTGTTTCCTATTTTAATTTTGTAACCCACAATATATATTTAAAAAAAAACGGTCACATTCTATAGGATTACCTATAATTAGGTTGAATTTATGCTGTTTCCTTTTTTTACACGCATATATTTACCATCTTATTTATGTATATAAACTTAAAAATACTTTCCATTTAAATTAATTTTTAAAATAAAAAAATGTTGGTAATTGAAATTGAAAGTCTTGAAATTAAAATATAGTTTTTTTATATTTGTGTTTGAAATTCTTAAATATACGTTACTAATAGATTAAATATTTACCATCTTATTTATGTATATAAACTTAAAAATACTTTCCATTTAAATTAATTTTTTAAAAATAAAAAAATGTTGGTTATTGAAATTAAAATATAGTTTTTTTTTATATTTGTGTTTGAAATTCTTAAATATACATTATTAATAGATTAATGAATCATATGTTTATAATTTTTAAGTGAATATTAAAAATAAATAAATTTGTGTATCAAATTGGTTTTTTATTTTTAATTTTTCAGTTTTTCAATTCTAAATTATATTTGGCCGTTTTATTTAAGTTTTTAATAAAACATTCATAAGTTTTGTTTTTAACGATGGAAAGTAAGAATCGTTTTTAAATATTTTGTATTGAAGTTTTGTAAACCATTACAATCATGCCATATTTAATTAATCAATTAAGTTGAATAAATAAATTCCTAAATATTTTTGTGATTTGTAGTTTTTTTAGAAATGTAAACCCATTTCTAAAAATAATAATGTCTTTAATTTCGGCCAAAATTTTGTTTTCTAATAAATTTTTTAACTTTACAAAAATAAGTAAACTAAATTTGTATATATATATTTAGTTAATACATTCATTTGATTTAATTACAAATTATTTTCTAACATTAATCATCTCAGTTCGGCTCAAATATCATACAAATGGATGAAAATAATGTTACTTTCTTAAACAATCTTGATTGGAGATCCAAGTTGTTTACCATCAAAATCAAGGTGTTAAGACTTTGGATTCGTGTGAATCCAAAAAGAGAAGGAGAAATCCTTGGTACTGAAATGGTGGTCATGGATGAGCAGGTAGGTTTTAATGTCATTTGCTTTTTAAAATGTACCTTATTTTTTATATTTTTGTCTATACTTACCAATTTTTTTCTGTTTTTATTAGGGTACCAGGATGCAGGCAACTGTTTGGAGCAAGTTTATGAAAAAACATGAAATTTTGCTTAATGAAAACGAGTCTTATTACATTTATAAATCTCAACTTTCTGTCATTAAGTCAAATTTCAAATACTTTGATAAGGAACATGCTATTAGCTTAAACTTTGATTCATCTGTTAAAAAGTGTGAGAACTTTGATGGAAGTTTATATGGTATTCGGTTAGCATCTTCTGAGTCCATTAAAGGCGGTGAAGTCGATGTCAAGTATCGAGTTGGTTTGTACTTCATCATATATAACAACAACATGCTAAATTAAGAAATATATAAATATAGATTAATTTTTATTTTTATTTTTTTTGTGTTGATTACATTATTTATTAATCAATTTTTTTTTAGATTTTATTGGATATGTAGATGAGTGGTCTGAACCAGAGATGACCAAAACGAAGATGGGAAAACATAGCAAATACATGAACTTGCAATTGCTGGATGAAGAGTCTGTTAATTAAATTCTAAATTAAGTTTATTGTAACTTTAGTGTTATATATTTTTTATTACATGATATCCTCTGATATGCTTACTTTGTATTTATGTAGGGGTATCAAGTTAAACTGCACTTTATGGGATGAGTATTGCGATGAGACGTTTGGTTACATTCAGAGTCATAAAGAAGAAGTTCATGTTGTTCTGCTTGTGCAGTTTGGTAGTTTCAACAAGTATAAAGGTATTAATTCATTAAATACTTTTTTAATTTTATAAAATTTTTATATCATTTACGAAGTTGAATATCCTAATATCTGATATTAATTTTTTTACACAGGGAAGACGTCGCTATGTAATGCTTTCCATATAACAAGGCTGTTTATCAATGCTGACATAGAGGAGATTCGTTCATTTAGAACAAAGTAAACAGTTTCTAAAATAATATGAACTACTTATTGATGTTGTTAAATTTTTTTGCTTCAATTATTGTAATCAGGTTTGTTGAGAAGATATGTAAAACATCTTCTAATGGTCAGAAATCAATTGGTTCATCTGGAAGCATAAGCGTTGCGGATGACTTTTTAGTGAAGCATCATTTTTCCAATTTCCGTGATATTACGCTATTGGATAAGGTTTGTGTCTACTTTTTAATATTTTAAGTAAATACATTACACAAATTTGTTTCAAAAATTCATTTTTATAACTCTAATGTCTTACATATAATTTCAGCCTTGCGAGGTCATAGTTCTTGGTACGATCATGGGTGTGGATGATAAAGATGATTGGTACTACCTTGGTTGTGAGGAGTGCACTTGGAAGGTTGAGACAACTATGGTCATTGAGGATGCTGAAGACGGTGCTGAAGAACCGAAGTTTAAACATATTTTAGTTTGCTCAAATCAAGATTGTCCTAAGGAGGTTGTGGCTGCGACGCCGATGTAAGTTACTAATATTATTTGTAATTATATTATATTTATGATTACTTTATTTTACTTTAGGAATGTAAAATGTATTTATTTTGTGAATTACTTTTTGTGCATTTAGTTTTAGGATTCCGATAAGAGTACAAGATTATGCAGCTATTGCCTCTTTGACTTTGTTCGACCGTGAAGCTAGAAAAATGTTTGGTATGACTGCAATTCAATTGCTTGAGAAGTGTAAAGTGGATCAGGTAACGTATTTCACATCAGTCCTTTCTTTAAATTCATATACAAGTTACATATTATTAATGTTTAAATGTTATTTCTATGCTGTTTTCAAAAAATTTTGATTCATGTATATTAGGCATCTTTGCAAGAGAAAACCATTCCCTATCAGTTTAAATCTTTGAATGATAAGAAGTTTGCCTTCAAGATTCAAATTAGTCAATTCAATATTGACAACCATATTGATGGTTATGTTGTTCATAAGTTGGTGAATGATTCAGCAATCATTGAGTCCTTGGAGAGCCGAATTCCAGCTGATCAGGTTAACACTTACAAACCTTAGAATTATAGTTATGTTACAACATTTATTAGTTTTATTGTGTCTAGCCTTATTATTTTTTTGAATTGTAGGGTGTGGACGAGGCGTCTGCTGATGTTTCACTTAGTGATATGTCAACTCAAAACCCTTTTGCTCTAAAGGTATGTATTTTAAGTTAATGTTACAAAATACCAAATGTTTTAAACATTTTATATACTTTCTAATTTTGAATATATCATTCAGGATGCCGTGGATTCTATTGGTGATAGCTTCACACCCGATTGCACATCTAAAGATTGTTCTAAGACTTCGGCTTCGGAATTGAAAGGTAACCTTGCTGACGTGTATGAAGTTGAAGAAAGCACATCTCTATCATCAACAAAGGTTAAAAAGGCTGGTGTCTCGGATGTTCAAGTTGATGATGAAACGATTTTGCTGGTTCCAAAGTTGGAGAAGTAGTTCATGGTTGAAGTAGGTTTAAGAAAAACAATTTTTTTTTTTCCAAATATTGCTGCTTTGGTTTCGTTTGCGTGTTAGATTGGTTTCGATTGTTTTGTCATGGTTGGTTTGTTTGTTTGATTTTGGATTTTAAACATATGGTTGTTTGGTTTTTCATTTGATGCATGGGTTGTTGGTTCTTTATTTGAGACATATGATTGGTTTTTTAGTTGAGACATATGGTTGGTTTGGAATGTTTCCTATTACTTATACTTCTTTAAACTTTACCTTTTGTTACTTTATATTTTGTTTAGAAAGTATAATTTTTAAAACTATTTATAATATTTTTTAATATTTAAACTGTAAATAAAAAATTTATTAACCGATTTTATGTAAAAAAATTTGTTGTAATCATTATGTAATTACTATCATTATGTAATTGTAGGATCGTGATCTGACCCGAACGAGTCGTTCAGAGGAGTTTTACTTCGTTTCAGGTGCGGAATAACAAGAAACGGAGGTAGAAACAGTTGATTCTTCACTAAAACTGCTAATTGTATTGATTAACACTCGATTACACGCAGTTCTTCACACCGGCAGCACTTCGGTATGGAATACAAGAGAATGCTATATGATTTCGCTCATGGGTGCCTATATACAGGCCTGAGATTTCGCTCCAAGGGACATGTGTCCATATGAGCGAAACCTCATATGTTCACATAAGCGAAACCATCAGGTACACATAAGTGAAGCCCCATGTCAAATGTCCCTATGAGCGAAATCAGCTCACTAATCACAACACTCTTCCTATTTTCTCGTATAACGTGCCCTAATCTAACATTCTAAGACTAAGACTCGATACAAGACGAAGTCGACAGATGTAGTGCACCAACAGACTCCCCCTTAGATGTTGACGAGTCGACTATCGAGTCACGACAATGCTGTGTCTTCACTTCTTCAGTCTTGATCAGTCTCTGGGCTTCTCTTTCTCTATCTAAGACTCAAACAAAGATGTAGTCGACAGACAACTGCACCAACAGACTCCCCCTTGAATGTTGACGGAATCTTTAGTGAGAGTCTTCAACATGACAATCCTTCAATCTTGATCGGTCTTCTTCAGAAACTCTTTCTAGAATCATATACCCGGATCTTTCTCTGGTTCTAACTTTCGTCAGACTCCCCCTATCATCAAGCTGGGATCGCTGTCTGGAATTTGTTATCACCTTTGAAATTAAATCCTGGCTTTCTCAGTTTAAGCTCTTCTCAGGTTCTGATACATCTCCTGGCTTTCGTAGCAACAGGATCAGAAACCTACACAACTCAAACACACAATTATAACAAACAATATTGTGATTCTATTTAATGAATCAACTATACATTTGAGAATTATTTATATTTAAAATTGATCAAAAATTTGAAACATTCCAAATTCTGATTCAACTTAATGAATCATTTTAAACATTTCAAACCAATTAACCAAACCATCTGTTCATCATGTTTAGCCTTTGAGATTTTGAATGTCAGCTTTCCAACATCAGTTTTCGAAAATCTTTTTGGATTTTTCAAAATACGAAACATAAATGCAATAACAGAAATTAAATGCAGAAATGAAATATGTACAAACATATTTTTGTGAGTTTGCTAAAGAGAATCATATCAGTTTTTTTAGACACATCACAAGCACCGTTAAGCTTTTAATCGTTTTAAGCTTTAAACGATTCACGTAGATTGACGATATTGTTGTCCACATAAACTCAAACTAAAAACTTTCGACATGCTTACCGATACGTTAAAGTATATTAATTTTGCACACAATTCTAATGGACCCCACGATCTCAGCATATCCCCTCATCATGCAATACACTGACTCAAGTAATGCCTTTAAACTTTGATCAACTGTGATTTGTGCGAAAACAACGCAGAATGTTTAAACATTAATAATCAGGTCGATACTTCCGTATACGCAGAGAAAGTCCAATGTTTAAACAAAATAAGAAAAATAAAACAAGTTGAAGTTGTTTAGGCTTTAACCACCAGGTCGATACTCCCGTATACGCAGAGAGATGACGGCTTGGACTTTTGGTGGGTCCCCTTTAGAGGATCTTTTGTTACAACAACAATGACTATCAATTTTATTGTTTCATCAATTTGCTGAGGGCTGCGCTATATTTCAAGCATGCGGAAAGTATTATACGAGGACTAGGTCAGAAATTTCTTTCAGTAGAAGTCCCGGGATAATACCCCAGATATCACTGAGCATAAAGACCTAGTATCTCAGAAAGAGGGACCTTTCAAACGAGATTTCAGGGGTTACCTATATATACAAGTAGTGTTCCCCACGAAATAAGCAAGTTTGAATTTACATTTATATCCCGAAAAAGCTTACTAAATGTGTAAAAACCTATCGGCATATCATCAGTGAGACCGTTTAACACTATTTAAACAATACATTTCTTTAGCATACTGTGACTATCTACTGATGTACTATCATTTCCTCTTCTTTGACACAAAAACTCATTTTTTATTTTATCATGTTTTTGTCTTTTTCAAATTTTCTAATGTTTTTGGATTTTCTGAAATTTTCTACTCCCCCTAAAATGCAAACACATTTTAAAAGAAATTTGAAAACTACTAGACTCTTGACCCACTTGAAACATAAAATGAACTGTACAAAAACTTGACAACTGACATCGAATTGCATCAAATCGCCATTCACTAGGCATAAACAATCAGAACTCCCCCTTTCAACAAACCATTTTCTCATTTAGATTTCAAAACACTTAAGTTTGTTTTAATCAAAATGATTTTTCCGGAAAATGAGTTTGTTTTTACCACTTGTAATTTTACCACTTGTTAAGTATGGGGATATGGTTCATCATCTTGTCAGTTTTTATCAAATGTAATAAATCAAGTACAATTTAATGTCCCTGATTTACCGTTTGCAATTAAGCAACCTCTGTACCAATTGTAAGAATTACCACTTTTAGGATCACAAACAATACCACTTGTAGGTATGACTAACCAATACCAACTGTAGGAATGTTACATCTACATGCATCATTTTATCAATCAGGATGCCGATTCCTGCTTCGCACTTACCAACCTGGAAGCTCCGGCAATTCAAGTTTTTTATTTAAACAGATTCACCCAAGCCTGACGGTCCTTGGGTGATTTTGAATTCTTGTTCAACAATGGTGGAAAATTTGCATCATCCATTGTTAAACCAGAATTCTCATTTTTTACCTCAACACATGGCTCTTCTGGCTTTACCACACCAGATTTATCGCCTGAACATGGCTTGTCTGACTTTGAGGAGCCAGATTCATCGCCGACATATAACTCCTTTGTTTCCGAAGAAACAAATTCATCGCCAATAACTTTCTTTTTCTTCTTTCCCCCTTTCGTCCTCAGATTTGTATCTGATGAATTCGTTTTGCTTGACTTTGCAATCTAGGAAATTGATTCATCAGAACTCTTATTTTTACCAACAGATGAACTCGAGGACAAAATCTTCTCGAGGTACTCTCTCGCCTTCTTTCTCTTCTTCCTCAGTCTGTCTTTCTGCCCCTGTGAAAGTTTAACTTTCTTTTCTTGAATTGTCTGTTCTCGAACTTTAGGTTTTAGAACCTTCTGTTCATGGGGCTTGACATTGACTGGAATCTTTGCCAATTTTTGAGAATTAGCCCTTAATCTGTCATTCGATTTCCTTGGGCAATCTCTGGCAATATGACCTCTGATGTTGCAGTTAAAGCATCTTCTCGTCCCATAATTCCAACTTTGGCAGTTAACAGCAATGTGTCCTTGATAACCACATCGGTAACACACTCTGTTATCATACCAATCACCATTGTCAGCCCAAATGCTCAAATCATAGCATTTTTTAGCTTGGTGATATTCCTTCCTCATGTTTGCTGGATTTAACTTTTGAGCACTGTGGTCCGACCTGCACCACTCATTACCAACAATTTTTGAATTTTCATTTTTTACTTTTTGTAATTTTTGATTGCGATTAGATGATTGGACTGATGAGCTTTTATATTCTTTTTGAACATTTTTTGATTTTTTATCCTTTTGTTTTTGTTCCACATTCTTCTTTACAGGTTTTTGCTTTAAGCATTCACCTTTCTCAGTAGAATGTAGAACAGTTTCTTTAAACATTTCTTTTAATTTCAAAAATGTTTTCTTTTTCTCATCATCATCAGTTTTCTCATCACAATCTTCAACTTTGACATTGTCAAAGTTTGTGACATTGTCACTTATTGTAACTGAATTGATCGGTTTTGGACAGGGGAACTCAGATGAAGTCACAAAACCTTTCAATTTCTTTTCAAGCTCATCTATTTTGTTTCTTGAATTCTCAGCTTCATTTTCAAACTGAGATATTCGGTCAAGATGAGCCTTGATTGTCTTTCGAGCACATTTAGCTTCTTTTTCAAGTCGAATAATCGTCTGAAGATGAGAATTTATAATTTTTTGCTTTTCAATGTTGTTTTGACTAAAAACATTTCTTCCATCTTCAAGAATCTTTATCTGACTTTGAAATTCTTTTTCAATTCTTGATTTTTCATTTTCAAAACTCTCAATTTTATCTTCAAAATTTTTTTCTTTTTCTTTCAATTTCTTGTTTTCTGATGTCAAACTGTTCAAATTACTTAACAGTTTGTCATTTTCAACTTTCAGTTTCTCACAAATTTCCTGAAACATAAGAATCTGTTTAATATCAGCTTGCTTCTCATCTTTCAACTTTTTGATTTCCAATGCCAAACTTTCCGCATCTTTCAAGAGTTTGTCATTGTCATCCTTACAGTTATCACATTTAGAGCACACAGATTCAGAACTTTTTAATTACTATAATCATTATGTAACTACTATATATAAAATTGTATAATAAACCTCCACTTTTTTTTAAATTTATCTAAAGATAATAATTTGTATGAATTTGTTTCCTTTTATAAATTGTATAACCGACAATTTATAATTTTTTTTTTAAAAAAATCCGCCATTAAATTTTATAGATTTACCTCCATTTAATTTTAATGGTAAATTGTTTCCTTTTTTACATTTATAACCGAAATTTTTTAAAAAAATTTATAGTTTCCTTTTTTATAATCACTTCCAATACTATAAGAACCTCTACTCTTATTCATAATACACACTCAATGTTTTATACTAAAGGTTGTACAAGTCTAATCAGAAAACTCTCTCCCCACATTCATCATTTTTGAAGTTTTGACGATTGGTCATTTCTCATACACGTAAGTTTTATCTTTTTACATTATACTTGTACGTTTATGTTGTTCTAATACTCATTTTAATACATTGGTATGTTATATATGATACAATTTTAGGATATGCCGAAGCGTGCAAAACGTCAACCTTTACCTTCATTTCCACTTCCTATTCGTGTTGAACCTTCCAATAGTATGTACTTTAGTTTTATTTTTGTTTACAAATACAATAAAAAATAATATATTAGGTAACTATGTTAAGTAATGTTAATTTTACTTAAAATTTTGTAGGTGCTGTTGGTAGAAGACCTTTGTCTAACATTACGAATGGTAATGTTTGCAATTTTTTTAGAAATGAATTGATTGTTTTTTTATAAATACTTAAAAAAGTACTATATGCATTTTATTCTTCAGTTGATCATAATCAAGTTGAGCATCAAGACTATGCTGAACGTAGAAAGTTAAGGAAATTATATTTGGACAATAAAAGAAGAAATGCAAATAATAAATCGTCCACTTCACAAAACGTCATTCGTTCATCCAACGTTTCATTATCCGATACAAATGTTTGCCATGTCGTAACACCGATTCGTTCATCCTCTTATATCAATAACATGGATGGACGTATTTTGCCAACCACACCTTTAACAAATCCATACGTGGCATGTAAGTCACTTTTGTGTTTGTTTACTATGATTATGTGTTTATTTTTTTATTTTTAAATCAAAAATTATGTAATACATAAACATATTTGATTGGTACATTGGAGTTTATTTGTTGCACTTCAAGCTGGAAGAAGTCCATTGACTAATATTACAAATGGTAAATTTTTTATTTTTGTACACATGAATATAATGTTTCATTTAAAATTTGTTTAACATTACAAATGGTAAATTAATTGTTTTTTATAAAGGAATTCGTTTGTTAATGTATAATTTGATAATTTATGGATATCAATTTTTTTTCAGTTGGTTATAATGATGTTGAGAATCAAAAATCAGCTGAACGAAGAAGATTAAAGAAACTACATGAAGATAATAAGAGACATAATGTGTCCAACAAGTTAAACACAACAGAAAACGTAATTCGATCATCCAATGTTTCAGTATCCGATACAAATGATTG
Organism: Helianthus tuberosus; assembly: GCA_030545235.1. Taxonomy (NCBI): domain Eukaryota; kingdom Viridiplantae; phylum Streptophyta; class Magnoliopsida; order Asterales; family Asteraceae; genus Helianthus; species Helianthus tuberosus. The sequence goes on from CM060447.1 coordinate 67,614,504, forward strand.
CCGTGTTGTAACACCAATTCCTTCATCATCTTATATCAATACCATTGATCGACGTATCTTGCCAACCACACCTTTAACAAATCCGTACGAGGCGTATACATCAGGTTGGTGTTATTTACTTACATATTTAAATTTTATTTATTATGATTATGAGTTTTTTTAAATAAAAAATTATGTAATATATAAACATGTTTCATACGGTGACTTATAGTTTTTTTTGTTGTAGTTGAAGCTGAAAGAAGTCCATTGGTTAATATTACAAATGGTACCTTCTATAATTTTTTACATATGCATACATTTTTTCATTTATAATTTGCGTAACATTACAAATGGTAAACTCTTTGGTTTTTTAGACAAAAATACAAATTTTATTGTATAATTTGATATTATACGGATATCCATATTTTTTTTTCAGTTGCTTTTAATGATGTTGAGCATCAACAATCAGCTGAACGAAGAAAATATAGGAAATTACGTTTGGATAATAAGAGAAATAATTTGAGTAACCAAACTTCCATTTCAAAAGACGTTACTCGGTCATTCAATGTTTCTGCATCCCATACAAATGAATGCCGGATCGTAACACCAATGCGTTCATTCTCTTATATCAATACCTTCGATCCACGTTTTGATTCAACCACACCTTTAACAAATCTGTCTGAAGCATCTACTTCAGGTTGGTGGTATATATTTATGTTTGTAACATTTTTTTTTTTTTTTGATTTTGACATTTTTTTTTTCGTTGGTTAACATATAGGTGTAAAGAGGAAATAAAGAGGTAAACAAAGGTTTTCTACTAATCAGGGTAGAAACGTATATCCTATTCCAATGGTTGACTTATCTTCTGACGATCATATTATTCCTCAACAATTAGCTGAAGATCCATACAAAGGAGTTTCTAACAGTAAGTACCTTACACACTCACTACTTTAAGTTCCACTTGAAGAACGTCATTATATTAATTTCATAACGAATAGCACAAAATGATATATTTTTTTATGCTCAATAATAGATTATTTGGATCATGGTGATCAAGTAGTTGTATGCGACATATGTAATGCTAAGTTGTGGAAAGTTGAGGCTGGAAAAGGAAAGCTTTACTCATGAAGAACAACTTATATGCTTTGTTGTGCATATGGAAAAGTACATCTTCCTAATTTTAAAGAGACGTGTCTGGAATATCAAAGTCTTTTTAAGAGTTTAGACTAAAGGAGCAAGCATTTCTTACTCAATATTCGTCGTTTTAATTCTATGTTTTCGTTCACTTCAATGGGTGGTAAAGTTGATTCGAAAATCAATAGAGGAAATGCTCCGTATGTATACCGAATTAGTGGCGAGAATTATCATACACTGGGAAGTCTTCTTCCTAAAGAAGGTGGTGAACCAAAGTTTGCGCAGCTTTGCATATACGACACAGATAATGAAGTCTGTAATCGCAAAACCGTATTTTGGTATTTCTGGAAACCATTTCTTTATTAATTTGTTTTATTTATTTTTGGTTTTATGTTATATAAACACTTACTTATACTTTCGCTTTTTTCTTACAATTGCTTTGCAGTAACTCAAACAAACCAGCTTCCGCAACTTCTGATATACTTGACACTGAACTCATAGAGTACCTTAAGGTGATTTTAGATTCAAATAATGAGCTGGTGAAAACATATAACGTGTACGAGATCGGTTTGTTGATAATCCTCAAGTTGACTTAAAATTAAGGCTTAAGGCAAATAGGTCTAAAGATGGTCGTACATACAACCTACCGACGTCGTCCGAAGTTGCTGCGCTTATTGTTGGAAACATTGAGGAAGCTCTTGATAATCGTGATGTAGTTGTTGAGTCAAAGAAAGATGGTCTACAACGTATTAGCGAGCTTCATCCTTCGTATCTCGCACTTCAGTATCCATTGCTTTTCCCTTTTGGTGAAGATGGTTACCGGGTTGATATTCTTCATAGAGAAGGAAGGGCATCAACGAAGAAGAAAGAGTCAAAATGTACAATGAGAGAGTATTTTGCTTACCATGTTCAAGATAGAGTGAATCATTTCTCTTTGATTCTCAATGCTCGAAGACTTTTGCAACAGTTCTTGGTTGACGTATATACGATGATTGAAAGTGAACGATTACTATTCATATGTCTGCAGCAAAAAAAACTGAGATCTGAGACATATGATAACCTTAAAAAGCTTGGACAAAATGGTAATCCAGATATGTCAAACGTTGGAACACGCGTACTACTACCTTCTTCGTTTACTGGTGGATCGCGTTATATGAGGGAGAATTATTATGATGTGATGGCCATTTGTAAATGGTTTGGCTACCCTGATTTTTTCATTACGATCACTTGCAATCCGAAATGGCCGGAGATTAAAAGATTTCTAAAGGACACGAAGATTAATCCCGAGGATAGACCGGACATTTTATGCCGATTGTTCAAAATTAAGCTTGACGCAATCATGAAAGACTTGCGAGAGAAATCTTTATTCGGCATTGCATCGGCATGTAAGCATACATTTAAATCAGTTACTTTATTATATTTTTTTTGGTATGCTACGTTCATAACCGTAACTTCGAAAATAAGTATTTTAATATTAACTATCCTATCACAGTTGTCTATACCATAGAGTTTCAGAAACGAGGTCTACCGCATGCGCATATCTGTCTGTTCTTAAGTAACGAAAGTAAGCTTCCGTCGGTTGAGCATGTTGACAGCTTCATTTCTGCGGAGATACCTGACAAAAACTTAGAACCAGATCTATATACTCTTGTCAGTGACTATATGATTCACGGACCTTGTGGTGTTGCAAAACCAAATTGTCCGTGTATGGTCTATGGTAAGTGTTCGAAGAAATTTCCTAAGAAGTTCTGTGATAAGACTTTTCTAGATTCGAATGGTTATCCGGTTTATAGACGTGCCGATTCAGGTGTTTTTGTTGAGAAATCTGGTATTCAGCTTGATAATAGAAGCGTGGTTCCGTATAGCAAAACCATATTGAGACATTATCAAGCACACATTAACGTCGAATGGTGTAACCAGGCTGCGTCCATTAAGTATTTGTTTAAATACATTAACAAAGGACCAGATAGGGCAGAATTAGGTTTTGTACCAAATGGTGATGAAGGTCAGCTTGAAGATGGTAAAGATGAAATTAAAGAGTATTACGATTGTAGATATCTCTCGGCATGCGAAGCTTCATGGCGAATATTTGCATTTGATGTTCATTACCGCTATCCATCCGTAATCAGGCTTCCGTTTCATCTACCTGATAAACAAAACGTTGTATATGGCCCTGACGACGAACTTGATAGTGTTCTACAAAAACCTTCTGTTTCTTCTACGATGTTTTTGGGGTGGATGGAAAAGAACGAAAAAGATCCGTTGGCGCGCACCCTTACTTACGTTGAGTTCCCAACTAAATTTGTTTGGAAGAAGGACGAAAGGATATGGGATAAACGCATTATAGGAAAAACCATTGGTCGTATTGATTGTGTGAATCCTTCTATGGGCGAGGCATACTTTTTAAGAATTCTTCTTAATAAGGTAGTAGGTCCTAAGTCTTTTGAAGACATTCGTACTGTGAATGGACAAGTCTTCCCAACATTTAGAGATGCGTGCTATGCTAGAGGCCTTTTAGACGACGACAAGGAGTATATAGAAGCTATCAAAGAGGCGCACTACACAGGTTCTGGTTAAAATCTTCGTAATCTATTTGCTACAATGTTGGCGTCTAATACACTATCAAAGCCTGAACATGTTTGGGAAAACACATGGGAGTACCTTGCGGATGGAATTTTATACAATCGGCAAAAGCTTTTGAATATCGAAGGTACGCAAATTGTTATTTAATATTTTGTCAGTTATGTTTTACAGATTAGTTTTAATTAATTTCATTTTTTATTTACAAGAATTTTAATAATTTATTTACATAATTTTAATAGGTTTGTCTCTTCCAGAAGAACAAATAAGGAACCTAACGTTGTTGGAAATTGAGCGTTACTTATTACGTAACAATTCAAGTTTAAGTCGGTTTTCGTCTATGCCTCAACCCGATAGTGAATCAATATATTCAGCAGACAACCGTTTAATTGCTGACGAGCTTAGGTACGATGTAAGCGCTACTGCCATTGAATTTGATAATAATTTAAGCATCCTAACCGATGAGCAGCGTTTAGTGTTTGATGAGATAATTGAAGCAGTTAATAGTAATGCGGGTGGTTTGTTCTTCGTATATGGCTACGGAGGTACTGGTAAAACGTTTCTTTGGAAGACATTATCTGCATCCATTAGATGTAAAGGCGATATTGTACTAAATGTTGCATCAAGTGGAATCGCATCTCTGTTGTTACCTGGTGGGCGTACTGCACATTCAAGGTTTCATATACCTCTAAATTTAACAGAAACCTCGATGTGTTTTATTAAACCTGATGATGACGTTGCTGATTTATTGAAGAAAACGAAATTGATCATTTGGGATGAAGCACCGATGAATCATAAACATGCGTTTGAAGCACTTGACCAAACAATGAAAGATATCTTCAAATGTGAGATGACATTTGGTGGAAAAGTTATGGTCTTCGGTGGTGACTTTAGACAAATACTTCCGGTTGTACCAAATGGCAGTAGGCGAGATATCGTTAATGCTTCAATCACGTCGTCGTATATTTGGAGTACTTGCAAGGTCCTTACATTAACCAAAAACATGAGGTTAACTGTAGGAGCGAACGCATCTGATATAGAGGAGATTAAAACTTTTGCGGATTGGTTGCTTGACTTGGGAGAGGGAAAGATCGGTGACAGTGATGATTGTGAGGTGGTTATAGATATTCCTGAAGATTTGTTAATCAAGTGTTCTAAGGATCCTATGTCAGACCTGATCGAATTTGTATATCCTTTGCTTCTTCAACTGTACAAAGATAAAGATTATTTTGCTGAAAGAGCTATACTGGCACTAACAAACGAGGTTGTTCAAGAAATAAATGAAAAATTGCTTGATTCGTTTCCTGGCGATGAAGTGGAGTATCTGAGTTCTGATAGTATTTGTCAAACTGATCAAGGAAAGAATGAAGCAAATGCGAGACTATATTCTCCCGATGTTCTAAATGGTTTAAAAATTTCTGGTCTGCCTAATCATCGATTAGTCCTTAAAGTTGGTGTACCTGTAATGTTGCTTCGTAATATCGATCAACAAAATGGTTTGTGCAACGGTACGAGACTACGGATTACTAAACTTTATAAACATGTTATAGAGGCGGAGATTACATCCGGAGGAAACATAGGGACCAGAACGTTTATTCCACGAATTTGTTTAACACCGTCGGATAAAAGAATTCCTATCAAGTTTCAACGACGACAATTCCCTATAAATGTATGTTTTGCAATGACTATAAATAAAAGTCAAGGACAATCTCTATCGACGATTGGATTGTATTTGAAATATCCAGTTTTCTCACATGGTCAGCTTTATGTTGCGTTATCAAGAGTTAAAAGCAGAGGCGGTGTGAAGTTGCTTATACTAGACAAAGATGAGAATGTAACGAGTAAAACAACAAATGTAGTCTACAAGGAAGTTTTTTCCGGAATTTGAATTGTTTTTTGTTTTTTTTTTCTTCCAATGTATGCGTATGTACAAAATATTATATTTCAAAGGAAATAATATGGTTTTGGATGAAGCCGCGCATCGCACGGGCATTAGCCTAGTTGCTTATATAAAATGTCTACATAAAACATTTCAAAGCATTTGTATCTTAACCATTTTTAACAATCATGTTAAAATGAAAGAAATTCTAACACGCACGTTAGAAATATTAACATTTCCACAAAATATTAATTCGACTTGCTAAAACACACACATGGTTCAAATAAATAAGTCATTTCTAATACACACGTTAGAAACTAAACAATTAAAAAATTGCTTCCAAATGATTACAAAAATCATTATAAGACTTATTTGTTCATATCAATCCATAGGTGGATGAAGAGTCTACTTTAAATAGAGACTGAATTAGAGACATAAAACTCTAATCAAGTAACATAAAACTCTTATTTAAAGACATAAAAAACTCTACTTAAGAGAATTTAACGTTTACAAAAAACGTATGGTTTACACCAAGAATTCCGGTCTAACACACATGTTAGAAAATTTAACGTTTACAAAAAACGTATGGTTTACACTAATAAACCCGATCTAACACAAAAGTTAGAAAAATAAACGATTCCCAAAATCGTTTCAAAAACCAAATGGTTGAATCAAAATTAATCGTTTTGTACCACAGTATAGGATTTATGATTGTATCTCAATCTCAAAAATCCAAACACAACAAGTTGTACCAAAGACATATTTCCCAAAAGAAAATGTTTATAAGATCATAATCTTTAAAAATATCTCTTTTTTATTATAAATCCTTTTGTGAACCCAAAATCCTTATAAATAAAGTTTTAAGATTGTAGCAACAATCTCAAGAAATCTGTTTTAAGTTTGTAGGAATTAGGTTCACCTTTTGTAAAATATAATTACAAAATATATAATAACGAATTCGTAGGAAATATCATAGTACAATACCGGTTGCAATAACTAAATAAAAAGAATATAAAATATAATTATATATACCAATCTTGATTCAAGCCGCATCTCTGGTGGGTCCTTCACGCGCACTTGATAGCATCCTAGACTCGAGTATTCATCATCTTGAGTCTTGAAAAATACTTCTTGACTGCAACAAAGAGCACACTAAAACGTTGGCGATTTTGGTTGAGGCACGTGTTCAACACGCTTCCCTTAAAACAGATTCCACGCCTCTACTAAAGACAACGCGTCTGTCTCCCAGGGTACAACAGCCGAAGCAGTCTGTACTGCCGGAGATGGCTCATCGGCCCAAGGTTACATCCGGTAATTGTAGTGTTTGAACTCATGTGGTGGAAAACAAGTGTTCATCCACCGTCTAGTATTCTTATGTATCAAGCAATGCCATATTCTTGTAGTAACAAAAGAAGCACATAACCCTATTTGTACAAGACTAGTGAAAGGTTTCACTTAATTATTCACTTAATTAGATACTTAAAAACTCTAATAAAACTACTTAAATGTCATCAAGAAGCTCTACTCAAGAGTTTCTCTTTTATTTACCACATGAATATTCTAATTAATATTTATAATTTCATTAAATTATAAATATATTTAATATCCATTCACCAAATTTCCAACAAACTCTAGATTCGTGACTGGTGAATGGAGGTGGTAGTATAGGTTGTTTGGTAGCGATGATAGTGACCGGAGGTGGAGGGTGGTGGTGTTCGATCAACGGTGGCGAAATGGGGGTGGTGACGGCGACATAATAGGTGGGTTGTGGTGTATACTGAGATCAGAGAGAAAAGGGAGAAAAGGGGTGCTGGAGGTGGGTCCCACTATTTTATAATATTAAATCATTAAGTGGACCCCACAAATCTCTTTAATTTATGTGTATGTTTTATTTATAAGTTTTTTTAATATAAAGGGTAGTTTTGTCATTTCACACTCACTTAACTGAGAAAACTAACGGTCATCCCCTTCAGGGATTATCCGAGTAACAAACGAGCAAACCACAGGGAGCATACATGTAATTTTTAAAAGTTGAGGACTATAGATGTTATTTTACCAAATCACAAGGAACATCCGGACATTTTACTCTAAAATAATTAAAATTGTATGTTTTTCATATGTAGGCTGTAAAAAAGAATTATGTGTTTCGTATGTTAAAAGAGTGCAAAAATAGGCGATGGTGTAATTATAGTACATTAAAAAGTTGGGTGTTGCTAAATGTACCCCCTTATCTACTGAATGCACCCCATCCTTCAACTTTTATATTAATATAATTCAAACCCTTTTGTTTTTCTTTCATTTTTTTTATCTTTAATTATTATTGTTACTAGTATTTGTTTTTAAAATGTTATTTTATTTAAAAAGAAACTTTTTTTAATTATTTGAAAAATAATTGTTTTCTTACGTTTTAAACTAAAGCGAGTCATTTTAATTTTGAAATGGATTTTTTTGTTCATAGCGGCTTGAAGTGGGTATGCGAATTCGGTTTGTATAAACAATGATACACAAAAAATTAAATGAAGCTTTAAAGCCAACCAACTTAACTAACGTTTTATTTTCTTTTTACGTCTTATTACTTTTAATAAATAAAAGTTGTTAATTATACTAAAAACATTTTAATATAATAATAATACTAATAAAAATAGAAATAGAAATAGAAAGATGAGAGAACTAAAATACGAAATAAATAAAAAATATAAAAGCAACTGTTTTTTTTAAGTTTTGAAACTTTTTTATTGTATAAAAATGTCCTTTTTATTATTTTTAATGACGTTTTATAGAAATATAATAAAATACTAGTAAGAGAAAGTGTCTTCAAATTATAGAAACACAACAGTTTTCAAAAACAATATTTAAATTGTTTAGAGGGGTGAAATTTAACAACTTTTAAATTATATTTTTAGAAATGGGGATATGACTAGTAAAAAAGTGGGTGCATTTTGCCAACCCCTAAAAAGTTTTGTAGATTAATAATCTTTTGAGGTCAACACCTTTATTAATATACTATATATCGACCAACAATTAGTAAATGTAACAAGATTATTCATATCAATGGATTCACATTTAGAACATAAATAGTATAGAATATGATGCATTTCTTATTATTTTATTGGAGAGAATCTAATACTAATAAAAAAATACTTATATGCCACATGGTATTTTCTCTTCTAACATCCCTTCCAATTAATGTCACATGACATTTTCATCTTTAATTCATTTATAATATATAATAATTAATATCTAATTCTAATTTATGATAATGCATTAATAATATATAATAATTAATATCTCTTTCTAATTTATGATTAAAAAATATACATAAATGATCTATAATATTTAAAGCTATGATTTTAATACTTCGTAAAATAAAATAATTTAAATTACAAAAGAAAAAAGACAAAAAAATGTTGTCCATATATGAGATTATCAATAAAATCAATATATGAGTTTTTCTAACATATAAATAAAAGCTGAAAAATAGTAACTAATCAGAGGACTATCTCGCAACAAAACTAAAACAAAAGAAAAAAGACAAAAAAATGTTGTCCATATATGAGATTATCAATAAAATCAATATATGAGTTTTTCTAACATATAAATAAAAGCTGAAAAATAGTAACTAATCAGAGGACTATCTCGCAACAAAACTAAAATTTTATTGAACTTGGTTTTAAAATGATAAACGGAAATAACTTAACGTTTTGAAATTTTATAGATGAGATAATATTAAGATTTGTATCTTTATAGATTTATGATGTGTTTTCAATTTAATAAAGCAAAAAAATATATTAATTTCATTTTATATCCATTTGTGACATAGTCAATTAACCTTTGATAATGAAATGATTTTATTCATCATATATAAACCTTTAACATATATCATAACTTTACAAATACTATTTCTTAATTAAATTCATATAATAATTATTAGTAAGAATAACAAATCTAATTTATGTCATACCAATAAAATTGACTTTTTATCAATAAAGAGAAAAATAACAACTTAAATAATGAATTTTGTAAACAAAATTGATGTCATAGAAATTTATTTTAAATAAAAGTTATATTTAAAAGATACACAATGATAAAAATTATTATTATTTATACATAGTTATATGTAACGTAATACATAATTTCATTTATATTAATAATATATAAATTTGTTCATTACATGTTTTTCAGTATTCAACCTTTGTAATACTCGACTATTATGATATTTTCAGTATTATTAATTAAGATGAACTTGTTTTTGTGATAAATTAAAGTTAGTTTTGTGAACCATTATATGGTAATAGAAATTCATATATATAAAGTTTCGTTACTAATTAACATAGGTCGTTAGCAATATAAAGTATTTTAAATATTATATAACTATATCATTTGTATTGTATAAACTCGTGTAATACGCGGGTCTATAAACTAATAGTTAATAAATAATTAACAATTAACGGGATAATGATATTGGATACATATACTTTAAGTATTATTTATATATTTTGGTGTTTTAAGATATGTAGTTTGTGTGGTTGCTGCAAAGAACTTATACAAGTATCTATATGCATATATAGTTAATTTCAAAATTAAAAGATGCTCAGAATGAGGATTTCACAATTTTGTTACAAGATGATTATTTATGTCCTTATTTTACTTTAATTAAACACCAATATTCTCAACTTAATTTGGAGGATTTCACTATATGGATTTATGCCATGGTATGTTTGTTGATTAAATTTTAACTAAAATTGCATAGATTAGTATAAAATGTAGGTAAAATTCTGAAGATCACATTTTTCATCGTATACAGAAAAAAACGTTGACTTAAAAAAACCACTTACGGGTTTCTCTTAAAAGCGGTCCGAATTTTTTACATATAGTGTAAAAATCACGTTTTTTTCTAAAAACGATTCACATTTTCTTCTCGATCGGTGGAAGATGCTTTGGAGCATTTAACCCACCGTTTCCCCTAAATTACTCACCTTTTATATAATTCTGTCAAATTGCATCGGCCAAACAATCGGTGCCCGTCTCTTAACCCTCACTTGTTTTAGCCATTGTCGATGTATTCGCGAGAACCATCAAAAACAAAGTTTCGAGTTCCCGTCTTATTTTTCTTTCCCCTTTTCATCTTTGCATAAATTTCTTCACCTTCAAGCT